>CM036753.1:74908864-75438864 GCA_020796225.1 Arion vulgaris
ACTATAATATGTGATGTCTAGTGTAGTCAGTTCTATGATATCTTGACTAGAGTCAGCCATGCAGTACATTATATACTATAATATAGATGTCTAGTGTAGTCAGTTCTATGATATCTTGACTAGAGTCAGCCATGCAGTACATTATATACTATAATAAATGATGTTAGTTTAGTCAGTTCTATGATATCTTGACTAGAGTCAGCCATGCAGTACATTATATACTGTAATAAGATGTCTAGTTTAGTCAGTTCTATGATATCTTGACTAGAGTCAGTCATGCAGCACATTATATACTATAATAAGATGTTGTTTAGTCAGTTCTATGATATCTGACTAGAGTCAGCATGCAGTACATTATATACTATAATAAACGATGTTTTGTTTAGTCAGTCCTATGATATCTTGACTAGAGTCAGACATGTAGCACATTATATACTACAGGGTGTTCAAGATAAAAGTAGCCCAATTGACTAATAAAAGCCTGTAAATTGGGCTACTTTTATGTTGAACACCCTATATAATAAACGATGTCTAGTTTAATCAGTTCTATGATATCTTGACTAGAGTCAGTCATGCAGTACATTATATACTGTAATATGTGATGTCTAGTTTAGTCAGTTCTATGATATCTTGACTGGAGTCAGTCATGCAGTACATCATATACCGTGATATGTGATGTCTAGTTTAGTCAGTTCTATGATATCTCGACTGGAGTCAGTAACGTGGTACTTTGACTAGGATAACATTTGATCACTTTACAAAACATGTTAGGAAAAATCCTGATACCAAGACAATACATATTCTAAGTGGTATCCACATTGAAGATGTATACAGGTCGTAATATACGGCTTGATTATGACTGCAGCAGAGACAATGACTCATACATTTTAGGATGTAAGCACTAGGGAAAACATTGCACAAATTTAACCACCGCTGCAGCCAATATTACTATATGCTGCAACTAAATTGAATACTATTGCAACTAATTCAACCACACAAGTTGTTAACAATTTTTTATTATGTCAATTTTAATAAGTACCTTCTTTCGTATGCCATTATCAGTCTTACTACTTATGCTAATGGGGGATGAGTAATAATGTCGTTAGTTACTGCTTATATAATTAGATAACAACTCATTATTTTACTACTTTTATTAGTGGTATGTTGTGTATACAACTCATTATTTTATCACTTTATTAGTGTTATGTTGTGTATACAACTCATTATTGTATCACTTTATTAGTGTTATGTTGTGTATACAACTCATTATTTTATCACTTTTATTAGTGGTATGTTGTGTATACAACTCATTATTTTATCACTTTATTAGTGTTATGTTGTGTATACAACTCATTATTTTATCACTTTATTAGTGTTATGTTGTGTATACAACTCATTATTTTATCACTTTTTTTACTATTTATTATCGGTATATTGTGCATAGCAACTCATTGTTTACTACTTTATTAGTGGTATGTTGTGTATCACACAATTATTTCTACTTTACAAACATATTAGTGTAAAGTTCATCAACAACCAAATCTTACATATTCTCTTCTTGTTTCTCGGCACATTTATTTGACATCAACTCCCTGGGCAATTAGAATAATCCGTATACTCGGCACTTCCCCATTTCTCTCCCTCCCTCCCTCCCCCACCCCGAACTCAAACCAGGAAAAATTGATATCTTCAAGAATTGTGAACAAGTGTAAAGGAAGTCGGATATTGTGGGTATGTGGGCGGCATAAACCATGAATTAATAACTTAAGTGCAAGGACGATGCCAGAAACAGGGATGTTTTATTACGAATAATTCCCAAGTATAATTCTCTTCTTTGTTAAATGGTTGTTTGTTATTCTGTGAAAACTTCTATACTGATTGTATTCCTTGTTTATTTAACTTAACCCTATGTAAATTGTTTTCATCAATTATTTATATTGACCTACTGCCATATCGACCTTTTAATCGATGTATCTGTTAGTATGTTGTCCAGTCTCAATATCTGCCCATCAATTCGTACATTCCGTCTGTCTGTCATACTTTCTATTTACTGTAACCATGGATAATGTTTCTATCTATCTATCTATCTTTCTATCTTCTATCTTCTGTCTGTCTGTCTGTCTGTCTGTCTGTCTGTCTGTCTGTCTGTCTGTCTGCCTGCCTGCCTGCCTGCCTGCCTGCCTGCCTGCCTGCTTCCGTCTGCCTGCCTGTCTATCCGTCTGCCCGCCTGTCTATCTGTCTGTTGTTTGCTTGCTTGCCAGCCCACCATCCCGCTTGCATGTCTGCCTGCCTGTTTGTTATTAATTAATATATCTATACATTTTCCCATCCGTCTATCTATAAATTATGATTATTTGATTGTTTGATAAGAACATCATCATTGCACTTTTGTATAAACCAAACCAGTATATATCTATTCATCCAGTCATCCACCAACCCACCGTCTTTCCGCCTATCTGACTAAATATCTTCTAATATGTCTGTACATCTGTATTTCTTCTACTAGCCTCTCATCATATCAATATCAATGTTGTTACAAATCTGATATTATCGTTGTTATTTATCGGTTGAAGCATCTTCTTGGAACGCTCCATATCGATCCCTTGTTAAACCACTCTTTGTGATTTGTATGTGATCTGAGTCTAAGAGCGATTGTACGTTGTGCTAGTTATGCGCCTAAAAGTAGGTCAGCACATACGATCTCTTACGACATGCATTGCAGATCGTAGTGTTCAGTTATCAGTTATATGAGGACTATCATCAAAGCACTTCGGACATGTCCATAGGTGCTACGATCTCCGCCTCAGCAAATCCAGCAGCGTCCAGCGGCGCAACACGCCAGGTCGCAGTGTTACTATTCTTTTTTCCACTTGCGGGCCAAGGTAACACACGGGAGATTAAAATATCTTTAAAATATAACATTAAATTTATTCAACTTTTCCATCTACGTTATTACCTTTTGGAAGCGCATGGTGAACCCATTGATACATATATATTCATGTGTTATTTTATCATACATCTGCACAAGCATATACACAAGTTTACCCTCACATAATCACCCACATTACACTCCTACACAAAATTGCATAAACATACGACATGTAAAAATTGCTAATCCTTCATCTTAAACTAGTTTATTATAATCCAGCTGTTTATATGTCCTGCTATTTCTATGTGAGGTCAACAAAACGTTACTCACATACGGTTTCCGCGTGACATTTAAAGTTAAACATTTAAGTTTGTCCAGAAACGAAAACATGTTGAATATTTCTCAAAGAAAAGAGATGATGAATATCAGAAAACTATTATATTTGAATATGAAGTATGATGGAAGTGTTTGTTTTTCAAATGTGTACAAATGTGTGTGTGATCTTTTCATCGTGTATCGTGTCATTTGTAGAAACAACATTAGCTCTTAATATAGCCGGCCTGAAAGACTCTCAAAAAGCAATGTTACTTCGATACAGTGGATACAAAGGAAATGACCGTCCATGCAGAAGGTGGCACTCGGATATAATAGAGCGGGAAAAATTATATTTATGAAGCGCACAAAAACCCGTTCTATAAACCTTTTCTTATCCTGACGCTGTGAGACAAAACATGATTAGAAGACAGAGCTGAAAAGAAGAGACTCAATCTCTAGTCAGTTCTTCCTCTTCCTACATTTCCATCTTCTAGACGTCTTTAATGTTATGTTGCGACGTTGTATTTGTAGCCATCTTTGTGTAGTCTTCCACAATTGTCATCTAGTTCACTGAAATAAATATTCAAAGTATAATTCTTTTTCCAATAAACAATACTACTTATGTACCAATGGTGATGGTGTTCAGTTATAGTAAGTTGCGTGTTTTCCTCTTCTTCGTTCAGTGCTTTCTAAAAAATAGTATGTATTTCTTGTATACAAAAACATTATATTTGCTTCTTTAATACTTGTATATACTTGTATAATGATCTATGTTTCACACCCATATGTTGCCTTTGTGTGTGTGCTATTGTGTTGTTATATATTGATAATTATTATTATTGAACTACACATATCTCACGTTACGTGGGTTTGGATTTTAGTCAAGAACGAAAGTTAAAAAAATACGTTGCAACTTACTTTTTCTTTGTTTATACGTTTCAAAGATATAAATGATTAAATTTCATTTCATTATGCAAGAAGTACCCGCGAACTAGCCTTTTTTAAATAAAAAAATCTGAGATTTTTAAGTATGGAGGGTTAGCGAAACGAATACCCTGTTACCAGTTGTGAGGGCATTAAATACAACAAATTATTATCTATATTCAGTCAGAATGATAATTGTTCAGTGTTAGGTATAGCCAGTATTGCTATATGGATTCGAGTGATTGACAGAACGTAACCAGACAGAAGCGTCAATGGAGACCACAGAGATCTTGTTTTACAGAAGAAAATTGAGAATCCCATGGCCTTCTAAAATAGCCTAGTTTTGACATGCTGAGAGAGGTTAAAGAAATAGGAATGTTATCAACATAAAAAAGTAATAACTATTTGTATAGCTTATAATAAGTAAACAATGTTTAAGAACATATGGTGAAAACCGACAATAGCAATGAAGACTAGACATGTTACGACATATTGAGACATTTATAGATACACTAACCTCATGGTACGGAAAACTGTTAGTATCTGAACTGATAGCAAGTACTCATGACATACGTTTTGTAGCTTCATCGTCGCCTACTTCACATGATAAACATATACATTATATGTTGTCTTTGAAATAATGTCGGTTGTTCATGTACGCTAGATCTTGACTTGAATTGCAGAATAGTTTTAGTTAGTTAGTTTATTCCTTTCGTGCCAAAGGCGGCACTTAGGGCAGATGTTTTAGATCTCTATATGATGCGGTTCTTTGCTAGCAGTTGAAGATCTCGTATGGTTTTAATCCCAATAGTTTACTTTCTTGTAGGATTGTTCTTCGAAGAGTGGTCTTAGGTCTTCCACGTTTTCTTTTCCCAACTGTGACCACATAAGGACTTGTCGATTTAGTCTCTTTTCTTCTGATCAAAGAACATGACCTAAATATTTCCACCTTCGTTTCCTTATAATATTTGATACGGGTTGTTGGTGTGTTCTATCTCTCACTGTGTTATTAGAAACGAAATCACTCCATTTGACTTTTAGTAATTTTCGGAGACATTTATTCTCAAAGCTGTCCAGTTTCTTTCAATTTTATTTGTGTTTTTTTCCAACTTCCACAACCGTAGGTCAGTACAGGAATCACACATTTGCAGAATATTTTATATTTATTGTTTGGCTTTGAAGTGATGTCTTGGTGTAACTATCCCCTCGATCCTCAACCCTTTCTTTCACTCCTTAATTTTATTTACCAACGGTCTCATTTGTATTGCAATTGTTAGTGAAATAGACAGAATACTGGTTTTGCGCCATCTGAAAAACATAATGCGTGCCATTATATCGTCTCAGAAGAGCAAAAGGGTTAAAACTATCTTAAGCTCACTAATCAGACAATCTGGTAGTGAAGAGAAAGAAGTTATCTTAACAATGGCATAACATTAGCCATGCTGTGACTATAAGCATGCTTTTATTCTGAACACATTGAAGAGATCATATTGCGACAGAAAAATTCTGCAATGACAAGTTTGCTATCAATTACAAACACAAATAATTGATCACATACTCAAGCAAGTTGTCGCTGCTCAATGTGTGTATCAACCGTTACTATAAATGCAACAATACCTTGGTGGCGTCTGTGGCCTAGGGGTTAGTGACTCGGTCTATTAACCTCGGTGTTCTGAGTTCGAATCACGCTGCGGACAGTTTGGTTGCAAATTGATTGCGCGATTTTAACAAAAAATGACGGCACCACCCAAAGAAAGCAATGGCAAACGTAATAATGCCTAGAAAAAGCACAAACAGCGTTAAAAGCTGAGGTTGATTCGCAAAGTCCTGTAAAGGATATGCAATTAACTTTTAACCTTGATTGCAGCACTGTATATAGTTTGTTCAATGTGAAGTTTGTAAGATATACAGTGATTAATGGTTATTACAAAACTTCTCACACTATCACTTAAGAAGACATCAATATTTTATCAAATCGAGTCAAGATCTACCATTCACAATCAGGTTATATCATATATCTATTCTTTATTACTGTTTTGCCTTTCAGCTTTCGGGACATACGAAGATTTCTAGTAAGCTTCCTTGAATGCGTCTCGTATATGACATTTCCTACTACCTTTAATATTTCTGAGTTTTTATTTTGCATGTGTAACCTTTGGCCTTGAAATCATTATATCTGAAAAGTAGTTTTCGTTGTCGTGACTCATTTCACATGAAATTCTATCATTTTCAGTATCTTGTATCATACAAATATATTTCTTATAAAGAATCACATTTTATTACAAAATTCAAATTGTTTCACACACAGTCATGCTGTATCAGATATATATATATATATACAACGTATCATTATATTCTCAGTGTACTTCTCATCAAATTTGGTCTATTGCAAACACATAACTTTAATGAATAAGATCATACTACCATTTACAACCATTCTACTCATCACTGGTCACCTAAAGTTGTCTACCAGTCCTGTTTTAGATTGTCTCTTTCAAAGTGTTTAAGCACTTTATACTGGCAATGTCAGTCTTGTGTCAGTTGATTCAGTCACTTCTTTATCATGTCTACTTTTTGTGCCACTACTTCGTTTTGATCAATGTTTCCTACTGTCAATTCTCTTAGTTTCAAACATCAGTGATCCTCAATGGACTGAAGTAATTTATAGAAAGTCTAATAATGTTTGCGTGTAACATTTTCTGAGAAACATTCTAAAGATTCAATGACAAGTTCATGTCCGAACTGAAGAGATATTAAACAGAATCATTCAAGAGTCAAGTGTTCAACACATAGAAGAAAGTATTTACGATAGACTGTGTCAACAAAGTGAGAACCAACATCCAGTAATGCCAATCAGACAAGGACATGTATCAACAAAGAAGACAGAGCAAGAGGTGAAAGTTAATTGAGAAGTGGTACTTTGACAGGAATTAAAGATTGAAGTATCACTTGAATAGAAAGAAAATCGTACAGAGAAAGTGTTTTGTCTTACTTAGACATTGTATTAAGTTAAATAAAACTTGCGATTACTGAAAACTGGCTATCTAACATTAGAAGATAATAACTCATCTCATGATCAAGACACAAATATAGAGTTTGATTAAATTATATTAATTTGGATAGACATAATGTTAATTATATCGAAAAAACTGCATGTGTTTCAAATATATTACTTATTTCTGTCCTTTTCGCCGGGAGCATAGGGCCTCAACAATTATACGTAACTTTCTCCGGTCTTTAGTCGTTTTCTTTATGGCTTACTAGGATAATCCGAAACATGTAAAAGCAAAGTACTGTAGTTTTACAAAATACAAAAACAACACTAGACAGCAACGTTTCGAACACAGTTGAAATGTTTCACACATGACTTTTAGTCGAAACGCTGCTGTGTATTGTTTTTGTATTTAGTAAAACTACAGTACTTGGTTTTTACCTGTTTCGACACTGCTACATAGCTTTACTGCAGTCTTCCATTATATAGGATTATCCGACATCTTTTAGTTCCTCGAGAAATTTCCGTCTTCAAGTTTGTTTAGGGCGTTCCCTTTTCCGTTTCTTTGTAGGTTCCATTCAAGTGTTTATCTATTGACACTCGACTGTGTCTTCCGAATGTATTCCAATCCACCAAAAGTGCGTCCTCCTAGCATGGGTCTTCATGTGTTCCTGTCCTGTCTTTATTCATTACATGTCTATGTTGTCACTCGTGTCATACAATCCCAGGTCTGAACATCAGATGTTTGAGACGTACTGGTGGCAAGATTTCGTAATGTCGTTTATTTAGATAAGAAAAAGAGTTGTGCTATTAAAATAGAAATCTCTCCCTTAGTTTGAAAGATCTATTGAAGAGATGATCCGCTACCACTATGACAACCGTTGGAATGGGATGCCTTTAATTTTAGATAATATTATGTATATAACTCCTGTATCTACGATGTTTTAGCATCAGACTATCCTTTCACACAATGTAGAAAGCTAGAGAAAGGTTAGAGGTGGCAGAAAAATAGATCCTTCTTTACTTGAAATATATAATCAATTTCTTATGTAACGTAGTCAAATTGATTCTGTTGAGTTATATGTTATCTTGTCCTTGCGTGTGCTGAAATGATCACATGACGACGTCTTTCGAGGAACCAGGAAATTCTTATTATGTCCAGTCTTTCCATACGTTTTCTCCACAGCGAGACCACTGATGTGCTGTAGTTTTGAATTCTCTTTGTCCTTTTCTAGCTTGAGTATGGTTTATGCATGTAACTGTCTTCTAGAGTAAACGGGGCGCATTATTTGCACACTATAAAATGCAGACAATAAAATGCAGACAATAAAATCCTATACTGAATATCAGAGACATAAGTAAATAGTTGTAACTAAAGTAATTTTTCGGATGAAATCCTGCATTAACAATTGACGCATTGATTGATGTAAATAATCATGATGTAACCACATCACGTTGGTAATTAAACATAAACACTAGTATAAATATCTCAACGCTGGAAAGTTTATGTTCAATCACGTTAGAGTAAAGTGTGCATAGAATATCGTGTACTGAATAGGGAATACCTTTGTGCTGCACTTGTCACGCGGCGAGGGATAAAACAAACAAAAAAAAAAAGGTTGTACATGCCGTACCTGTAGGAGTTACAGCTTATGCGTACATGACACACCTCGTTCAACCATAGACCATTTGTTGACACTATACATATGAACTATCAGAGAATAATAACCATTGAAAATGGCTGCATAAACCCAAGCGAAGAATGTATTTTAGCAGCCCAACACATGATTAACTCTTAGAGGGCCAGGACAAAAGCCTTGTTTTAACAAGCCATTTGTTTTTAGAATAAAAACTCCCTTTATAGTCTGTCCATTAATTCGTGAGCACGTTTGAAATTGATTTTCTCGAAAACTACCTGTTGGATCTCAGTGATTTTTGCAAGCAGCCTTAGAATATCCATGACGCTAGAGAAATATTTTTTCCAAGAAAATTTGATGTAGTTTGAAATATTTCTTCTTCAGGTTATATTAAAATCAACCTCACCGGATTGTACACAATAGTAACAGATCTACGGTACACAGACGCGTTGTTCTAAAAATACATTATGGTAACATAGAAATATCGTGAGTATACAACAATTTCACGAAATCCCGTGCACCTAACCCAGTCGACTTTGAAAGCTGAAAGCATATGACGTTATAATTGGGATACCGTTGTATAGGTATAGGCGTATCTCGCTATTTGTATGAAGCTATTGTATCATATTTGTTGGCTTATCAAAACTGACATTGATATCACATTCATAATGAGTCTGAAGTGCACATTTATAACAATGCAGAAGGTTACAGTTTTACTATACCAACACTTCCGTAGGGAATCTAAGAGAGGTCATCTATATTGCGATATTCATAACCCTGAGAAACGAGCGCAACTGGCGCTTGGTCTGAATAGAGAATCCTTTTCCCGATGGATTAAACAGGACACAAAGTGCACTAATGTCAAGCAAGGACGGAAAAGAACAATTGACGACTTTGACATAGATGTCATAAGACGGGAGCTCTTGAAAATGTTTGCGACAAATCAACTTGTTACTCTCAGGATACTGAAATTAAAACTGCAATCAGATTGCAGCATAGACATTTCTAAAAGTACTCTATGGAAAATTGTAAGAGCCGCCGGCTTCACCTTCAGACAAACTATAGGCGGCAAGAATATTATTTGTGAAAAGCCATATTTAATTGCTGCCCGAAGTAAATACCTGAGGCAGATCCGTGAGCGGCGGAGGCAAGGCTATGATATTGTATATTTGGACGAATCCTGGGTCAATGCTCACCACACCAATGCTAAAGAATGGCAATCAGTAGACGGTGAACAGAAAGAAAAATACCAAGCAGCAAAGACCAGCGTATTATACTAACACATGCAGGAAGTAGTGAAGAAGGTCTTGTCCATGACGCTGGACTTATTTTCCAATCAAAAGTACCGACGGTAGGGACTACCACACAGAAATGAATGGACATATTTTCAGGCACTGGATGGAGAAAGATCTACTTCCAATTCTAAACAGACCATCATGCTTGGTAATGGATAATGCATCCTATCACAACGCAGTATCAGCGGAAGACAAAGTACCAACTGCATCAAATACAAAGATCAAATTAGGACTTGGCTTGCTAAGGAAAATGTCAGCTTCGATGATACATATTTGAAACCCGAGTTGTTGCACCTGGTGAGGATGACAAATAAGACAAAGGTGTTTCATATTGACAAAATCATTGCGGAATACGGCCACACGTCTTTGCGACTACCTCCATATCATGCTCAATCCGATAGAGCTTGTCTGGGCTAAAGTAAAAGGGCAAGTTGCCGAACAGAACAGGACGTTTAAAATGTGTGATGTTGAAGTTCTGACACGTGAGTCCTTCTCAATGATAGACATGCAGTTCTGGAAGAAGTGTGTTGAACATGTGCTCCGAGAGGAAGACGAGTACTGGCACCGAGATGGATTACAATTTGTCCAGCCAGTAACAATTATCAACCTCATGGAATCGTCAGATTCGGAGATACAAATCATATTTTGATTACAGACTGAGAAATAGCAACGTATACATTTCCATATCCAAATGCGTCTACCATCATACAATTTGTGGTGAAGTTAAGACACCCTGGGTCTAATGGTGACCGAAGGGAGGACTAACTGTTGCATATTGTATCCAAGTTCACGATTGCACATAAAGGGCAACACACTTAATTACTTGACCTATCAAGTTAATATGGAGATACACCTATGAATAGAATTGACATGGACAAATTCTAGGGATACTGTAAAATCTAAAATTTGAGCCCCGTATTTGCAATTGTCATAAAATATCAAAGGAATTCACCCATGTGCAAAATCCGTAGCATCTATGGACTACTGGTTAGATTTATTTTAGCGTCATGGATATTCTAAGGCTGCATGCAAAAATCACTGAGATCCAACAGGTAGTTTTCGAGAAAATCAATTTCAAACGTGCTCACGAATTAATGGACAGACTATAGTATGGCTCCTTGTAGAAAGCATCAACCCAAAGCCACGCAGTGTAGTCTTTGGTCCACAAGGAGATAAGTAAGTGTTAGGTATGGCTTGGGTAATGACTTGGTATGGACTAAGTAAGACTTAGGTATGGCTTGGGTAATGACTTGGTATGGACTAAGTAAGACTTAAGTATGGCTTGAGTAATGACTTGGTATGGACTAAGTAAGACTTAGGTATGGCTTGAGTAATGACTTGGTATGGACTAAGTAAGACTTAAGTATGGCTTGAGTAATGACTTGGTATGGACTAAGTAAGACTTAAGTATGGCTTGAGTAATGACTTGGTATGGACTAAGTAAGACTTAAGTATGGCTTGGGTAATGACTTGGTATGGACTAAGTAAGACTTAAGTATGGCTTGAGTAATGACTTGGTATGGACTAAGTAAGACTTAAGTATGGCTTGGGTAATGACTTGGTATGGACTAAGTAAGACTTAAGTATGGCTTGGGTAATGACTTGGTATGGACTAAGTAAGACTTAGGTATGGCTTGAGTAATGACTTGGTATGGACTAAGTAAGACTTAAGTATGGCTTGAGTAATGACTTGGTATGGACTAAGTAAGACTTAAGTATGGCTTGAGTAATGACTTGGTATGGACTAAGTAAGACTTAGGTATGGCTTGGGTAATGACTTGGTATGGACTAAGTAAGACTTAAGTATGGCTTGAGTAATGACTTGGTATGGACTAAGTAAGACTTAAGTATGGCTTGAGTAATGACTTGGTATGGACTAAGTAAGACTTAAGTATGGCTTGGGTAATGACAGAGCCAAATCTACTCTGTTACTTATTATGATTTCAACACCTCCCCCTCCCGTCCCTCAAAAGAATTTTCTAATTTAAAATGACTACATGTAATTGATTAAAAATGACAGGATTTTCTTTAGTAACAAAAATCAAAAACATATGAAATATAAAAGGACAGCAAGAGTAGAAAGGTAACAATTCAGTTACTGCACTTGCCATCATATAGGTTAGTTCATTCCTGTTTGATTGTTGTCCTTTGACAGTTCAGTTTCATTAAATATCTATACTTGTCAGCGAACAAATTTATCATCAATCTAGTTTACCGCACTCTGCAGATCATTAAACATCATTTCATTTCAGTGACAGTAATTATGTCTGTTTGAAAAGCATTGAAACGAAACCTTAACTCAAGTCTCTTTATATTATATAGATGAGTTGGATGAAATATCACTCTAGGGATTAAAGCATGTGGCACAGTAACCTACGAAATCCGTCACAGTAACACAATTCACTAAATAATGTAACAGACATAGACGATATAATAGACACTAAGGGCTGAACTTAACGGACTTGACAAGAACAGAATCATTAAAAGGTCAAGTCTGAATATAACACTACGTTGATATGAGATCATACTATTATTATAACACATGGACTAAGAGACTTTATTCAAGATAAACACATTGAAGTAACATTCTTTCTGGGTTTTTTTATCTTCTAGTTTTCTCTACATCAACCACTTGTAAAATTACTTTTTGTGATCTGTATGTCCTGCCTAAAGCAGGAGTCCGTTGTGACAGTTAGAAACCTACAGACTCAACCACTTGTTAAATTACTCTTTGTGATCTCTATGTCCTGCCTAAAGCAGGAGTCCCAACCACTTGTTAAATTACTCTTTGTGATCTGTATGTCCTGCCTAAAGCAGGAGTCCATTGTGACAGTTAGAAACCTACAGACTCAACCACTTGTTAAATGACTCTTTGTGATCTGTATGTCCTGCCTAAAGCAGGAGTCCATTGTGACAGTTAGAAACCTACAGACTCAACCACTTGTTAAATTAGGGACTACCACACAGAAATGAATGGACATATTTTCAGGCACTGGATGGAGAAAGATCTACTTCCAATTCTAAACAGACCATCATGCTTGGTAATGGATAATGCATCCTATCACAACGCAGTATCAGCGGAAGACAAAGTACCAACTGCATCAAATACAAAAGACCAAATTAGGACTTGGCTTGCTAAGGAAAATGTCAGCTTCGATGATACATATTTGAAACCCGAGTTGTTGCACCTGGTGAGGATGACAAATAAGACAAAGGTGTTTCATATTGACAAAATCATTGCGGAATACGGCCACACGTCTTTGCGACTACCTCCATATCATGCTCAATCCGATAGAGCTTGTCTGGGCTAAAGTAAAAGGGCAAGTTGCCGAACAGAACAGGACGTTTAAAATGTGTGATGTTGAAGTTCTGACACGTGAGTCCTTCTCAATGATAGACATGCAGTTCTGGAAGAAGTGTGTTGAACATGTGCTCGAGAGGAAGACGAGTACTGGCACCGAGATGGATTACAATTTGTCCAGCCAGTAACAATTATCAACCTCATGGAATCGTCAGATTCGGGATGATACAAATCATATTTTGATTACAGACTGAGAAATAGCAACGTATACATTTCCATATCCAAATGCGTCTACCATCATACAATTTGTGGTGAAGTTAAGACACCCTGGGGTCTAATGGTGACCGAAGGGGAGGACTAACTGTTGCATATTGTATCCAAGTTCACGATTGCACATAAAGGGCAACACACTTAATTACTTGACCTATCAAGTTAATATGGAGATACACCTATGAATAGAATTGACATGGACAAATTCTAGGGATACTGTAAAATCTAAAATTTGAGCCCCGTATTTGCAATTGTCATAAAATATCAAAGGAATTCACCCATGTGCAAAATCCGTAGCATCTATGGACTACTGGTTAGATTTATTTTAGCGTCATGGATATTCTAAGGCTGCATGCAAAAATCACTGAGATCCAACAGGTAGTTTTCGAGAAAATCAATTTCAAACGTGCTCACGAATTAATGGACAGACTATAGTATGGCTCCTTGTAGAAAGGCATCCAACCCAAAGCCACGCAGTGTAGTCTTTGGTCCACAAGGAGATAAGTAAGTGTTAGGTATGGCTTGGGTAATGACTTGGTATGGACTAAGTAAGACTTAGGTATGGCTTGGGTAATGACTTGGTATGGACTAAGTAAGACTTAAGTATGGCTTGAGTAATGACTTGGTATGGACTAAGTAAGACTTAGGTATGGCTTGAGTAATGACTTGGTATGGACTAAGTAAGACTTAAGTATGGCTTGAGTAATGACTTGGTATGGACTAAGTAAGACTTAAGTATGGCTTGAGTAATGACTTGGTATGGACTAAGTAAGACTTAAGTATGGCTTGGGTAATGACTTGGTATGGACTAAGTAAGACTTAAGTATGGCTTGAGTAATGACTTGGTATGGACTAAGTAAGACTTAAGTATGGCTTGGGTAATGACTTGGTATGGACTAAGTAAGACTTAAGTATGGCTTGGTAATGACTTAGTATGGACTAAGTAAGACTTAGGTATGGCTTGAGTAATGACTTGGTATGGACTAAGTAAGACTTAAGTATGGCTTGAGTAATGACTTGGTATGGACTAAGTAAGACTTAAGTATGGCTTGAGTAATGACTTGGTATGGACTAAGTAAGACTTAGGTATGGCTTGGGTAATGACTTGGTATGGACTAAGTAAGACTTAAGTATGGCTTGAGTAATGACTTGGTATGGACTAAGTAAGACTTAAGTATGGCTTGAGTAATGACTTGGTATGGACTAAGTAAGACTTAAGTATGGCTTGGGTAATGACAGAGCCAAATCTACTCTGTTACTTATTATGATTTCAACACCTCCCCCTCCCGTCCCCTCAAAAGAATTTTCTAATTTAAAATGACTACATGTAATTGATTAAAAATGACAGGATTTTCTTTAGTAACAAAAATCAAAAACATATGAAATATAAAAGGACAGCAAGAGTAGAAAGGTAACAATTCAGTTACTGCACTTGCCATCATATAGGTTAGTTCATTCCTGTTTGATTGTTGTCCTTTGACAGTTCAGTTTCATTAAATATCTATACTTGTCAGCGAACAAATTTATCATCAATCTAGTTTACCGCACTCTGCAGATCATTAAACATCATTTCATTTCAGTGACAGTAATTATGTCTGTTTGAAAAGCATTGAAACGAAACCTTAACTCAAGTCTCTTTATATTATATAGATGAGTTGGATGAAATATCACTCTAGGGATTAAAGCATGTGGCACAGTAACCTACGAAATCCGTCACAGTAACACAATTCACTAAATAATGTAACAGACATAGACGATATAATAGACACTAAGGGCTGAACTTAACGGACTTGACAAGAACAGAATCATTAAAAGGTCAAGTCTGAATATAACACTACGTTGATATGAGATCATACTATTATTATAACACATGGACTAAGAGACTTTATTCAAGATAAACACATTGAAGTAACATTCTTTCTGGGTTTTTTTATCTTCTAGTTTTCTCTACATCAACCACTTGTTAAATTACTTTTTGTGATCTGTATGTCCTGCCTAAAGCAGGAGTCCGTTGTGACAGTTAGAAACCTACAGACTCAACCACTTGTTAAATTACTCTTTGTGATCTCTATGTCCTGCCTAAAGCAGGAGTCCCAACCACTTGTTAAATTACTCTTTGTGATCTGTATGTCCTGCCTAAAGCAGGAGTCCATTGTGACAGTTAGAAACCTACAGACTCAACCACTTGTTAAATGACTCTTTGTGATCTGTATGTCCTGCCTAAAGCAGGAGTCCATTGTGACAGTTAGAAACCTACAGACTCAACCACTTGTTAAATTACTCTTTGTGATCTGTATGTCCTGCCTAAAGCAGGAGTCCCAACCACTTGTTAAATTACTCTTTGTGATCTGTATGTCCTGCCTAAAGCAGGAGTCCGTTGTGACAGTTAGAAACCTACAGACACGTGCGCCGCTGCGCCGGCATGCCCATTCGGATTATGCATGCTTTTATTCGGTTCGCCTCCTTGAGTCATTGGCCAAAAAAGCTATGACCTTTGGGAACCAATTCCTCTAGGCGAGCCAGAATACTGTTAGTCTTGGACTTGGCGATCAAGCACATTATCAATCTTCACTTTTCGTCACTTCTAATAGAGACTAGTGTACCACAACTCTGCTCGATGAAGAGCTAGACACATACCACACCTTGTAGAATGTACATCGTTGGAGGAGTGAATAGTGACATAGGACAATATAGAAATAAATCAAAATGTGTAAGTATTTATCTGTTTATGATGTTATGTTATGTTATGTTATGCAATTGACGTCATGGCACATTGGGCATTCCCATTCGTGCTCTGTCCGCTGTAGCATGCATCCAAAAGTCCATTTGCTCACCGTACCCATGAGAAGTTGATTACTATTTATGATGTTGAATGTAACATATATAATGATCTTGTGTATGTATCTAGAAATCTTTTTTTTTTTATTTCAGCCATCATCATTGCACTTCGATGAATAACTATGTGTGCTCCGTTCTCTTTCTTACACAGGGAGATCTCATCTGATGTGCAAGAACTCTGTAGCATTATGAAAATTCTCCGATGTAATTTTTAATATAGTAAAAATTTAAAAAATAAATCTTGACTTAGTTAGTGCTTTGCAAGTTGGTCTTATCAATTTTCAATTGCCAAAGCTTCTGTATCCCCATCGTAGAAAACCATTTGCAAAGTGTATATTTTAACTTATCTCAACTGTTACATATATCTATATAATTCTCGTTTCTTATCTCATGAGACTATACGTATGTGTCACACATAGCGACAACCATTCAATAGTTACAAATATATATAGTGCACTTATAGTCATCTTGCACATCAGTATCGATTGTATAGCCGCATCTAGTCAACTAACACAACCCCATATGAAGCTCTTTCAGTGGTGGCTCGTGATTACTTTTGTTGGTGGGGCAGGACACAAATTTTCGAAAAAATCATGGTTTTGGGTTAGGTTAAATATTAGTATTTACATATTAGTTATACATGATGTTTGGTGGGGCCCGGCCCCAATGGCCCTTATTGACGAGCCGCTGGCCACATGGCCACTGAGCTCTTTCATATAACGTTAGCTTTCTAGTATACCAGAACTTCCTCGTATCGACGGAACTCCATACTACAACCACCACTCTATCATATAGCCACAACTCACTTATTTAACCATATCTTTATCATAACATCACAACGCCCTCTTAAATCAACACATCCCTCACATCCTCACAGCTTTCTCAGAGGAAACATATCCCTCTAATGATAAACCATTTACATGTAATGCAACAAATAGAAACCTTTAAGCGGATTAATTATTTTCTATGCTACGAATTACATGTAGACCAACGATTCTCAAATAGTGTACAACAAGGACCAATGAGGATGCAAGACTATACTAAGTAATGCATGTAGATCAAGTATTCTCAAACAGTGTACGGCAAGTAGAGCTGGACGCTTGAGGGCGAGAGAGAGAGAGAGAATTGTGCGTGTGTTTCTTTTTGTGTGTGTTTTTTCGATCCAGAAGCACTTGAGCTTTTCAGCTCTTTGGCTCGGTGCCATAGACATCGTAACCCTTCGGTTCGGTGCCACGAACACCGTAAATCTGGGGAATCTGTGGCTTTTCTGCCATCCCGCGGAATTGAACCCGCACACACAGAGGGATAGTCACCCGTAGTCCAACGCGCTACGAACACGCTGGGCAGACGGGCGAGAAGTGTGTTTAACCAGCGAGTCACAGGAGACATCAGTATGCATACTCTTCGATATCTGTTGGGGTAAACTGAGCACGTATGCGTCTGTCCGGATTGCTGTGATGTCAGTTCAGTAACCAATAACAAAAGTACAGCAAGCACCAAGTACGATTCATGACCATGTTAAGTATTAAAGGTAGACAAATGATTCTCAAACCGTGCACTGTAAGAACCAAGGACTATTCAAGATATTCTTATCTATTTGACGTTTATTTCTTGCGAAGTGCATAAACAATCCTCTTCATACTTGCCATGTCCGCATCGAAGATTGACATCATTATACCTCCAGTGCTCTCTGTCTCTAGCCTTTACGTTGCACTCTGTCTAATATTGCTGCAATTTGTGCATCTCTTGATGTTTCCCTCAGACTTGTATCTCGATCTTTATCTTGTGTATCGTACTTCAGCGTTCTCCTTTAATAAGGTTTTGATTAAATCCTAAATATTTTATTTGTTTGATTTTTATTTCTTGCATTAAAACTTTCTTCATTTCTAGTACTTTCGAAAACTTTTATTTGTATGTTTTTCTTTCCATGAAATACAACATATTCTTTTGTATCTCAAAGGATTTAATTATGTTTTCCAGAGGCGTGTTCATTGTACGTTTGTGAACCATACAAAAATATCGAACAAATACGACATTGATAATCCTCATCTTCAGCTTAGTTTTTATATCTGTTTAGATGTTAATAACTTGCAATTGTAATGCAATGTACCATTCGTATTCTTATTCTCATCCGCCATCACCAGTAATCATGTGTGCTAGATATAGGTTATTCTTTACTTTCTTCAGTAGTTCTCTGTGTTGTGATATATTTGTTTTTGGGTTTCCGTCCTTCTTTGCTGATAATAATAGTATTCGTTTTCTGGATGTTTAACCATTAGAACCCGGTCTCCCGATATTTCGTGATTTAATGTAAGCGCTCCATACCCCGAGCTCCCGATATATTGGTCTGCGCATATTTTTTCACTATTTTTCGGTATTTGAAAATAAATTGTGTACAAATGAGACGTAAAACACAATCCATGTGTTCTACATCGTTTTACGGGATGACGGACGCTGTTGTGTGATTTTATTATACTGGTACGGTAATTAATTAACTATTTAATCTTCATATCGTCATAATTCGGGAGTATTCGCGGCCGTACCCACATATTAAATCAAATAAATTTTAAAGTTAAGTATTCTTCAAATATATAATAAGCAGGAATAACAGAGATGATGAGGTAAATCAATAACAAATTATAGTGCACTTAAGAATGCTAAATTATCGTGTTTTAATATAACTCTGATGGGTACTGTTTTTGCCTAGTAGCTTCGGGGAAGATATTTTTAAGGTACAGGTGGCCAGGGTTCAAAGGGTTAACGCCCAATCCATATTTCTTGCTAGCTTTGTTTTGTTGATCTACTAGTTCTTGTAGTTCTTGCCCATTCTCTGCTATCAATATTTTGTTATTTGCATATCTTAGATTATGTGTTATTTTTTAAATTCAATATTGAGTCCTCGCAGGCATTCGATCTCTTTGAAAACTTGCTCTGTTTAAATGTTACATAGACTAGGTGGCATGATACATCCGTGCCTCATTCTTCTTTTTATGTAAATGTATTGAGAATAACTGTTTTCAGTTGTTATTGTTGTTGTTTATTCCCAGTACATATCTCTGATTAATCGGATGATTTTCTTTTATCACACCTATTTCTTGCAGGCGTGTGATTAGCTTTATGATGGACTCTGTCAAAGCTATGCTGTAGTCAAATTATTAATTTAACATAAATACTCCATCAAAGAAACGTGGTGGCGTAGTTGTTAGTGCACTCGCTTCTTAGGCTAGTGGTCCGGGTACAATTCCACAGAAGAGGGGGAGTGGGGTTCCAACCGTAACGGCTCTCACGGTCGACCACGCAGCCTCAAATGAGTACCAGAGAAAGCACTGGAAAGTAAAAGCGGCCGGCGTGATGTTGACCACATCATATATCGTGTGCCGACGGTAAATGCAAAATGCGAGCCTATCACCGAATTATCAAATATACCACGTTACATAAAAAGGGTTTCTTTACAAATTTCTACTGTATCAAACAATACGCTAGATCTTGAAAATAGCAACAACTAAATATAACAACATACAGCTGAACACCACTATTCTACAGAACACAGAATTTACGCTCGATGTGTTCAGCTGTAATTTTATTTGAAATTAAAGCTAAGTTTGCAAATTATTTCTTTGCATTCGTTCTTTACGACCAATTTTAATCACTCGTTGTGATATGTTTGATCTTTGTCAAGAACGTGTATACGTTGCACATTGGTTTGGTAGGCCCCTAAACGCATAGATTTCTATAAGTTTAGGACATGTCCATCCGATTTCAGCCAAACCTCCTTAGTCGCCTCTTACGACATGCAGGGCAGGTAACAGTTCATTAATCTCAGGTAGCGATCCATTTTTAAAACAGAATATATCATGTTAGATGAGAACAATGAAGTTTTTATTTTAAGAACCCTAGAGGAAGCAGCGGAAGCAAAGAATATGATCAACAAATAAACAGTATACAGGCATTAAGAGCTTCCAGAAAAAACACATTGACAAACACAGGATTCGAACCACCTATCCTTATTTCTTATGACACTCATTGCGTAGGCTAGCAATACGAGCGTTCTTAGGAACACAACCAGCGAGACGTTTAAAAAAAAAGGCTTTACTGAGGAGTGTCTTTCAGAAACGCTTCGTTTTAGCTAGACACAGATTAAAATTGTTCTTACTCGTAAATATGTTCATTTTTGAGTTTAAGGTTTCGTGTTCGAGTGAAAAAAACCACTTCAGAAATTGTTTTTATTCAACAGTTTTTTTTCCCAAATTAAATCTCGTGCCATTTTGCAATACTGACATTATAATTACCGCGGATTATTTTCCTTAGACACTTGTTATTTTTCCTCTACATTTGTTATTTTTGTGTTACGTATAGGCTTAAGTAGATGAATTAGACAAGGTGTTACAATCTTAACAAAACACTTCAGAAATGTTTTAAAGAACTGAAACAGAAAAAAACACTTTATTATCTTAGATTTGAAGATGGCACAGCAAACAGTCATCAGACATAATGGCATCGAAACGGAACAACACTAATTGAACTTAACGGAGCTAGCGAAACATTTCATTTACATT
The DNA here is from genome assembly GCA_020796225.1 of Arion vulgaris. Classification (NCBI taxonomy): domain Eukaryota; kingdom Metazoa; phylum Mollusca; class Gastropoda; order Stylommatophora; family Arionidae; genus Arion; species Arion vulgaris. Next base: position 74,929,862 of record CM036753.1, read on the forward strand.
TAATAAAAAACTGTACTAAATATAAAAGAACTTACCTCCGTGTCCATACATGAAAATGAGACTATCTTTACAAAATGCTAGAAGACGCACACTCGTGTATATTTAGAACAAGAGATTTTTTTTTTTTCTTCTTCGGCTCGGTGCCATGGACATCGTAACCCTTCGGTTCGGTGCTACGAACACCGTAAATCTGGGGAATCTGTGGTTTTTTCTGCCAGTCCGCGGAGTTGAACCCGCACTCACAGAGAATTTGTCACCCGTAGTCCAACGCGCTACGAACACGCTGGACATGCAGGCAGAACAAGAGATAAAGAACACATCTTAAAATGAACCAATAGATTGTTAAAAAGTACTGTAGTTTTACAAATTACAAAAACAATGACAAAATACAGCAACGTTTCGACCAACAAGGCCTTTATCAAGCAAACGAACAAACAGGAGTGACAAATTATGGTCGTCCATTTGTGTTTCATTTTAATTTGTCACTCCTGTTTGTTCGTTTGCTTGATAAAGGCCTTGTTGGTCGAAACGTTGCTGTATTTTGTCATTGTTTTTGTAATTTGTAAAACTACAGTACTTTGTAATTACGTGTTTTGCCAATCAAATAGTTTTACTGCAGTTCCATATATATATATATACTGAACAATAGATTGTTAAAAGAACATCATAGCGACAAAGGTAAAGCCACATCAAACCAGCACTAGAACAAATGCAGAGTGTATTTTAAAAGCAGAAATCTTCAACCCATAGACATTTCAGAAAGCAAATACTGATTAAGTATGTGGTTTCTACGTTAGAAAATTTTTTTGAAGCTCCGCGTAACTGTGAAGAGCAATGAATGGAAGATTATTTATAATTGACAGTAAATAAACAAACAAGAAGATGTCATGAGAACACAGAGATGTGGTTTTAAAGACGGGTGTTGAAAATTCAATTGTTTATTACACATATTAAATGTGATATGATGAAAATGTTGGACGTACTAAGAAATCTCATAATTAACATCAGAAATAATGTCATTATTAGCATCAGAAAGAAGCAATCATCATTTTGACTGGTTTATCGAGAGAAATGAAGGTATAATGCACATTGGGACAGACGGAAAACTAAATCGCGAACGATACAGGGCGGTAGAAGATAATAATTCTTGACAGTCAAAAAGTGGCTCAGTGGTTAGTGCACTGGCCATCTTGTCGTGTTGTCGAAGTAGTGACAACTTGATACCAGAACAGCTATAGATAGTGGAGTAAAATACAGCCGGCATGATGCTGACTACAGCAGAAATTACGTATATTCAAAATGTATTCATTCAGTAGTTGCTACATAACGTTTTCTTCTTTAAACGACCACTTGTTAAGCACTCTGTGTGATTTGTATGTGATCTGAGCCCAAAAGTGACATTGTGCACCTACAAGTAGGCCAGCACATCCGATTTTTGCGATGTTTTTTTATTTACTAGGTTAGTTCCCCAGGTCCTACATCAGTCGCCTCTTACGACATGCCTTGTAGGTCAGAGTGATACTATTCTTTGCTTTCCTTGCGGGTCCCGGCACCACATGGGCGGCTACATAACGAGTAGGTTGTATTTATTCATCTTTAGTCTGATCTACCGTAACTACCGGTACCAAACGTTCTGATAACGCGCTAGTCCCGAATTCAGACTTTAAAAAAGTTATTGCATATCCTTTACAGGACTTTGCTAATCAACCCCAGCTTTTAACGCTGTTTGTGAATTTTCCTGGAATTTTTACTTTCAGTAGTTTGCCGTTGCTTTCTGAACGTTGCTTTCTGAACTTTCTGCCGTTGCTTTCTCATCGTCCTTTTGTTAAAATCCACGCGAAACAATTTGCAACCGCAGCGTGATTCGAACTCAGAACGTCGGTGTTGATAGACCGAGTCACCAACCCCTTAGCCACAGACGTCACCCGAATTCAGACTACGAACTAAATAGACTACGCACCAAATATTTGCCCTACACCTAGTAGTTACAAAGTAACGAATACGTTCATCTTTCTTATGCAGTACTTATTACATTACGTTTCAGACAAAAACAGGTGTTCGAGTAAGAAATCATATCTATTTCTATTCACACATTATCTACTGTCAGAGAATTATGCATCAATGTTCTTGCTGTTCTGAAGTACGTTCTTGCTGTTCTGAAGTGCGATCTCAAATTCCTCATGATTAAGTAATGGTTCAGAGAGTCAAGTGTGAACACTTCACACGAATAGTGGTTGATGGTGCTGTAAATGAGATTTAGTGTAGAAAGCGTTCCGTCCTGTGGACACATCGTTTCAGTGTTGTCTTTTATCTAAGGTTCTCGCAAATATAGACTCGTTCATCTGTCCTTGACAGAAATAGGCTAATTCAGTTAAGCGTATCCATCAGGTTCAATGTGTCTGCATTACTACTTATAGACCATTTTTGCAGACTTTGTGGAATGTTTTATTTGTATTTCTGAAAATACCACTGTATTTGTAACGTTTTTGTGAAAAAATAGTAAATTTGGTATCCTGTTAATGTGCATGCACTTAAGTTATATATAAGTATTAATAACTATTCTTTACATTTGCAGCAATAACTCGTTACTTAGTACTCGTTACATATTTTACACAACGTGTAACCGACGTGAGGATAGCAAGTATTAAGCTATTACTATAGTGCGCTTCAAATTGATTTTCCGCGGGGGAAATTTAATATCTCTGCAACCGCTTGACTGTAATTGTTGTAACTTTGCATATGATCTAATGATCGTAATGTCCCGAGGTTGATATTTTTTACTCAATAACAAACGTATGGTTTAAAATTTTCTTTATGTAAAGTATATAAAAGTGACCATCTCCTTGTCCAACTATATAATGAGAAGTATCACCCCTTCATATTTGTGAGATATTGCAAGTTCCACGACTTGCACGTTTTCACGTGGTTTTCCCGATTTTAATCGCTTTATCGCACTTTAAAAAATGTATAATGATCCTTCCGGTGTGTTCAGTTACAATTTACCGTTTGTGTTTTCAGAGCATAGGTGAATTACAAAATGTTAGGCTCATCAAAGTGAGTAAACACTTTATATGATTTATATAATATGAGTTATCTCACCCTCCAAAATTCGAATTGTATATACGCCTATACCGAAAATATGTGATTTTTAAAATTTACGGTAAATTATTTTCTTCCAGCACCAGATAATTACTAGGTTTGAAAAGACCAAAGGAATTCGCTGTTGCAAGAAAAGTACACTACTTGCAACATTGAATTTTAGAAAATCGTTGGGACATCGGAAATACAACACCACATGCAAAAATCACGTTCATCCATGCAATGAATATGGAGATATTTGAGGTCAATCGTTGACCGAATGTTTTGAAACGCACTATAGTCAGTCTATACTTTGATAAGTAGACTTAAGACTGCTACAGTCGAGCAGTTAAGAGTTAAGGTAATTTCGTAGTGATATTTCTAAAATAATTTTAATATGTATTATACTGAGATTGGTGCAATAAGAAAATAATGATATGGGTAAAGATTATGTACAATATTATGGAAATAACAATTGTGGCATATCCTTTACAGGACTTTGCCAAACCAGAGTAAACGAGTGGTCGATTTTGTAGGCACCACTTATACGTTCGGTAGTTTGCTATTGCTTTCAGAACGGTGAAGTATATTTTACCGTCGTTAAAATTCACGGTATCAAATTTGCTTCCAAACTGTCTACCGCAGTGTTTAAACAAGGTGCTCTAGAGTTGTGACCCAATGCAAGCTTTTAACAATGATTTTAATAAGTAAATTATTGGGTTGTTTTCTTCCAACAATAGACGCTTGTACAATTATGAAAGATCATAAAGTGGTGGATTTATGGGGATAAATGCTTCCATCTACGATGTTGACCTATTACATGTGCAGGTGATGTTCGGAAACATATTGATTAAAGTGTCTGCTTAATTTAACGAGAGGCATGTGGAGCAAAAATATAATCATCGTCTGCGCTACTGTGTAAGTGTTCCATCGTTGACACTTACAGCAAAGGGGATGGAACCCGAGCACCTATAAGTCACTTTGAGTAACCTGTCGTCAAGCATATTAATTTTTTTTCCAGTTGAATAATTCGTCCTTATTAACTCTTCCGTGTCTCTAACTAGACTAATTGAGCTGTAGGTTTGGAGTCTGTGATCTGTAAGATCTTTAAACGAGCATGTAGCATTACTATTTCTGTCAAATCCTAAGGTAAAAATTAGACATTTTCAGCTGGAGCTGATAATGTTGATTAGTATCTGAGTGGAAATTATTCCTTAACCACTAAACATGTTATGTATAACCCCCATCTATCGCATGTGGTTTCAGAAAATGCGGTGAGTTTCCAGTTGATTTCTTAAAATGTTAATTATGCTCATTACGAACAATTGCATTATTTTTTTACAGTTTTTGCTATAAAATATATTTTTTGCTTTCATGTAAGCGAGAAAAATGTCTGACTTACCTGTGAAAATACTTAAGCCTATAAATCTGATGAATTTTTGACGCCTTTTTTTTTATAGACATTACATTTTGTTTCTGTGTTACTAACTTTTTTAAAAATTGCTAGTCCCCTACATGTTTCTGCCGTCTTTGCCAAGTTGAATAAATTCCTGCTTGATCTGTTTTCTCAGATGTAGGTTATAGACTTCCTTATCATGTTAACCTTCTCTCATTAATGCCATTTTCTTTAGTCTTGTACGTTACCATTGTAAATTTGATTGATTTTGTGCATGTCTGTGGTTTTATGTCAGCCTCCATACGATTTGTTAGGTTTGTAGAACTTCTTCACTGTTAGGTAGCATGATCATGTCAGCTTCTTATTCATTGCTAGGTGTCTCTTTCTTCTTCTTCAGATGCTTCCTTCATTTTGACCACTTGTTAAACACTCTGTGTGGTTTCTATGTGATCTGAGCCTAAGACCGATTGTACGTTGTGCCAGTTATGCGAATACAAGTAGGTCAGCACATCCGATATCCGATTTCTGCGATGTGTTTTATTTACTAGGGTAGCTTGCTTACCTAGGTCCTATATCAGTTGCCTCTTACGACATGCCTTGTAGGTCACAGTGCTACTATTCTTTGCTTCCCTTCTGAGCCCCGGCGTCACATGGGCCTATAAATAGAAATCCAACATGATCTGAATATTGAAGAAAACTGGCTCATTAACACTATCATGTCTCGGTAACTGATTTATTGTGGTCATATTACACCTAGTGTACAATAACGCAGGTATGGTTCCTGGAAGATGAAGAAGTCGACTACCAAGTCAAGACGACGTTAGCAAACAGACATTTAAGAACCTTGAACATGAAGTTTCAGTTTCAGTTTGGAATATCTTCATTGCAATACACATGTCGATAGGTGCTCCGATCTCCTTCACAATATCTCCAACAGTGTCCAGCGACTTACTGTACAAGTTCGAAGTTCGATTTTGATTGATGAGCCTACTCATATATCTGTTGTGCTGCTCTTTTCTGGCCGCTGCAATCTTCAATCACAGCTCTTGTAATCTAGTAGTTGACGTGGATTTTTTTGGAACGAAAATCTTCTTTGCAGCCACACTCTACGAGGGAGTTCAAAATGTCAGCTCTATCCATTGGCTGGGCCTTTGATATGATGGCAGAGCCAGCCAGCCTGTCTGCTCTCTCTTTGCCACCGACACTCATGTACCCCGAAACGAAGAAGAAGATGGAGACGGCGAGAGAACTGTATAGATAACCATTCAGGGATCGGTTTGGGATGAGTGACATTCTACACAGGGTATGCTTCATGAAAAGAGATATTGTTAGTACATACATACGCAGTTTTCACGATTATTTCTGCAACATTAAACTGGCGAGTAATATACCACATATTGTGATATCATATAAAATGTTGTATGTTGACAATTAGCAACTGCAACTACCGCCTGGTTTACCATGGTGCAATAAGCACACCAGTGATCACATTTATTAACGAAATCTCATGGGAATTAGAGACAAGAGAAAGATGTAAAATTAGATAAATATTTTTGTAAACTCTTTTCATTGACTTCGCATAGAATGTTTGACTGCTTTTGTTGATACAGAATAAAATGGATATGTCCATTAGCTAATTAAACTTGCTGTTGGTAGCACTGTAATTTGATTCTCAGCGCTATATGCTGGCTAGCTGCCAATCTGTTCCTTTGAAACATTAATTGATAAACATGCAGTAGACAGATCAATTTCGTAACATTCGCTTCAGCAATCTCTATACATTTTTAAAATAGAGACACAATAACAACATTTGTTGGGCAGTTTCCTTGTTTAAAGTATGTACTCGTATTATCTAGTTTCAATATATTTCTGTAAGTACATTTTATAACTGTTAGTGGTTTTTTTTTTACTGCACTTTACAGTGATTTTCAAACTGTTCAAATTTGTGTGTCACTTGATCTCAAAATAACTCGTTGGAACTTCGCTGTATGAAAAGGAGTCTCGTAATGACAAATCATTTCTCATATTTGTTAGTTTCTTTTATAAATCTTTTCATTAGATCATTAGATCTTGGGCGTCAACTTCGTAGAAACACTTATCATTCTCTTCTGGTCTCTCATTTTGGACCAAACTGTCTTTGATTGCCAACTAGCCGGTACATTTAGTAACAGTTTCTAGTTCCTCTTGGGACTACAAAAGGACGTCTCATAATCATGGTGCAATAATCACATTTTGTTAAAATTCGGCTACCCCCAGCAAAAAGCCAAGCAACACCACTTGATGCCAAGGTCCGCAGTTTGTAAACAACGATATGGTCATCAATACAGAATACGGTTATAACATTCTGGATTAAAAAATAAACAAACATAACGTTTATGTACTCAATATGCTCACAACTGTGCTAAGTCTCTTTCAGCTAGCTGAAAGTGTTAGATTATTTAATCAACAGCATCATGGACTATGCCAGACCAAATAGACTGCAGAACAGAACGAACATCGTCCATCAATTGGATTGCACTTTTGGAGTTCAGCTGAGGAGGTCACATGAACCTGTAATGCTCCGAGAATGTCGATGAAATGTCACCTTCAGTTAGGCGCCCTGAAAACTGTTGAGTATATTTCTACAAATCGACGTTGACATATCAAGTCATTGCTTTTCTATTACTGAAGTGTATTCTGTTTGTTTTTATATTTTTCTGGCTTTTTTTCTCAGTTAATTTATTTTAAATCACATTTATAAGTATTGTTTTACTTACACATTTTCTTTTTCTTCTATCTTGTTCTAAGAAGATTCTGTTTGTCTAACCAGTTTTTTAAAATTTTTAAATTTTATACAATTCTTTTTTTTCTAAATGCGTCTGCAACTTGTCACTAACATTTATATCACTTATAGAAAATTCTTCTTCTTTCTTAAATCATGTTATACTCTACTGTTTATCATCAATATAAGAAAGAGGTAGTCATTTTTTTCGGGCATGTGATGAGGAGGGGAGGTTTAGAACATATTGTGACTACCGGTAAAATCGAGGGTAGACGAGATAGAGGAAGACAGAGGAGAATATTTGTGATAGCCTGACTTCATGGCACGGTAGAGCGTCAACATTTGAGTTGATAGCATACACCAACAACAGAGATTTGTGGAGATCCATGATCGTCTACGCTAGCCGGCACGGCTCCTGATGATGATGACTCCACTGTAAGTGTAAGAAGAAATTTCTAGAACGGATTCTTGTGTTCACTTCATTCATGATGTCATTAACTGCCACTATTATCTATGTAACTCACCTTGTGTGTAGACTAGTTTTTGTCTTGTGTCCACTGTATCTGAACAGATTTCACTGTTGAGGTTCACTGTTTGTTAGTAATTAGCTCATATAATAGAACCATTTAATTTATTGATTGAGTTGAATACGGATATTGAACGTACTATTTTTCATGATGACTTCAGCTGACAATATGAAGATATAACCAAATACTTAGATTGCAATCTTTTACAATCTCGTCTGGGAATAAAATGCGTTTGACAATTACAGGATCATGTTGAAATATTCACAAAATAGATGAGACTGCAGTAAAACTATTTGATTGGCAAAATACGTAATCACAAAGTACTGTAGTTTTACGAATTACAAAAACAATGACAAATACAGCAACGTTTCGACCAACAAGGCCTTTATCAAGCAAACGAACAACAGGAGTGACAAATTTTTAAAAATTCCCAGATTTTCATTAGAAACGTATGTTTTTGGTCGTCCATTTGTTTTTTTAAATTTGTCACTCCTGTTGTTTGTTTGCTTGATAAAGGCCTTGTTGGTCGAAACGTTGCTGTATTTTGTCATTGTTTTTGTAATTTGTAAAACTACAGTACTTTGTGATTACGTGTTTTGCAGGATCATGTTGCAACACAAACATGCCATGCCGGCTCTGGCCCAAATGTTTCACCAAAGATAACCAAAACGAGATCTAAATTATATAAATCAGATGATGTGTGTAAAATATGCCAGCTAATTTATACAAGAAATGTATTTGTCAACCTCGTATGCACTAACCAGCTTCTTATATTATTGTATTAAGAAAGAAAACTAGCAATCATGTTTCACAAGCTATAATTGATTCAGTCACTTGCTTGCTTGTAATGAGCACTGTAGAAGAGTTTGGGGTCTATGTGGCGAGGTGGTCAATCTGTTTGCCTTACGTTCTGAAAATTATGTATTCGAATCTGAACCGCATTGATTGATAGGACAATCATCATTGTACTTCGGTGAGTAACCATGTGTGCTCCGATCTCTTTCATACACAAGAAGTTTTCAGCTGCAGGGCACTAGCTCCGTAGCACCGGCGAGGTCCATGATATAATTTTGAAGATGGCGAAGATATTTTGTAGAAACTTTATTGTTAATCTTTTTTCTAATGAATTTTGCCCTGGCAGCGACTTTCCAGCCTGCTCGTCTCGATTTTGAACTGCCAAGGGTTCTTAAACGTGCTCAAATTAAATGGAACACACTTTGATCTGAACTATATCACCTACAGATAGTTATCTCTGAAATAATCCCTACGCCGAGAGCAGATCAGTTATCTCTGAAAATATACCTCATACGCCAGAGATCCCATCTGAACACATCCTAGATTGGCACGAGAATGAGCACCTAACATCTACGCTACAGAATCCCCATCTGAACCACATCCTAGATTGGCACGAGAGATGAGCACCTAACATCTACGCTCAGAACCCCCATCTGACCACATCCTAGATTGGCCGAGATGAGCACCTAACATCTACGCTACAGAATCCCCATCTGAACCACATCCTAGATTGGCACGAGAGATGAGCACCTAACATCTACGCTACAGAATCCCCATCTGAACCACATCCTAGATTGGCACGAGAAATGAGCACCTAACATCTACGCTACAGAATCCCCATCTGAACCACATCCTAGATTGGCACGAGAGATGAGCACCTAACATCTACGCTACAGAATCCCCATCTGAACCACATCCTAGATTGGCACGAGAGATGAGCACCTAACATCTACGCTACAGAATCCCATCTACACATAGATTGGCACGAGAGATGAGCACCTAACATCTACCTACAGAATCCCCATCTGAACCACATCCTAGATTGGCACGAGAGATGAGCACCTAACATCTACGCTACAGAATCCCCATCTGAACCACATCCTAGATTGGCACGAGAGATGAGCACCTAACATCTACGCTACAGAATCCCCATCTGAACCACATCCTAGATTGGCACGAGAGATGAGCACCTAACATCTACGCTACAGAATCCCCATCTGAACCACATCCTAGATTGGCACGAGAGATGAGCACCTAACATCTACGCTACAGAATCCCCATCTGAACCACATCCTAGATTGGCACGAGAGATGAGCACCTAACATCTACGCTACAGAATCCCCATCTGAACCACATCCTAGATTGGCACGAGAGATGAGCACCTAACATCTACGCTACAGAATCCCCATCTGAACCACATCCTAGATGGCTAACGAGAGTGAGCACACTACATCTTACAGAATCGCATCGTCAACCACACCCTAGTTTCTGAGAGATGAGCTATCATTAAAATCCTCTCTAATAATCAATTTGCACATTAAAACATTGTTATTTTCAGTTGTGAAACTCTAATTTAACAGAATGCTAACCAGCTCAAATCCCCATCTGAACCACATCCTAGATTGGCACGAGAGATGAGCACCTAACATCTACGCTACAGAATCCCCACAAAATAGATGAGCACGAGAGATGAGCACCTAACATCTACGCTACAGAATCCCCATCTGAACCACATCCTAGATTGGCACGAGAGATGAGCACCTAACATCTACGCTACAGAATCCCCATCTGAACCACATCCTAGATTGGCACGAGAGATGAGCACCTAACATCTACGCTACAGAATCCCCATCTGAACCACATCCTAGATTGGCACGAGAGATGAGCACCTAACATCTACGCTACAGAATCCCGATCTGAACCACATCCTAGATTGGCACGAGAGATGAGCACCTAACATCTACGCTACAGAATCCCCATCTGAACCACATCCTAGATTGGCACGAGAGATGAGCACCTAACATCTACGCTACAGAATCCCCATCTGAACCACATCCTAGATTGGCACGAGAGATGAGCACCTAACATCTACGCTACAGAATCCCCATCTGAACCACATCCTAGATTGGCACGAGAGATGAGCACCTAACATCTACGCTACAGAATCCCCATCTGAACCACATCCTAGATTGGCACGAGAGATGAGCACCTAACATCTACGCTACAGAATCCCCATCTGAACCACATCCTAGAGTTAGAAATGAATTGTTTCCAGTAACACCGAAGATTGTTTCTGGAGCTAACGACTACATGTTACAATATCGGCATGTCAATACTCTGTCTTTCTGTAAAGAGATCGAGCTATCAGGTAAACCCGGCTCAATAATATCAATATTTCACATTTAAAACATTGTTATTTTCGTGTTGTAGAAACTGTAATTATTAACATAATTTAACCGATGTCAATGCACTACGAGACACTATTATTGCTCAGTTTCTAATAACTATCTCAACGCCGCAAGCATTCACGTTTCAGTGCCAAAGTAATTGCATGGTAACTCAGGCGATGATTCTGTGAAAATTAACTTATTGAAAGTTGAACTACTGTCTACTGTTATTAAAAAATCCCATCACCTATGCTGACTTTTACTGCATCAAAGTCGCCCATGTAGCAAACAATGTAGGAATAATTTGTATGAAACATTCACTACTGTATTCACCTGACTTTAACAGATGCTACAACACTCACATCACACACACACACACACTCACACATGCACAAAACAACCGTAGAAAGAAAGAATTTGTGCTCAAACATTAATTGTAACACGCATCTCTTCATTGAGCGCTGTCGAAATTGAGCTATAGAAAACGTTTTTAGTAATTCAAAGTAACTGGAAGTAATCACGGATAGACCACACACACGCATATACATGCGCGTCCACACAAGTTCATACGCACACTTTCTTTAACTTTGCTTTTATATAGTATTGAGTCAAGTTATGAAAGAATACTCTGGAAATAATCACGGATAGATCACACACACGCATATACATGCGCGTCCACACAAGTTCATACGCACATTTTCTTTAACTTTGCTTTTATATAGTATTGAGCAATTGCTTGAAGTTAGCCTCTAAAAGAATATTATCTCGTAAGGTAAACACAAAATAATCACATCTCTATCGGCCTCTAACTCTATGGATGTCCTACACTCGAAGGGTGTTCATACGCCTCTTTCTTGAACCTTTGCTGTGGTGGTAGTCATTGGCCGAGTTGCAAAAATACTCTGGAAGTAATCACGATAAAATCACCAACACATGATTTAACATGCGCGTCCACACAAACTTCATGACCCCCACATTTTCTTTAATTTGCTTTTATATAGTATTGAGGCAAGTTATGAAAGATACTCTTAGTAATCACAGATAGATCACACCAGCATATACATGCGCGTCCACACAAGTTCATACGCAATTTTCTTTAATTTGCTGTTATATAGTATTGAGTCAAGTTATGAAAGAATACTAAATTGGAACACAAGTAATTTCTCACAATCGCTCTATCCTGTGCAACTCGCTGAATCTCTTCTATGGTATAAAGTCCGATATGTTTTGCATCTCTGTAATGTTCGTTTTGGTGTTTTCCTATAGCGTCCTCTCTTTCTTGAACCATTTGCCTCAGTGGTGGCTCGTCATTAAGGGCCGGTGGGGCCGTGCCCCACCAAACATAATGTGGAAGGTATATAAATAAAAATATAACCTAACCCAACACCATGATTTTCCACACAAAAATATGTCTGGCCCCACCAACAAAACTTAGCATGAGCCGCCACTGATTTGTCTCCCACTTCAATTCCGGCTTTATAATTATGTGAACATTTTGTCTCAGAGTAATGCAACATATTTCCATCTTCTCTTTTCTATAATAGTTATTACACATGGTTGACCAAACATTTCTCTGATCTTGTCCCTTTAACTGAATTCGTTCTGTATTATGTTCTTGTTTGCAGACAGCTATATTAAAAAACATTTAACTTACATTCTTTATCTTTAATCAGTTTTCAAATCTCTCTGACATATGTTAGAACATATGTATGATAGCCCAGGTGTTATAACATGTGGCCTGTAGAACTCGACATTTCCTGCTTTATTATCTTTATTAGATTATCATTAGATTTTGCTATACTGTATTTTCTGTATACGAACATAAGATTCTACTCTCTTCGTTATACGAACAAAAGATTCTACTCTCTTCGTTATACGAATATAAGATTCTACTGTCTTTGTTATATGAATATCAGATTTCACTATCTTTACTATACGAATATCATATATGTATATGTGGCCCTTTTCATCTTTACAGACGGTCAGTAGGCAAGTGTTTTACTGACAACTTCTCTTCTGAGTTTTCGCTTTTCTCTTGTCGTTCAGCTCGTACATAAGTCTCTTCTCAAAAGACTCTGCGCCCTTCCGTAATTTGGCTTTCCACACAACTCTGTCATCAGCTAGTCCCTCCCATGTGCTGGGATCTATAGCAAAGTTTTTCATTGAGGTTTTGCAGACATCTTTATATCTGAGCAGTGGTCTGCCCTGGTGCCTCTTCCTCCGAAAGTTCACAGAACAACATTTGTTTTGGTATGCGATAAGTTTCCATTCTTCTCACATGTCCCAACCATCTTAGTCGTCTACTGCTGAGCATGCCCATGATGGAAGGCAGATTTGCACGTTGTAGTACTTCAGAGTTGGTTATCTTGTCGTACCACCTGATGTTCATAATGTTGCGGAGACATCGAAGGTGAAAGATATTAAGTCTCCTCTCGTGTCTTGAGTAGGCTGTCCATGTTTCTGAGCCATATAGTAAAGAACTAATTAACAGGCTTCGATATATTTGAGTTTTCGTCTGAAAAGTCAATTTTTTTGTCCCACGCTCGCTTTAATAGTATGCCGAATGTAGTAGCCGCACTCCCTATACGAGCGTTGATTTCTTCATCAAGAGAAAGGCTGGCAGTGACAGTGGACCCAAGATAGCAGAATTTTTGCACTGGTGTTAGATGGTTACCATTTAAAGTGATATTTGATGTCTTACCTCCCTGACATAATACAACTGTTTTGGAGACAGTTATTGTCAGAGTAAAGAGGTCGCATGCCTTTGACAAATTATTGATTAGGCATTGCAGTGTAGTCTCACTGTGGGCGACTAAGGCAGCATCGTCAGCGAAAAGGAGGTCCTTGAGAAGTATTTCAGTCGTTTTTGTCTTGGCTCTTAAGCGAGCCAAGTTAAAAGTGAACCATCAGATCTAGTGCGGATGAAAACATCACCATCAGCGTCCCCTAAGGCGTGGTTCAAAGGACTGCGAAGAAGATACAAAGAGAGTGGGGGCAAGGACACAGCCCTGCTTGACTCCACGAATATCATACTCTACTATTTTCGTTATACGAATATCATACTCTACTATCTTCGTTATACGAATATCATACTCTACTAACTTCACTATACGAATATCGTACTCTACTATCTTTGTTATACGAACATTAGATTCTACTATCTTCATTATACGAATATCTGATTCTACTATCTTCGTTAACCGAACAGATGATTCTACTACCTACATTATACGAACATTTGATTCCACTATCTTTGTTATACGAATATTAAATTCTACTATTTTCGTTAAGCGAACATTAGTATCCATTATTTACGTTTTACGACAATATATTATACTATCTTTGTTATATAACTAATTCATGCTAATATACGAACATAAGACTCTATTCTATATTCATTATACGAACAGTATATTCTACCATCCTCAGTATACAATCAATATATTCTACCAACTTCAGTATACAAACAGTATATTCTACCATCTTCAGTATACGAACAGTATATTCTAGCATCTTCAGTATACAAACAGTATATTCTACTAACTACAGTATACAAACAGTATAGTCTACCATCTTCAGTATACAAACAGTATATTCTACCATCTTCAGTATACAAACAATAGTGTCTACCAACTTCAGTATACAAACAATAGTTTCTACTGTATTCACTAATACAAACAGTATATTCTACCATCTTCAGTATACAAACAGTATATTCTACCATCTTCAGTATACAAACAATAGTTTCTACCATCTTCAGTATACAAACAATAGTTTCTACCAACTTTATTATACAAACAATAGTTTCTACCAACTTCAGTATACAAACAATAGTTTCTACCAACTTCAGTATACAAACAATAGTTTCTACCATCTTCAGTATACAAACAATAGTTTCTACCAACTTCAGTATACAAACAATAGTTTCTACCAATTTCAGTATACAAACAATAGTTTCTACCATCTTCAGTATACAAACAGTAGTTTCTACCACTTCGTATACAACAATAGTTTCACTGTATACAAACAGTAGTTTCTACCATCTTCAGTATACAAACAATAGTTTCTACTGTATTCACTAATACACAATATATGTTGCTATCAGGGAGTCTTTGAAGTGTAGAGGTTAGTTGCTCGACTCTCGTGCCAAATGTAACGGGATCGCTCACTCGTGGAGCCATCGGGATATTTTTTATAGAGATCACCGATCTCAGTGTAGGTGAGATCGAGTTCCTAGTCATATCTCAGTGTAAGTGAGATCGAGTTCCTAGTCATATCTCAGTGTAGGTGAGATCGAGTTCCTAGTCATATCTCAGTGTAGGTGAGATCGAGCTCCTAGTCTAGTCGGAGACGGACGATAAAACGTAAGTTCCGTGTTAAATTTGAGCCCGTAAAAGACCCCTTGGCCGTTCAAAATCGAGAAGAGAAAACAACAAACAAAAAAACTTAGTCCGGGCAATATTCATTAGAAAACGAATACAAATAAAATTCCTAAACAATATTTTCACCATCTTCAAAATACAACTGGGACCCTGGACGGTGCTACAGAGTTCGTGTACTGCAGCTGGTATCTTCCTGTGTAAGAAAGAGATCGGACTACATATGGTTACTCACCGAAGTGCAATGATGATGGTCCTATTAATCAATCAGTATTTTGACATCTTCAGTTTACAAACATTCGATTCTACTGCATTTACTAACACACATTAAATGTTGCTATCTTCTTTGTATGAACACTATATTCATTCTACTATCTTCGGTATATAACTACAAAGGAAGACTACTGTAAAACTATGTACCAAATACGAAACACTTAAAAACACAGTACGGTTGTTTAACTGCCGTTACTGTCTGTAGTACCACTTTTTATCGGCGGTGTAGGACTGGTGGGACGAGAGCCTGTGGAATTTAATGTCCTCATGGCTAGTGCAGTGGCCGCAAAGCTGTTTAGATTAGGATTTTTCATTTAGTTTACAAATTACAAGAAACAGCGACGTTTTAACGATAGGCCTACAGTGACTTACAGACATGACAAGAATGTGAAGAATATGCTGGTACACAGTCGCCTTAAATCCAATGTCCTGTGTCAGTCTTGCACCGTCCGGTGTAGTTGTCGGCGATACTATAGATGTACGTGTATGGTATAGACGCGTACTGTATTGTTTCATAAAGTCACTTTGTTATTGTGGACGGTTCTAAAATGTGAGCAGTGCTACACAATCCACCCATCATTTGTAAACGTTGTGATAAAGCTTATATAGAGAAAACTAACAAAAAGATTAGTGACAGTTTAGGCTAACATTTACGTAAAATACGCAGACACACAATGTGATCCTTGTAGCCACTCATTTCAATGAAAATGACCATTTGGGAAATCGCGATATATCTAAGTAGCGGGCATTCATAATTTTCTTCGGATAATCGAAGTCGATTTGGTCTAGAAAATCGTGTTATATCTTATATGGTACCTTGCGACCTCTTGGACAACGCTTTACATTTTTATGCTTCTTAATACTGTCTTATCTTAAGCTTTGTATTATATGTATATGTTATTTTCTAATTGTTTTATATATTGTTTTTGATTCTCTATATATAGTTTTTGTTATATATTTGATAGATTTGCGTTTTTAGTGACATATTTTTTAAATTTTAGGGCAGTTAATAATGTATCGTTTTACAAGGTCTTGGATGTATGATGTATACACGTGTGTTCTGAAATCCTGAGAATGATAGACTCTTGCTGGTCGAAACGCCTCTGTATCTCGTTTTTTTTTTACTTTCTAAAACTACCTTACTTCGTTCTTACGTGTTTCGCTTTATATTTTATACAGGGGCGTTTATGTTAATTTTTCGGGAGGAGGTATGGTCAAAATGAATTCTTACAATATAGTTGATGATTTACTACATGGTAATGGAGAAAACCATATTTGCACAAACTGTTATATCAAAGATGCAGTTTTGGGTGGGAGTGCGGGTGTTGTGGCACCACCACCCATCCCTCCTTGCTTTAACGTATGGACGCCTATGATTCAGTACACAAACCTTAAATTATACTATCTTCGGTATAAAAACATCATGTTCTTTAATCTTTAGACAGGTTCTATATATACCATACGAGTATTTCAGCACTTTCGGCATTTAAATTACATATGCACTTATCCGCTTCTTCTTCCTAGACCATGTTACCACAATATGTTATCTTCAGCAAAGACCCGTCTAGTTAATAAACAAACATCCCCTTTACTGCTGCAACGTTAAACAATAATCAAATAAACAGTTTGGTAATAGATCCAAGACCCCATGTGACGTAATATAAAACAACTAGTAAGACACCTTTCAAAGAGAAGTGGATCATTCCAACATATTAAAAATAACACCATTTATTATGAAACGAAAACTATGATAGACGCAGACTTTGAGAAACAGTTCAGAGAGAGGAAAATAATTTCAGATCCCAACCAGAAGCTCTAATTACCTTCCTGTCTTATGTGAGTTGTCCAACTTCAGCTTCAGGCATATCCAACTCGTCCTTGACATCCAGCAACAATCTTCTCCTTGCTCTTCCTCCCCTTTGTTCGTTTAACATCAAAT
The DNA here is from genome assembly GCA_020796225.1 of Arion vulgaris. Lineage (NCBI taxonomy): Eukaryota > Metazoa > Mollusca > Gastropoda > Stylommatophora > Arionidae > Arion > Arion vulgaris. The sequence goes on from CM036753.1 coordinate 74,947,397, forward strand.
CCTCCAAAATAGTTTTCTCCAGAACATCATGTCGTTTATATGTCCAACAAATTGAACATTTTCTCATTCTGTTTCCTTTATCAATACCATCTTTTTTTAATTTTAGCTGTTGTAAAAGTAACATATTTGTTCTTAAATCCGTTCATTGTAATTCGCGTACTTTTTTGTATATCTTGCATTCGGTTTCAGTTTGGAATATCTTCATCGCACTCCGGACATGTCCATAAATGCTCCGATCTCCTTCGTAATATCTCCAACAGCGTCCAGAGACTGACCGTACCAGTTCGATTTTGATTAATGAGCCTACTGTACTCATATACCTGTTATGCTGTTCTTTTCTCGCTACTCCAATCTTCACACCCAGCTCCTGCAATCTAGTAATTCACGCGGATTGGTTTAAATGAAAATCTTCTTTGCGGCCACATTCTATGAGGGCGTTCAAAATATCGGCTGGTCCTCTTATATGGTGGCAGAACCAGCCAGCCTGTCTGCTCTCTTGTTGCCGACGACTCCCATGTGCCCCTTGTATTCAAATGCATTAATGAGTTTTGCAGACAATTGCTGATCCATAGAGAACACCCACTAACTGCCACACAAAACAAGTCATTATATCACATGTACAAACAACATAAAATTGATCATACAGATTTATAGACTGAGTCCACTCACAGAATGTAGAACACATTCTTCTTGCATGTTAGCTCTTCTGGAAAGACTGGGAAAAGATATGGCCAATCAAGACACCGTCAGTTCGAACCTGAAGGACATGACCCTATTATGACCTCTAGCCCGTTAGCTGCTAAGGACGTATATATACGTTTTTCCCATTCATAGCTAATGAGGCATTAGCACGTCTGTTATTATCTCTCCTCGGTGTGCTAAAGACGTGTTAACACGTTATACGAGTACATTGCTACTGTCACTGCTATAGGAGTACATTCACATCTGTGACCTAGAAAAAGTATCTATTTTTAGCTCAGCCTTCAGAAAGTATGAGGCAGTGAAAGGTCTAGAAAACTATACACTTCATTAAGTCGATTGGATCATGTGACTAATAAATGACAGAAGAGCGACAAAGCAGAAAAACTTCAGCAAAAACTCTTACTAACAGAACAGAAAATATATTTTGCCACGCCAAATAGTTGTAAAACATTATAAAAATAAATAAAAACAAAATTATTTAAAAAAAAAAAAAAACAGAATAATGAGCAAGCTATAATTGGCTTTACGAGAAGCCCAATTCATGTATCTGGTACAGTGGTAGAATAGAACATGCTTCAGAAGAGAAAATATATTTTGAGCTCTTATTATATTTGATTTCTTCTTCCTGGATAGTTACTCTACATTGAATCTCAACTTGCATTACCTGTTAACTAGTTACTCTGCATTGAATCTCAATCCTTGCGCAGTATACCTGTTAACTAGTTACTCTGCATTGAATCTCAATCCTTGCGCAGTATACCTGTTAACTAGTTACTCTGCATTGAATCCTTAATACCATTTCTTCAATATACCGTCACTGAAACTACTACATTAAATTCAACACACAGAATGTTTCTAATAGTTCACAATGATATCTTCCCACCATTTGAATATAAACCATCTCTTATTTTTCAACTGTATATTTCTATTTGTCTTTATTGAAAAGCTGACGGTGCATGGTTTCATTTCGAGTACATTGAGAATGTGGGTATCTGTGGTTAAGTGGTTCAGTTCTTGACTTGAGTTCAGAAAGCTGCTGGTTCGAATCCGAACCGCACCGTTCAGTTCACGACTGCATTTTTTCCTGAGACGTCCAGGATTTCTGCCGGAGCTACGGAGTTCGTTCTCTGTGCAATACGCAGATGCATGCTATTTCTGCGAGAATGAACAAGCAATAGGGGTAAATGACGCTATGAAGTCAACAATGACTTTAGACCCTATTTACAAATGTCATTGAGACTGATTATTTACCTTTGTAGCCATTCGTATCTAAAGACACATACTACATTATTAGAAAGAAATAGCTTTATCCCTAAGGTTTACATCATTGTTAATTATGCATACTCTGTTTTTGCTGATGTTTCTGTTGCTTATTACTAATAAATCAAAATATCTGATTGCTATTGTCCGACGGCAAAGTTACATTGTCCATAATATATATCAGACAAAACTAAATCAGATATCTTTACTAAATTGGTACGGAACACGTCTCAATGAAGTATTTTTTTTTTGTCACTACGTCGTTCACGCATGAAATGTATTTAATATGTAAACATGTGACGTAATATCGAATTGACCTGAATAAACACTAAACTTTTGATCTTGACCACAATGTGTTTTTTTTTTACGTTTTCTACTTTCCGAAGACACACATTGTATGATAAATATCCTTAAGTCTAAGTTGACCAGGTCAAAAGCCATGTTTTTATACAAGTCATTTATTTTTTATAATAAAGAATGCTCTTTAGTGTGGTTCCTGGCAAAAAGGTGTCCAGTTCAAAGCCACGTAGAATTGTGTTTGGTACACAAGGAGTTAAATAAAATAGGTCAGTTTGGCAACCGTGCAGTGTAAATTTCTAATGGTTTATATTCTAGCTGTGGAATGTTGATTACACGTTCGAATCTTAATTTACAGAGATTACGTGGTAATACGTTTTTGTTTGAGAAATGTTCAACAAAAACTCGACAAAACAACACATCGTTGCTTGCTTCATGTGTTGCAGTAGCGAAAAATATAATTCTCATTTTCCCTACCTGCTGTGTTTTGGATGCATCATGTTTTCATTCGCAACATTCGTTGTCTCTGGAGAATAACAGGATGCCGCCTTCATCATCATATTCACACAATCAAACGAGATAAGTAATAAAGAATTAAAGACCCCCCTTCTAGAACACGACATATGAATAAATAGCTACATGCTGTGCAAGTTGGAATTCATGAGACATTCGCATGACTGCTGCATAATTTTTGGATCTCATTTCCGGTGTAAAACAATAGCGTGTCTACCTCTGTACCAGATGCACGAATTGGACTTCTTTCCAAGCCAAACATAGTTTGTCTCTTTGTTCTGTGTGACTAAATTTTTATTTTATTTTCGCCTTATTTACTATGACTTTCTTTTCATTTTCTTTATTATGACTTTTCTCTTTTTATTGACTTTTTCTTTGTCATTTTTATGCCGTTTTCTTTCATATTTATTGTGATGTTTTTCTTTCTTATTTATGATTTTTTTCTTTTTCTTTTTTATGACGTTTTCTTTCTTATTTAGTGTGACGTTTTTCTTTCTGATTTATTGTGACGTTTTTCTTTCTTATTTATTGTGACGTTATTCTTTCTTATTTATTATGTTCTTTTTTCTCTTATTTATTATGGATTTTTTTCTTATTTTTACGTCATTTCATTCTCTTATTTATTATGGATTTTTTCTCTTATTTCTATTTGATTTCATTCTCTTATTTATTATGTATTTTTCTCGTATTTTTATGTCATTTCATTCTCTTATTTATTATTTTTTTTATTAATTGTTGTGGTTTTTTCTCTATTTATTATGTATTTTTAATCTTATTTTTAAAGTTATTTTTTCTCTTATTTAGTTTGCAATTTGTTTTATATTATTTTTTACGTCATTTTTTTTCCTTATTTATTATGTCCTTTTTCTCTTATTTATTATGGCTTTTTTATGTTTCTCTTATTTATTTGCTGTTTCATAATTTGTTGAAGTCGCAACCTGCTTCCAACATTCATTGCACTTTGTTTTATCTTCTCTTAAATCGTATCATTCGTTATTTAAGTGATAAAATAACATTTCTTTATGTTTGCTTTTGGAAGCCGTAGTATAGTCTGTCCATTAATTCGTGAGCACGTTTGAAATTGATTTTCTCGAAAACTACCTGTTGGATCTCAGTGATTTTTGCAAGCAGCCTTAGAATATCCATGACGCTAGAGAAAATTTTTTTTCCAAGAAATTTGATGTAGTTTGAAATATTTCTTCTTCAGGTTATATTAAAATCAACCTCACCGGATTGTACACAATAGTAACAGATTTACGGTACACAGACGCGTTGTTCTAAAAATATATTATGGTAACATTGAAATATCGTGAGTTTCACGAATTCCCGTGCACCTAACCCAGTCGACTTTGAAAGCGGAAAGCATATGACGTTATAATTGGGATACCGTTTTATAGTTATAGGCGTATCTCGCTATTTGTATGAAGCTATTGTATCATATTTGTTGGCTTATCAAAACTGACATTGATATCACATTTATAATGAGTCTGAAGTGCACATTTATAACAATGCAGAAGGTTACAGTTTTACTATACCAACACTTCCGTAGGGAATCTAAGAGAGGTCATCTATATTGCGATATTCATAACCCTGAGAAACGAACGCAATTGGCGCTTGGTCTGAATAGAGAATCCTTTTCCCGGTGGATTAAACAGGACACAAAGTGCACTAATGTCAAGCAAGGAAGAAAAGAACAATTGACGACTTTGACATAGATGTCATAAGACGGGAGCTCTTGAAAATGTTTGCGACAAATCAACTTGTTACCTCAGGAAACTGAAATTAAAACTGCAATCAGATTGCAGCATAGACTTTTCTAAAAGTACTCTATGGAAAATTGTAAGAGCCGCCGGCTTCACCTTCAGAAAAACTATAGGCGGCAGGAATATTATTTGTGAAAAGCCACATTTAATTGCTGCCCGAAGTAAATACCTGAAGCAGATCCGTGAGCGGCGGAGGCAAGGCTATGATATTGTATATTTGGACGAATCCTGGGTCAATGCTCACCACACCAATGCTAAAGAATGGCAATCAGTAGACGGTGAACAGAAAAGAAAAATACAAGCAGCAAAGGCCAGCGTATTATACTAACACATGCAGGAAGTAGTGAAGAAGGTCTTGTCCATGACGCTGGACTTATTTTCCAATCAAAAAGTACCGACGGTAGGGACTACCACACAGAAATGAATGGACATATTTTCAGGCACTGGATGGAGAAAGATCTACTTCCAATTCTAAACAGACCATGATGCTTGGTAATGGATAATGCATCCTATCACAACGCAGTGTCAGCGGAAGACAAAGTACCAACTGCATCAAATACAAAAGATCTATTAGGACTTGGCTTGCTAAGGAAAATGTCAGCTTCGATGATACATATTTGAAACCCGAGTTGTTGCACCTGGTGAGGATGACAAATAAGACAAAGGTGTTTCATATTGACAAAATCATTGCGGAATACGGCCACACGTCTTTGCGACTACCTCCATATCATGCTCACATCAATCAGATAGAGCTTGTCTGGGCTAAAGTAAAGGGCAAGTTGCCGAACAGAACAGGACGTTTAAAATGTGTGATGTTGAAGTTCTGACACGTGAGTCCTTCTCAATGATAGACATGCAGTTCTGGAAGAAGTGTGTTGAACATGTGCTCCGAGAGGAAGACGAGTACTGAAACCGAGATGGATTACAATTTGTCCAGCCAGTAACAATTATCAACCTCATGGAATCGTCAGATTCGGGATGATACAAATCATATTTTGATTACAGACTGAGAAATAGCAACGTATACATTTCCATATCCAAATGCGTCTACCATCATACAATTTGTGGTGAAGTTAAGACACCCTGGGGTCTAATGGTGACCGAAGGGAGGACTAACTGTTGCATATTGTATCCAAGTTCACGATTGCACATAAAGGGCAACACACTTGATTACTTGACCTATCAAGTTAATATGGAGATACACCTATGAATAGAATTGACATGGACAATTTCTAGGGATACTGTAAAATCTAAAATTTGAGCCCCCCTATTTGCAATTGTCATAAAGATCAAAGGAATTCGCCGATGTGCAAAATCCGTAGCATCTATGGACTACTGGTTAGCTTTATTTTAGCGTCATGATATTCTAAGGCTGCATGCAAAAATCACTGAGATCCAACAGGTAGTTTTCGAGAAAATCAATTTCAAACGTGCTCACGAATTAATGGACAGACTATAGTATAGTGCCACAACACAAGCGTACCTGGTTCAAACTTCACTGCAGGCAGTTTGGAAACAAGTTCGTTTCCTTGGATTTACAAAACGTAAAATAGACCTCACCGTTCAGAAAACAATGGCAAACAACTGAACGTATAAGGGGTCCATATGAAATCAACAACTCGTTTGCTCTTGTTGATCGCTACGTCTTGTAAAGGATATGCCACGATTTTCATTTCAATAGTATAGTAGTTAGTGCACTTGCTTGTTAGTTGTGTGGGCCTAGGGTAAACAGCCACAGTTTGTATTGGACAATTTTCCGATCGTAACAGTTGTTATGTCGATGCAGTCACAATTATATACCAGAGAGCCCGTGTGTTGCTGGGACTCACAAAGGGAAGAAAAGTATAGTAACACTGCGACTTACATAGCATGCTGTAAGAGGCAACTGAGGTAAGGGCCTAAGGAAGTTACCTTAGTAAATAAAAAGCGTCTCAGAAATCGGATGTGCTGGCCTACTTGTAGACACATAGCTAGCACAACGTACAATCGCTCTTAGGCTTGGATCACATACAAATGGCAAAAATGGTTTAACAAGTCGTCGATATAGAACGTTTGAAGAAGAGGAAGAAGATGAAGAATGTTGATTAATTCATCTTTTTTATTTGCATATTGTTATGTCGTTCTTTCCGGGATGCACCACAAATAACTTTATATATATATATATATATATCTCCCGTACCATTAAACGTTACAAAGGGCATGTAAGTAATTTGTCCATACCGCTCTATGCTGGGAAACTCGCTCAATCCATTCTGTGGAATTGAATCCGATATTTCTCGTCTCTCAGTAAAGTTTTTTTCAGGTTTCTCTGGGACGTCGTTTTTCAAAATATTTTGCCTCCCACCTCATTGCCTGCTTTATTGTTCTTTGATCATTTCTTATCAGAATGTGCCGAACATGTCTCTATTTTCTCTTTCACATCAAATTTGTTGCTATTAGGTGAGAAGACATTTCTGGGAATCCATCACTTCTCTTGAATTCTTCCCAATTTTTGCTTATTGCCTTTTGTAGATATATTTTCAAATACATTCAACTTACTTTCCATGCCTTTTGTTATTTTCAAACTCTCGCTGGATTATGTTAGGATTGATACAACATTGAAATTGAAAATAAATTTGTAATTTATTTTTAAAACTATAATTCTGAGTTCCCTATATTTGTAATACTTAAAAAGCCCTGACCTACACGTGTATGGTACAATACATATAATTAGAGGCCTACTTAACACGGTTCAACGTTAATCGTTCTTGTCAAAGATCAGTTATATATCACAATAAGAATGATTAAATTGGTTACACCGAATGACGAACGCGATGAAAAAGAAGAAATACGACTTTAAAAAACTGATATTGCTTTGACAATTTGTAGCATAACTTCTTTTAAATATTTCCAGTGCAATGAAATTGCAGCGCAGATATGTGAACGACTCTGTTATTTTTTATCATTTTGGATTCTAGGGTGATATATGCATTACTTGCCATAGGTGTCTTCATTATACTTGTCTATTCATAATGTATCTGCAGTCCAACTTTTGATGCTGTCTTGGACAAGGTGTATGTTTCTGTGTATATCTTGGGCTATATAATATATATATATATATATATATATATATATATATATATATATATATGAACTAGTAGTTATAACCCTTCTTCTCGAGGAAATGTCATAGATTAGTAGTAATAGTGTTTTTAATGAAAGAATGTAGATGATGTACCATGGTTGTTTACGTTATCAAATAAAAAAAACAATGCATAAAAGTGGCTATGCTTCGTTTATTATGGGGACTTCGATTTTTATCTTGAAAGATTCTCTTGACTACGCCATGATTGAAAATAGTAATGTATTTGAGTTATGGGGAGAATTACATGTTCAATGCAAGCTTCATTTGCCTACTGCTGTTATTGGTATGCATTATGCATACAGCAATGTTGTTTAAGGCACCATGCTACAGACGATTGGGTCATTTAGCCTCAAAATATAGATTTTTGAAATTCATCATATTATGTTAGTATTGCATCTCTTCTATCGAATTACGCAAAGAGTTTTTATTTGTGATCACGAAATATCCTTCAAAATTATTTTTGAACGACACTACCCTCTAAAAATTCTTTATTGAAAATGTCTACAATTGTCTTTGTTTGATCCCTAGATACAGTATATGGAGTTCAATAAACCAAATCGTTTTATATATCGTTGTAAAGCTTGATCTGAATACTAACAAATATTTTAGATTTAATTAGGCTACACAAGGACTGTATGCTGACATGTAACGGACGATTTATCTTGACAATTTAGACTGAATCCACATTAAATTTTTTAAATGCAGTTTTCTCCCATTTGTAAATTTCGTTCATGTCGGTAATGTATGTTTTCAACCACGAAAGAAATCTTCTAGATAGCAATATGAGATTTGGCCCTGATATATATCTATTAATATTGAACTGACTAGACAACAGAAAATAGGGAACGCAAGAGAGAGAGAGACAACAGAAAATCCCACTTTCTCAAGCAAATAAATTTATATGAATCTTTTAATGAGCCAGTAGGTCCTATTTTTGGCCGTGAATTGGGTAGGTCTTATTCGTTGCACCCCAGAGATCAGTTACATGTTACAGAACAATTTAAAGTTCTCAGCGGGCCAGAATAATGTTATATTTAGGCTGTGCAGTCGAAAAAAAATGCTATTGTTATTTATTTCACTCTGCTTGGAGACCGTACGACATTGTTTACAATCCAAGATGACTGCTGTTTCCATGGCAACCCGATACTTTATTAATGTGAAAGATATAAATTGTCTTTTTTATACCAACCTAGTAGTAACTGCTAAGTATCACCTAATTTTACTGAGAGATAAGAAAGTTGAGAAATCCTGTAGCATGAACCCTTACCATATTGTTGGTAGTTCTTCCTGTAGGAACTATTATGAACAAATTGTTGAATGTAAGAGTTGTTGCTCTTAAAACACGATATCAAACACACGATTGTAGTTAAGTATTAGTTTAAAGTTGGGCATACATTGGAGAAGAAATTATCAAAGAATACTAAAGCAGGCATTGAAGTTGGAGGAAATATGTTCAAGAAAGATAGACTGCTCTAGGGAAACCTTGAAACTAATTTTACTTAGGCAAGATATATCGGACTCAATTTCATGGAACAAATTGACGAAGCCTCACGAAGCACGTAAAACAAAGTACTGTAGTATTACAAAATACAATAACAATACACAACAACGTCTCGACCAAAAAGTCCTTTATCAAGCAAAACGATACAACAAACCTGACGAATAACTCAGAACACTACATGTGGACTTTAACAAAGATATAGCAACGTATATAGAAGCATAGTATGCTTCTTAGTACTTTCTATTCTCATGCTCTATATTTTATATGTGTATATGTTAAATGTATATAAGTCATATACTTACTTGATTTTTGTATTTTTCTCTTATTTTTCACTTACAATTTTTCTGTATTTATTTCGTTATTCGTTTTTAGTCACATATTTTCATTCGTGTTTAACCGTTGCTATATCTTTGTTAAAGTCTATATGTAGTGTTCTGAGTTATTCGTCAGGTTTGTTGTATCGTTTTGCTTGATAAAGGCCATTTTGGTCGAAACGTTGCTGTGTATTGTCATTGTATTTGTATTTTGTAAAACTACAGTACTTTGTTTTACGTGCTTCACCATTATACATAGTTTTACTGCAGTCTCCATCTATTTTGATATTATTGGTACAAATTGAGCAAATTTCACAGGACAGAACGGTATGGAGAAATTACTTGTAGACCATATGTAACGTAAAACGATTCGAAAAGAATATATATATATTAGCTTAAAGTGTATTCAATGAAACCACTCAAATCGTCCAGATTTGAGGTAATCGCAATGGTGGGGTCTCGCTTCGTGATCAATGTTTCTCTCGTGCACGATATACATGCTTAAGAGTTTCAGGTCATGAATCAGCTGTAGCCGTACAGTCTTGGAGTAATATTTCGTGCCTGACAGGAACATTAATTATATATATCGTATGATAGTGTGGAAGTGTAGTACTATATATAAATATGGATTTTAAGATGAGGAAATACAGATTGATGTGGTTTCGCTTCCAGAAAAAGATAACATATACAGTTTATTTCAATTTTAACGGTTCCTTTTAATTGTTATTGATATCCTTAAACATCATTTATCTAGTTTATAAGTTTAAAATTTTTTAATTAAGTTCGATTTTAGGTGTAAAAAGTATTTTTATTTTTCTTGTGCATTTTTTATTGACCCAGTTAAACCACTTTTTGTGTCCTGCATAGTTTGCGCTGATAACGTATGTTTCGCTAGTTAAGTCCATACAGTATCTAGGCCAGGCATATGTAACTTTCGCCAATAGTGTTTCTTGTGTTTGCCTGACCCAAAAGTCCCAGTTATCTTCCGTTTTGTCTTGCACTCAGTGACGTTCACTCTTTATTGATCTTTCTCAGCTTCTACTTAGAAAGTAGCAGCTAGTATATGATCTGGAGCTTGAGCAGCATTTGAATGCTTTGGTACTTTCTCAGCTACTTAAGTGCAGCTAGCATATGATCTGAGTTGAGCAATATTTGAATGCGTTGGTACTTTTCTCAGCTACTTAAGTGCAGCTAGTATATGATCTGAGTTGAGCAGCATTTGATTGCTTTGGTACTTTTCTCAGCTACTTAGGTGCAGCTAGTATATGATCTGATTTTTGAGCAGAATTCTGGAATGCTTTGGTACTTTTCTCAGCTACTTAAGTGCAGCCCGCATATGATCTGAGTTGAGCAGCATTTGATTGCTTTGGTACTTTTCTCAGCTACTTAGGTGCAGCTAGTATATGATCTGAGTAGAGCAGAATTTGAATGCTTTGGTACTTTTCTCAGATACTTAAGTGCAGCTAGCATATGATCTGAGTTGAGCAATATTTGAATGCTTTGGTACTTTTCTGATGCGGTGAGGTCATTCCGTATATGCAACATTTTCAACAGTTTTTTTTTAAAACTTATATGATCTTAGTCTGAACAAATAGATCTACCCAGAAAGAGCTCACAATGAAAGAAAACTGGTTGATGCTAAACATAAAAAATTAAAGTATTTTGAACATATAAAGAGACACAAAAGGAAGACAAAGGAGAAATGATCATATGGAAGCAGGCATCAGACAAAGAAGACAAAGAGGAAGACAAAGGAAGAGATGGATTCAGGATGTAAATAACGATTTGAACATGACGGCTGCAGAGACGAGACATCTGATCTATGAGAAAAAGAAATTCCGAAGGACTGCTAAGATGGCAAAGTTCTGCTCTGAACAAGCTATTTGATGATGACAGGTTCAGTCGCCCCTAGGAAATTGGAGTTTTCACTGTGTATTTTGATTTCGATGAAATATAAGCATTAGACACTGACACATATCTTTATGTCTGCAGTATTGACAGGTCCAGTCAATAGACTGTTTTGTCACGCATCTTTGTTTTGCTTTATACTTACAGTACAGGAACATCAACCAGAGTTTTTCCAGGACCGAACAACTTTGGTAAATCCAACCAGCATGCCATGACGCTTGGTACTATAGCAATGCTGACTATACCTACAGTTGGTATTTTTTGGCGCGATTGTCGGAAACAAATCCTGATCGTGCCTGACATGATCACGGCAGTTGTGCCGCTTATCGTTTTCTAGACGTCGTCCAGGTGGTTACGGCGCATCATGTCTGAGATTATTCTTGTCTGTTTGCGAGCAAATATTACACCATTCGCAATTGCACTAGCACTACTATCTAATCTTACGGTAACTACTCTTTTATCCCTAGCCGCTTTTCTCGACTACTGTGCATGATTTTGTTGACGTAACGTAGGGGCTTAATCAGTGCAAATTGCCCGTCTGCCCAGCGTGTTCGTAACGCGTTGGACTACGGGTGACTATCCCTCTGTGTGTGCGGGTTCAATTTCGCGGGATGGCAGAAAAAGCCACAGATTCCCCAGATTTACGGTGTTCGTGGCACCGAACCGAAGGGTTACGATGTCAATGGCACCAGCCGAAGACTGAAAGCTCAAGTGCTTCTGGATCGGAGAAAAAATCAGTGCAATCTCACTGAATCTAGAACTGCCTTGTCATCTCATTTCTTTTCGTCCCTGACCCCATTACACTGTCTACACTACGAAAGCTACCCACATGCCAAATTTCAAGTTTACAGCAATTCTTGAAGAACGATAACCATTTTGAATTGACACACACACATACAGACAGTTCCACATTTGCTGGATATATGTATATGTAAATATATATTATATATAAATGAACGCATGTATGTGTTTTTAGTTACGTTCGTCATTTTTGAGTGAAAATATGTTTGTGCCTAGGTTTAAAACGAGACTTGCTATATCTGTATACCTTTCAGCGCATTAAATTAGATTTCGCGGCTATAAGCATTTTTTGTTTATCAGACAGATTATGATGAATCATTGTTGCATTTGCTCCCACAAATAATAGTTTTTGTTTATTGAAATATTTTAATGTCTCATATACGAACGATGGATGCTTCCATAGCCACGACTCTAACGCTCGTCTACATCATTACATCTGACAACGTTGTACAATATCAACGTAGTCGTTAATATAATGACGGAGTGAAGTGAAAGGAATCTAACAGTACTAGGATAAGCTAATTTGAAATGAGATGACTAGCTCGCTTCGATGTGGAAGGTTTTTTGAAAGTAACTAGACGAGATGTTATATAATTTAAGTATGCGGGAACTCTGTAAATGTAAATGATATGTGAAAATTATATATTTGTTACTCGAAAACATATTAGTGTCTGGATCAGAAAGTACTGAATAGCACATAAGAAATAGTATTTGTTACCTTGAAGTGGTAGGCAAAAGGTTCAAGAAAGGGAGGACGCCCTAGATTGAGAAAGGTTCAAGAAAGAGAAGAAACAATGCTCCAATTCAAGAGGACGGAAGCATGGACAGAGCCGATATCATCAATGCGTTACGCTCTCATTTATGTGACAAGAGCGAGTCTCATACACTGGAACGTGTTCGAGAATTAGACGTTAAGTTTGGACATGCCAGACAGCGTCGTCTTCGTGGTATAGAGAGAAGATATACTAATCAGCTTCTCATGCGTACGGTGAGTAAATGGACTTTGGGATGGCTGCTACAGCGGAGGACGGAGCACGAATGGGAATGCCCAATGTGCTATGACGTAGATCGCATAACATATCTAAAACTTACTTCGCTCTAGTCATTTTATCGTGCGCACATAATTTCGTTGTAGGATAATTTGCAAAAAATCGCAAAACAGAAAGGATTTAGTCAATGCAGGGGTCATATAATGATGTTTACTTTCACCCAGGGGCGGCTCGTCATTAAGGGCCAGTGGGGCCTGGCCCACCAATAATCGAAAGGGGGTAGACTTCCCGGAATAGACAAATAATAGTAAATACTCCAAAAACTATGATTTTTCCGAAAAATTGTGTCTGGCCCCACCAAGAAAAATGACTACGAGCCGCCACTGCTTTCACCCATTTTATGTTATTTAGCCGCTGACTTTCTGAGAAGGAATGTTCAATGTGGAAGACAAAAAATAATTAAATAAATACTTACCTCTGTCATGTGTGTGCTGGACTGTACAGATGACATAAGTCTTATAGTCAGTCGTTATGTTGATGCACAGCCTCTGTCATGTATGCGCTGGACTGTACAGATGCCAACATAAGTCTTATAACCAGTCGCTAGGTTCATGTATAGCCTCAGTCATGTGTGCGTTGGACTGCAAAGATAACATAAGTCTTATAGCCAGTCGCTAGGTTGATGAACAGACAAACACAATTTCTCAGAAACAACTCAAAAGAAAAATATACACATTAACACCAGTTAAACGAAACAAGAGAAATAATAATAGATCAGAAAAATCAATTACTTTAATAACGAAACAATAGAAGATGTTAATGAATGTGAGTACCTTGAATGTATCTTTTAACAAAGGGAGATTAAGGAAATGATGAGGCAGCACGAATAAGCAAAAGCAAACCAAACCTTTGTTGTACTTAAAAACATCTAGTACACAGAGATCAAAAGGACTTGGGTAAAAAAATTAGTATTTAAAACATGAGAATATACAGAAGTGGCATTCCTGGATTATTGATATACAATAGCAAATGCTGAAACAATTCTCGCAGACATTACATATAAATTAGACAGCTTTAAAAAATAAATGTCTTTGAAGAATTCTGGGAAAATGTTTGCCAGAAAAGATTACAAATGTGGATCTGCATAGGAAAACTAATTACGCGTCACTGACTAGTGGTACATGTTTCAATTACTTTCAAGTATTTGTAATTATTCGTTACTTTTACAAGAAGCCTTAATTACATAGTGTTCGTTACTATATAGTTACTTCATGTGTGTGTGTTTTTCTTCTAAATCATTTTCAATGCTATCAACGAAGCAGTGGATACAACAATTCCAGACAAGCAAGCTGGTTGTAGACCTGGGAAAAGCTGCTTACTCCATATAATTACCCTAAGACTTATCTTGGGTAACAACCTATTTTTCTAAATTTCATAGATTTAATAAAATGGCTTTTGATAGTCCACACACAATATCTCTCTGTAATAATCTGGACTAGGGGATAGTGACTCGGTCTATTAACCTCGACGTTCTGAGTTCGAATCACGCTGCGGACAATTTGGTTGTAAAATGTTTCGCTTGGATTTTTACAAAAGGACGATGGCATCACCCGTTCAGAAAGCAATGGCAAACTACTGAACGTAATAATGCCTAGAAAAATCATAAACAGCGTTAAAAGCTGGGGTTGATTCGCAAAGTTCTGTAAAGGATATGCAGTTAACTTTTAATAATATGGAATATTATGGTATATCTGTCAAAATAATAATCGTTATCAAATTTTCGTATGAGGGTTAATAGTGTTTAGTAAGTACTACATAGAACCAAAGCAAGAGAATTATGGCTGAAACCGAGAAAACTGTCACATCATTTCTATACTTGACAGAAAAAGTACCAAAACAACCAATCTTAGCAACTGTAGAATAAGAGATGCACACATTAGTCAGCTAGAATTGTAGAGAGTGACTTTGTAATTTACATGAATCTGTCAGTTGTTCATGATTTGTGTAGCGCTTAACTTGTACGGCTTAGTGTAGAGGCAGAGATGTAAGGTAAGAGGGGATGCCACGAGTAGCATGAATCTGTCAGTTGTTCATGATTTGTGTAGCGCTTAACTTGTACGGCTTAGTGTAGAGGCAGATATGTAATGGAAGAGGGGGTTTGCAACGAGTAGCATCACTATAGAAGTTGTGGACAAGAGCAAGGCAATGATCTCACTGGAGACGCATATCTGCATTCATCATCATCAAGGTGCGTATCCTTTATAGGACGTTGCTCTCTTTGCAGCACATCTGAAATTCACTCTGTCTCTTGCCAGTTCACCCACTTCGTCGATGGTCATGTTCATGGTTTCTTTAATATCTTGTAGCATCTTCTTCTTGGTCTGCCTCTGCGTCCTGGGACCCTGCCCTCTAGTATTGTTCTTTCCAGGCAATCGTGACGCTTAATGTGACCAAAGTATCTAATTTTTCTGTATAGTATGTTGTTTATCAATCAATTCTCTTTAACATTTCGTTCTTTCAGGACATCAGTGTTCTTTCTTTTTCTGTCCATGGTATTCGTAGGATCTTTCTGTAGCATTTAGTTTCGAAGGGCTGGATTTTCGTTCTTAATTTTTGTGTAATAATCCATGATTCACAACAATAAGTAGCCACTGGGAAAATGCATGCTCTCAATATTTTTAATTTTAGTATTTTGCTGGTGCTTTGCCACATGTTCTTCATTGTGTTTAACTTCTTGATTGCTATTGCCAATCTTCTTGAGATCTCTTTGTAGCATGTTAATGAAGGTAACTGTGGTATGTGTTTGTAGACAATCACTGGAGTCTGTTTTGAGGTTCGGACTACAGAGAGTCACGTTTCTTTTCGTACATGGACAGGCGTAATCAAGGTAAATGAACAAGGGGACACGCTTTAAGGACAGTTATAGGGACAACAGGTAAAGCAATGGACAGAGCTGATATCTTGAACATCAATAGAGAGAATGGGTGGACGAGCGACTCAGGTGGTGATTTGGATTTTACGATCTTGTGTGGAATACAAGAACTTGGATTTAAACGTGGGATTCTAGATGTGAATAATATACGGAAAGTAGACAATGTTTTATTAACCAGCACAGAACGGAACTGACAGTCGCAGGGGCATGATGAATATAATAAGGTGAGATCGAAGCACTTATGAACATGTTACTTGTGCAATGAGAATGATTTAATGCCTAACTAAATGGTATAAATGTTTTTTTTATCTCTCTAGCTGGCATGTTCTAGCCACAGCACTGTAGTCATTAGATCAATATATTTCAACAAAGTTATGCAACATATCTTCCATGAGCTGATATGGAATTAATTTATCATGTGTCCGATTTATGAAGTACCCAACAATTAAAACATAGTAGCGAAATAAATCTTGAACTCCACGTGATTAATGCACGATTCATATTCAGAGAGTAAACAGGGGACGAATGAGTCTTACGTTACTGTGACTTTTGATCTTACTATTTTAAATTTAAGATATAATTAACATTATCTTATCTTATCTTAACCACATTTGCCGTGATGCTCCGTGGGGAGAGTTAATTTCTATCTTGTGCCAGGTGTGTTGCGTTGACGTTGTCAGTCCATGCTGTCGCAGGGACTCTGAGATGTTATTTATCCATCGTGTTCTTGGCCTGCCTCGTGCTCTTCGCCCTGAGTGTCGATTATTGTAGGCACGTGATGGTAGTAAATGTGGTTCCATTCTCATTAGATGACCGAGCCACTTGATTCTTTGATAATTAACATTCCCATATGAAATATGTAAGTTTAGTATTCGTATAATGCAGATTTGAACCGGTTCGTATTCTGAGCATGGAAGATTATTTACCTATGACCATTGCCATATTAATCCTTAGAAGCTTAGTATTTAACAGATGTTGTTAGTCTAATAAAACAAACAATATAATTCTGAATATTATTTTATTCTGCTGTACTGTTCTTTTATTACGATATATATTGTGTTACATAGTGTTATATTGTGTTATATTGTGCTATATTGTGTTATATTGTGTTATATTGTGTTATATTGTGATATATTGTGTTATATTGTGTTATATTGTGATATATTGTGTTATATTGTGATATATTGTGTTATATTGTGTTATATTGTGTTATATTGTGTTATCTTGTGTTATATTGTGTTATATTGTGTTATATTGTGTTATATTGTGTTATATTGTGTTATATTGTGTTATATTGTGTTATATTGTGTTATATTGTGTTATATTGTGTTATATTGTGATATATTGTGATATATTGTGTTATATTGTGTTATATTGTGTTATATTGTGTTATATTGTGTTATATTGTGTTATATTGTTTACATTGTGTTATATTGTGTTATATTGTGTTATATTGTGTTATATTGTGTTATATTGTGTTATATTGTGTTATATTGTTTATATTGTGTTACATTGTGTTATATTGTGTTACATTGTGTTATATTGTGTTATATTGTGATATATTGTGTTATGTTGTGTTATATTGTGTTATATTGTGTTATATTGTGTTATATTGTGTTATATTGTGTTATATTGTGTTATATTGTGTTATATTGTGTTACATTGTGTTATATTGTGTTATATTATGTTATATTGTGTTATATTGTGTTATATTGTGTTATATTGTGTTATATTGTGTTATATTGTGTTATATTGTGTTATATTGTGTTATATTGTGTTATATTGTGTTATATTGTTTATATTGTAGTTATATTATGTTATATTGTTTATATTGTGTTATATTGTGATATATTGTGTTATATTGTGTTATATTATGTTATATTGTGTTATATTGTTTATATTATAGTTATATTGTATTATATTGTGTTATATTATGTTATATTGTGTTATATTGTGTTATATTGTGTTATATTGTGTTATATTGTGTTATATTGTGTTATATTGTGTTATATTGTAGTTATATTGTATTATATTGTGTTATATTAGTATATATTGTTTATATTGTGTTATATTGTAGTTATATTGTGTTATATTGTGTTATATTATGTTATATTGTGTTATATTGTGTTATATTGTGATATATTGTGTTATATTGTGTTATATTATGTTATATTGTGTTATATTGTGTTATATTGTGATATATTGTGTTATATTATATTATATTGTTTATATTATGTTATATTGTGTTATATTATGTTATATTGTGTTATATTATGTTATATTGTGATATATTGTGTTATATTGTGATATATTGTGTTATATTGTGATATATTGTGTTATATTGTGATATATTGTGTTATATTGTGATATATTGTGATATATTGTGTTATATTGTGTTATATTGTGATATATTATGTTATATTGTGTTATATTGTGATATATTGTGTTATATTGTGTTATATTATGTTATATTGTGATATATTGTGTTATATTATGTTATATTGTGTTATATTATGTTATATTGTGTTATATTATGTTATATTGTGTTATATTATGTTATATTGTGTTATATTATGTTATATTGTGATATATTGTGTTATATTGTGATATATTGTGTTATATTTGATATATTGTTTATATTATAGTTATATTGTGTTATATTGTGTTATATTATGTTATATTGTGTTATATTGTGTTATATTGTGTTATATTGTATTATATTATTTATATTTTTATATTGTGTTATATTGTGTTATATTGTTTATATTGTGTTATATTGTATGTTATATTGTGTTATATTGTTTATATTATTTATATTGTGTTATATTATGTTATATTGTGTTATATTGTGTTATATTGTGTTATATTATGTTATATTATGTTATATTATGTTATATTATGTTATATTGTGTTATATTATGTTATATTATGTTATATTATGTTATATTGTGTTATATTGTGTTATATTGTGTTATATTATGTTATATTGTGATATGTGTATATTATTTATACTGTTTATATTGTTTATATTGTGTTATATTGTGTTATATTGTGTTATATTGTGTTATATTTGTTATATTTGTTATATTGTTATATTGTGTTATATTGTGTTATATTGTGTTATATTGTGTTATATTGTGTTATATTGTGTTATATTGTTTTGTATTACTCTCTACTTCTCTCCATGCTTTTGAATCCGCCGAAGAAGGAATATTTCTCCACACAAGATCAGATGGAAAATTGTTCAACATGGCACGACTCAAAGCAAAGACCAAAGTCCAAAGAGTCACCATCAGGAAACTTCTGTTTGCCGATGATGCAGCATTAACATCACACACAGAAGAAGGGCTACAACACCTCATGGACAGATTTGCTGCAACATCAAATGAATTCGGCTTGACCATCAGCCTGAAGAAAACAAATATAATGTTCCAGGATATTAGCAGAGCCCCATCTATCAACATTGGCAGTCATACGCTTGAAGTAGTCAACACCTTTACATACCTTGGCTCTGTCACCAGCAGCAACCTCTCCCTCGATGATGAAATTAGTGGTCGCATTGGGAAGGCCTCCACTGCTATGTTTAAATTAGCAAAGCGTGTATGGGAAAACAGGCACTCACAAGAAACACCAAGACACAAGTATATAAAGCTTATGTTCTCAGCACTCTGCTGTATGGTAGTGAGACATGGACCACATATGCTGGACAAGAACATCGCCTCAACACCTTCCACATGCGCTGTCTCAGGCGAATATACAACATCCGATGGCAAGATCACATCTCCAATATAGAAGTCCTGAACAGTGCTGGCATTCCAAGCATGCACACTTTACTGAGTCAGTGACGTCTCAGATGGCTGGGACACGTGTGCCGTATGAGCTATGATAGAATCCCAAAGAACATTCTATATGGTCAACTCGCATCTGGTGCTAGACAGCATGGGCGCCCATTATTACGCTTCATTGACACCTGCAAGTGTGATCTAACTTCATGCGGCATATACAAAAAACACTGGGAGCGGATGGCCAAAGACAGGCAAGCATGGCGAGCGGCAGTGAGGGCGGCTCAAAAAGAAAAGAAGAAAAACAACATCACATGTGGAGGCAAAGAGAGCACAGAGGGCAGAGAGAACATCCCATGCATCTGCTCAAGTCTCCAGTTTTACCTGCAGCAACTGTGGCAAGGATTGCCACTCCAGAATAGGCTATTACAACCACATGAAACGTTGTGATTCAGCACAGAACATACTACGTCACGCAACACCTATTGTCTCCTGAGACAAAGAGGCCAATGAATGGAATGAATGGTGTTATATTGTGTTATATTGTGTTATATTGTGTTACATTGTGTTATATTGTGTTATATTGTGTTATATTGTGCTATATTGTGTTATATTGTGTTACATTGTGTTATATTGTGTTATATTATGTTATATTGTGTTATATTGTGTTATATTGTGTTATATTGTGTTATATTGTGTTATATTGTGTTATATTGTGTTATATTGTGTTATATTGTGTTATACTCTCTACTTCTCTCCCATGCTTTTGAATCCGCCGAAGAAGGAATATTTCTCCACACAAGATCAGATGGAAAATTGTTCAACATGGCACGACTCAAAGCAAAGACCAAAGTCCAAAGAGTCACCATCAGGGAACTTCTGTTTGCCGATGATGCAGCATTAACATCACACACAGAAGAAGGGCTACAACACCTCATGGACAGATTTGCTGCAACATCAAATGAATTCGGCTTGACCATCAGCCTGAAGAAAACAAATATAATGTTCCAGGATATTAGCAGAGCCCCATCTATCAACATTGGCAGTCATACGCTTGAAGTAGTCAACACCTTTACATACCTTGGCTCTGTCACCAGCAGCAACCTCTCCCTCGATGATGAAATTAGTGGTCGCATTGGGAAGGCCTCCACTGCTATGTTTAAATTAGCAAAGCGTGTATGGGAAAACAGGCACTCACAAGAAACACCAAGACACAAGTATATAAAGCTTATGTTCTCAGCACTCTGCTGTATGGTAGTGAGACATGGACCACATATGCTAGACAAGAACATCGCCTCAACACCTTCCACATGCGCTGTCTCAGGCGAATATACAACATCCGATGGCAAGATCACATCTCCAATATAGAAGTCCTGAACAGTGCTGGCATTCCAAGCATGCACACTTTACTGAGTCAGTGACGTCTCAGATGGCTGGGACACGTGTGCCGTATGAGCTATGATAGAATCCCAAAGAACATTCTATATGGTCAACTCGCATCTGGTGCTAGACAGCATGGGCGCCCATTATTACGCTTCATTGACACCTGCAAGTGTGATCTAACTTCATGCGGCATATACAAAAAACACTGGGAGCGGATGGCCAAAGACAGGCAAGCATGGCGAGCGGCAGTGAGGGCGGCTCAAAAGAAAGAAGAGAAACAACATCACATGTGGAGGCAAAGAGAGCACAGAGGGCAGAGAGAACATCCCATGCATCTGCTCAAGTCTCCAGTTTTACCTGCAGCAACTGTGGCAAGGATTGCCACTCCAGAATAGGCTATTACAACCACATGAAACGTTGTGATTCAGCACAGAACATACTACGTCACGCAACACCTATTGTCTCCTGAGACAAAGAGGCCAATGAATGGAATGAATGGTGTTATATTGTGTTATATTGTGTTATATTGTGTTACATTGTGTTATATTGTGTTATATTGTGTTATATTGTGCTATATTGTGTTATATTGTGTTACATTGTGTTATATTGTGTTATATTGTGTTACATTGTGTTATATTGTGTTATATTGTGTTATATTGTGTTAAATTGTGTTACATTGTGTTACATTGTGTTACATTGTGTTATATTGTGTTACATTGTGTTATATTGTGTTATTACTGAAAATCTACATATCTCCCTATCATAAAACAGGGCTTGATTAGTAGATTGAACTATCGCTATTGTACTTTGCTAATAACTGTATATGTGTGTCGATCTCCATCTAAAACTAGAAGATCTCAGCGACATTACACGTACAACGTAGCATCGGCCAGGATCCCAATATAACGTTGAGGATGGTTTAAATTTGCAGAAATGTTATATTTAATTTGCTTTACCAATTTTGTCCGTACATGCAATAAGTTCGTTTTCCATTTATTGTGTTTCTTGTTAGATCACTTACATTTCTATATTTGTTTCTATTTTCTGAAGAAAAAGATTATTAGAATAGATTAAGAGTCTAAACAACCACAGACATACAAAAATATAAATTTTTAATAAATTGTAGGATCAATTTCATCATCATCAGGTGCCATCTCCACATTGAAGGTTGGCTGCAATGATCTCCAGCATCCTCTGTCTTTTGTCTTGGTGTTGCACTCTGCCAGACTGTAACCTGTCCATTTCTTAAAGTTTCCCTCCCACTTATCTCTCGGTCTTCCTCTTGATCTTCGCCCTTCAACTTTCCCCTCTAGTAAAGATTTTATCATGGTGTCATGTCTTTTTATGTGTCCAAAATACTTTATTTGTCTGAATTTTATTTCTCTTAATAATTGTTTCTTCATGCCTAGTTTTCCTAAAACTTGTTTATTTGTCTATTTTTCTGTCCATGAAACTCTGCCTATTCTTCTATATAGTAGATATATATAATTTAGTTTATGAAGTAAATATTGACAAATGCGATCATACAGTACAGTAACCTTTCCAGAAAATGTCCGGAATATTACATTTTAGACTGTATCGCTGAAAGGGCGTAAAGACAAAGGGTTTACTTTGTTGCACCGGTTTACCCATATGGCTCGATTATTTCCGCAGAAATAGCTTGCCATTTATCGAGATTATTGCACAAAGCACAAACGCCCTTGTTCCAGTAACAATACTAGCGTTTTCTGGAAAAATGCACTCGGGAACAGAATGATAGTGTTCGGATTCGAACCCCTGACCTTCGTACCACAAGACAACAACTTAGTCATTTAGCCACTAGGACCCCAAAGTCATTCACGTCTCTAGAACAATAACCGGACGCTAGCGTACCAAATAATATAATGCCGGACGTATGTGTACGCACAGACAAATTTGTTATAGTCTGTCCATTAATTCGTGAGCACGTTTGAAATTGATTTTCTCGAAAACTACCTGTTGGATATCAGTGATTTTTGCATGCAGCCTTAGAATATCCATGACGCTAAAATAAAGCTAACCAGTAGTCCATAGATGCTACGGATTTTGCACATCGGCGAATTCCTTTGATCTTTATGACAATTGCAAATACGGGGGCTCAAATTTTAGATTTTACAGTATCCTAGAATTTGTCCATGTCAATTCTATTCATAGGTGTATCTCCATATTAACTTGATAGGTCAAGTAATTAATTGTGTTGCCCTTTATGTGCAATCGTGAATTTGGATACAATATGCAACAGTTAGTCCTCCCCTTCGGTCACCATTAGACCCAGGGTGTCTTAACTTCACCACAAATTGTATGATGGTAGACGCATTTGGATATGGAAATGTATACGTTGCTATTTCTCAGTCTGTAATAAAAATATGATTTGTATCATCCCGAATCTGACGATTCCATGAGGTTGATAATTGTTACTGGCTGGACAAATTGTAATCCATCTCGGTGCCAGTACTCGTCTTCCTCTCGGAGCACATGTTCAACACACTTCTTCCAGAACTGCATGTCTATCATTGAGAAGGACTCACGTGTCAGAACTTCAACATCACACATTTTAAACGTCCTGTTCTGTTCGGCAACTTGCCCTTTTACTTTAGCCCAGACAAGCTCTATCGTATTGAGGTGAGCATGATATGGAGGTAGTCGCAAAGACGTGTGGCCGTATTCCGCAATGATTTTGTCAATATGAAACACCTTTGTCTTATTTGTCATCCTCACCAGGTGCAACAACTCGGGTTTCAAATATGTATCATCGAAGCTGACATTTTCCTTAGCAAGCCAAGTCCTAATTTGATCTTTTGTATTTGATGCAGTTGGTACTTTGTCTTCCGCTGATACTGCGTTGTGATAGGATGCATTATCCATTACCAAGCATGATGGTCTGTTTAGAATTGGAAGTAGATCTTTCTCCATCCAGTGCCTGAAAATATGTCCATTCATTTCTGTGTGGTAGTCCCTACCGTCGGTACTTTTTGATTGGAAAATAAGTCCAGCGTCATGGACAAGACCTTCTTCACTACTTCCTGCATGTTTTAGTATAATACGCTGGCCTTTGCTGCTTGGTATTTTTCTTTTCTGTTCACCGTCTACTGATTGCCATTCTTTAGCATTGGTGTGGTGAGCATTGACCCAGGATTCGTCCAAATATACAATATCATAGCCTTGCCTCCGCCGCTCACGGATCTGCCTCAGGTATTTACTTCGGCAGCAATTAAATGTGGCTTTTCCCAAATAATATTCCTGCCGCCTATAGTTTTCTGAAGGTGAAGCCGGCGGCTCTTACAATTTTTCATAGAGTACTTTTAGAAATGTCTATGCTGCAATCTGATTGCAGTTTTAATTTTAGTTTCCTGAGAGTAACAAGTTGATTTGTCGCAAACATTTTCAAGAGCTCCGTCTTATGACATCTATGTCAAAGTCGTCAATTGTTCTTTTCCTTCCTTGCTTGACATTAGTGCACTTTGTGTCCTGTTTAATCCATCGGGAAAAGGATTCTCTATTCAGACCAAGCGCCAGTTGCGTTCGTTTCTCAGGGTTATGAATATCGCAATATAGATGACCTCTCTTAGATTCCCTACGGAAGTGTTGGTATAGTAAAACTGTAACCTTCTGCATTGTTATAAATGTGCACTTCAGACTCATTATGAATGTGATAACAATGTCAGTTTTGATAAGCCAACAAATATGATACAATAGCTTCATACAATAGCGAGATACGCCTATAACTATACAACGGTATCCCAATTATAACGTCATATGCTTTCCGCTTTCAAAGTCGACTGGGTTAGGTGCACGGGATTTCGTGAAATTGTTGTATACTCACGATATTTCTATGTTACCATAATGTATTTTTAGAACAACGCGTCTGTGTACCGTAGATCTGTTACTATTGTGTACAATCCGGTGAGGTTGATTTTAATATAACCTGAAGAAGAAATATTTCAAACTACATCAAATTTTCTTGGGAAAAAATATGTCTCTAGCGTCATGGATATTCTAAGGCTGCTTGCAAAAATCACTGAGATCCAACAGGTAGTTTTCGAGAAAATCAATTTCAAACGTGCTCACGAATTAATGGACAGACTATAGCACATATTCATAATTTTGTTGGCAGAGATTTAAAGTACAGGTCATATGAGTAAAACCAAGCAATGAAAAAATGTATTAAGTCATAATTCTTCTTCATGGAATTATATTTGGGGATTGAGGGGGTCGGGGAGGAGGGAGGGGTGAGGGGTCGGGTTGCAAAACAAAAATATCAAAAGAATCTTATTACATAATTAAGCCACAACAAATATAAACATCTTTGCCAATATTTACAGCAGAGTATTAGACGAATTACAATTTTTATCACGGGACATGAAATATTCTCTCAAATAAAACGTTTTCGCATCACTTGTTTATAGTTACATAATTCTTTGACGGGACACTATATGAGATTTTTCAAGAATGCTTCATCGACAAGGTCTGGAATGCATGCCATACTTTCATGGGTCTCAGTACGTTTTCTTTGAGAAGCAAAGAAAGTATTGGAAGATACTCTGCGGAAACGATTTAACAATTTAACCAATCATGCTGTTGGCTGAATCCCCAAAAAAGAAAAATATATGTGATGAAAATGAAGATGTTGAAGAAAACATTTCGTGATGGTAATTTCTCGGTTTTTTTCTCTCAAAACAATGAGTATTTACCTTTGTAGAAGTTTAAGAAAGCTGTCCTAAATAGATCGAGGTGGTGAGTAAAAGCTACTATGATATGCATACGTAGGAGTTGATGTTGATCAGAAGACCAGCTATATCTAACTTTAAAGAAATGGATACATTCATATACTAAATTAATATTGACCGACACATGTGCAATGATGTGATGAAATTATGTGATATAGAAAGGGGAGAATAAAGAATGAATGAAATATAAACGAGACACAAGAAAGGAGAGATTAATGAATAAAAAACTATAGACAAGCAACATGGCTCGGAAACATGGACAATGAACAAGCAGTTAGAAGACAGAATTGATGCATTTGAGATGTGGATATATAGAAGAATAGGCAGAGTTTCGTGGACAGAAAAACAGACAAATAAACAAGTTTTAGGAAAACTAGGCATGAAGAAACAATTATTAAGAGAAATAAAATTCAGACAAGTAAAGTATTTTGGGCACATAAAAAGACAGCCCATGAAAAACTTCCTAAAAGGGAAATTGGGGGGAAAGAGAAAGAGGAAAACCAAAATAGGGGGGAAAAATTTAAAAATAAATATTTCGGCAGTGGCAACCCAACAAAAAAGGTGGGGTTGGGGGAACCCTGTAGAGAGCCCCGTGTGATGAGACAAGGATTCAAAAAGCACGTAAAGAAACAATTTTTAAAGACTAAAAACAAAATTCGGTACCCTTTTTCAGACCATAAGGTATGAACTGCATGTCATTTGTTTTTTTAAACCCCGATGCAAAGGATGTAAAAGGCAATTCCCTTTCCCTGAACCCAAAACCCACTTGTCCCCGGTCATGCAAATTTGTGACTAAGTGGACCTGTTTTCCTTCGTTCGAAATGGGGGGGGTTTTGAATCGGACCACGCCTTACTGTCCCGTCTTTCCCCGGGGGTTCCCCAAAAATTTAAAAATAGAATTTGTTCCCCGCATATCTAAAAGCGCTGAGGTTAAGGGGGGCCACTCCCCCACACCTTTAAATGGCCAGAACGGGGGCAAAACTGCAAAGTGACAAAGGCACTCCCCGAAGGGCACCGGCCCAAATGGTGCAAAATGTG
The DNA here is from genome assembly GCA_020796225.1 of Arion vulgaris. NCBI lineage: Eukaryota > Metazoa > Mollusca > Gastropoda > Stylommatophora > Arionidae > Arion > Arion vulgaris. Next base: position 74,974,449 of record CM036753.1, read on the forward strand.
AAAATTAAACAAATTTAATAAATCAGATTTCCCCTGAAGGGGTTTATGAAACCGGGACATCGGCCGGGCAGTGAAAAAAAAAAAAATTTATTTAAAAGCCCCAATTATTATTCCAGCCCTTGGAGTTGCCCTTTGAATATTCAAATTTGGGAGAACCCCATGGGGGGCCGGCAAAAAATTATTCTTTTGTTTTTCCCCCATCAGACTCAAAGCCGCCCAAATCGCGTTTCCAAAATCACTGAACAATCAGAGGACCTGGCGGTTGTTTACAAAGACCCCTCATATAGTTTTTTAACACCCAGTAATAGGGCTTTGCGATACAGGAAAAGGGACAATGAAAAAAAGAGACTGAAACTTTCTTATTTTTTTAAAAATCACTGGCCCGTCATAAGAAAGATATTTTAACATCCTGTGACATCATGATAATAAAAGACAATAAGAAAAGGCAAGTAAAATGAAAAGTTCAGGTGCGACCAAAGGTTCCGGGTAAACAAAAAACCCTGAGTTAAAATTTTAAAGTAGATATCTTGTTGGGGGAAAAGTCAATTTCATTGACTGATGAATGATGATGGTGGTGGTGGTGGTGATGTTCTCGTTTAGTCAGTGGGGGCCCGGGTTTTTTTTAGGTGGGGCCAGTTCGGTTGGTTTGGGTTGGGGGGGCTCGTGATCATTTTTGTTGGTGGGTCCGCTTTTTTCCGGATAAATCATGGTTTTTGTTCTAATTTTAATTTTAAACATAATAAAACACTTATATAAATTTTGGGCCACACTGGACCTTAATGACGAGCCGCCCCCTGGGTTGGTTATATTTTTTTAGTTACTTTTTTTTCTTTCCCGGGGAAATTAATCGCCCTTCTACCAATAAACACTTTCACTGTCGTTAAAAAGTTAAGGGTTTTTCCCTTTTAAAATTCGCGAAAAATTACGAGTTTACCCATATTTTAAAAAGTTTAAACAATATTCGAACAAATTTTTAAAATAATTTTTTCGTTCAATTTTTTGCTGGGGCCCGGCCCCCCTGGTCCCGACGATCCGCCACTGGTTTTTGTTGTGTGATCATGATTTTATTTTTTTTAAAAGTTATTCTATCTATCTTAATCATTTATTGTAATTACTTTTGAATGCTATAAATATTTCTAAGTAATCTGTTAGTACATTTTATTTATTATCACATTATTTATTGACTATAAAAATAATGGCATTAAGTTAAATGTTGATTCTCATTTAAAGATAACACATTATGTATTAAATACATTTCATATCAAAAAAAATATAACATTTAAAGCAATATTTACAGATTGTTGAAGGGGGCAAAACTCACAGAGGGAAAGCTAAAAGTTGATTATGTCATATGCCCAATGGATAGATTTCACTGCAGCCTCTCACAAACGGGAGCCTGTCACAAACAGGGAATTCTGAGATTTTCACTGCCTTCACAAACTGCACCGCAAAACGTGTTGGGGTTTTTCAAAAATGTTTTTTTTAGTTGATAACATAACTGCCCTTTTATGCTACTTTCGTAGGAAAACACTACGATGATTAGGTCATACGGATAAATAACAAAAAAGTCATGGTATTTCCACCAGTTTTGTATGACTAAAACCCCTACTTGATTATCACCCCCTTTGTAATCCAACCCCCGTTTAAAAAATTTTAAGTAAAAATTGTTTCGAAAAATTTGAAAGATCCTGCTCTTTTTTAATCTTGATTGTATCACAAAATTTTGACGATAAAACTACCTTTTATTTTTTGGAAATTTGAACGAATAAATAAAACGGTTTGGTTTCAAACGGAATGGATTTTATTACCCTTGCCCCCAAACCTCGATGAAGAGAGTCATTTATTTATAAAAGAGCAGGGTTCGTGACTATGTCCCAAATTCTGAATGGGTAACATATATCACGGAATATATCACACCTTGAGGGAAATATATCAAGTAACTGTTTCAAAACTCGAAAAAAGTGGTTGTTGCCACGCCATTATATCACAAAACTCTGAATGAGTAACGGCTAGTACGTGACTATGCCGCAAACTGTGAACGAGTAACTGCCAGCACCTGACTATGTCGCAAACTATGAATGGATAACACCTACCACGTGATTATGTCACAAACTCCGAGAGGATCACTTTCACAATGTGATTATGGAGCGTTATAAATGTGATTCTTTCTTACATCATCAGCAGCGATCGGGTCTCGGGACAAGGTCGAGTGCATGCTGTTTTTCAAGTTTACGTCTCCACCAAGTGATTACAGCATACCAGGTCTTCTGGTTCTGCTTCTTATGCTTAATGGTGCTACCTACTACAGATGGTAAGAAAATGTCTGTATGATACATTCATTAATTCTAGCTTTCACTTTCTTGTTCTCATAGCACACAATGAATGAAAGTGTAAGCTACTTGTCTTTACCATTGAATTATCTCTAAAATATTAGCTCTAAAATATAAATAAAAATAATCATTCCGTAGCCTTTTCAGACATTAAGATATTAAATGTCTTTCAATTCATAATCCTAACCCTAGTATGTAGGTGGTAGGAAGGCCATTTTCTTTCCTCACTTGTGGAGCATCGAGTATGGGATTGAACCCACACCCTTCTTGTGTCTGAGTCGACAGGTGAACGCTTACGACTAACACTAATGCGTACCTCTAATTAACCTAGCGTGCTTAAATAAACAACTGTTATAAGAAAGAGAAGATAGAGATATGTTGGGCACACCTTGAGGAGAAATGATCAACGAATACCAAAGCAGGCATTGAAGTGGGATGCAAATGGATCAAGAAAGAGAGGTCGACCTAAGGAGACCCTGAAATGAACTTTGCTGAGAGAGGCAGGAAATATCGGTCTCAGTTCCATGGAGGAGATTGAGCGAGTTGCCCAGGATAGAGCGGTATGGAGAAATTACTTGCAGGCCCTATGTAACGTATAACGGAACGAGAGGAATTATTATTATATGCTTAAATAACATATTTTGTTTCTGAAAACACAGCGATGGAGGAGGTGGGAGAAATGGCTAAATTTCGAGCTGTATTTCTATAAAGGTCATGCTACATGAAAAGAACTATAGTAACAAAATGTAACGGAGTAAAATGTAAATGTAACGACGAATGTTTGTAGAGAATCAGATTGATATTTTATCACTATTTTTAGAAGAATTCCGTTCTATTTTATTCAGTGAATGTTTCTACAATTTATAAAAGCTTACATTAAGTTAATCTACTTGATAATGGTGATGATCATCCAAGACTCTCATATTTTCTATACTGTTGTTGACATTCCTACCAACCATGAGATAAACATTTGACTAATTTCAAATCAAGTTTGTCTACAGGGATTGTCCATCTTGACAATTCGATATTAAACTAAGCACGGTATTAAATATATTTTTAATACTTCATTCTTCATTTTTTCTCACACAATCTGTCATAAACAATACAAAAATGCTGATCTCATAGGTTCTTTTCTGCGTGCTTTTTTAAATCATTATTTATTTATTTCATAAAATTTTTCAGCTGTTCATTATTCAGAAAAATTCAAAGGGCTCGTCTGGAAATTATAACGGTTGAAAGATTATGAATAGATATTCAGAGTAGTATCCCCTTTCTATTTCCTTCCACTATTATTTGCTTGACTTGTTCAATCTTTGATGACTGGTAACTTAATGATCAACTTACTTTTGAAGTTGATCGGGCTAAGTGGATCACATAAGGCAACTAACTTCAGATAAAGTACCTTCTGTGCATTGACAGGTGCTTTCTATTGTTATCAGACGTCGTCTGTCTCTCGCTCTTCAGGTGTTGTTTGTACATCGCGTGTGATCAAGATCACTATGATCATCCATTTATTAGAAATAATGAAACGTTTTTCTATAGGTACGGCCGCACGAAGGCATCTGATGCTCCCGAACAGTGCTCGAAAAGATCTTGAGGAGTGTGGGCAACGGGTCAGCACTTCAAGTGAAGATTTTATTTAATAGTCATTTTAGCTTGCTTCTTTTGTTTCGCGATTCTTTTCCACATGCCTCGCAGGTCGCTGCACTTTTTCAAAGAGGTATGCCCAAAGTTGTTTTATTTTCCACATTAGTGTCCATGTTATAGGGAGCATGTGAAGGTTTTTAATGAAATCTTAATTGTGCCATTGAAGCGCTTATTTTGACCATCATGTGAGCTTTTGCTTTTCTGTATATTATCAAACTTTTCTATCGGCCCCAACAAATTAAGAAAACTTGATGATGGCAGAGTTATGTGGAAAGCTCCATTACACACAGTTGCAGGTGGAATCTTGTGAAAATATACTTTGTGACAAGCATGCAAGAGATACAAGCTTAAACTCAGAAGTTGTTAGAATAAAACACTTGTCAATTGACAGTGTAAAAACAAAAAATGCAATACACATACATTTCACCAAACTACACACTTCCTCAAATTTGGAATTTAGTTGCTGAAGTTCTGGCTCTGAACCGATATACACATACATTTCACCAAACTACACACTTCCTCAAATTTGGAATTTAGTTGCTGAAGTTCTGGCTCTGAACCGATATACACATACATTTCACCAAACTACACACTTCCTCAAATTTGGAATTTAGTTGCTGAAGTTCTGGCTCTGAACCGATATACACATACATTTCACCAAACTACACACTTCCTCAAATTTGGAATTTAGTTGCTGAAGTTCTGGCTCTGAACCGATATACATTTCACCAAACTACACACTTCCTCAAATTTGGAATTTAGTTGCTGAAGTTCTGGCTCTGAACCGATATACACATACATTTCACCAAACTACACACTTCCTCAAATTTGGAATTTAGTTGCTGAAGTTCTGGCTCTGAACCGATATACACATACATTTCACCAAACTACACACTTCCTCAAATTTGGAATTTAGTTGCTGAAGTTCTGGCTCTGAACCGATATACACATACATTTCACCAAACTACACACTTCCTCAAATTTGGAATTTAGTTGCTGAAGTTCTGGCTCTGAACCGATATACACATACATTTCACCAAACTACACACTTCCTCAAATTTGGAATTTAGTTGCTGAAGTTCTGGCTCTGAACCGATATACACATACATTTCACCAAACTACACACTTCCTCAAATTTGGAATTTAGTTCCTGAAGTTCTGGCTCTGAACCGATATACACATACATTTCACCAAACTACACACTTCCTCAAATTTGGAATTTAGTTGCTGAAGTTCTGGCTCTGAACCGATATACACATACATTTCACCAAACTACACACTTCCTCAAATTTGGAATTTAGTTGCTGAAGTTCTGGCTCTGAACCGATATACACATACATTTCACCAAACTACACACTTCCTCAAATTTGGAATTTAGTTGCTGAAGTTCTGGCTCTGAACCGATATACACATACATTTCACCAAACTACACACTTCCTCAAATTTGGAATTTAGTTGCTGAAGTTCTGGCTCTGAACCGATATACACATACATTTCACCAAACTACACACTTCCTCAAATTTGGAATTTAGTTGCTGAAGTTCTGGCTCTGAACCGATATACACATACATTTCACCAAACTACACACTTCCTCAAATTTGGAATTTAGTTGCTGAAGTTCTGGCTCTGAACCGATATACATTTCACCAAACTACACACTTCCTCAAATTTGGAATTTAGTTGCTGAAGTTCTGGCTCTGAACCGATATACACATACATTTCACCAAACTACACACTTCCTCAAATTTGGAATTTAGTTGCTGAAGTTCTGGCTCTGAACCGATATACACATACATTTCACCAAACTACACACTTCCTCAAATTTGGAATTTAGTTGCTGAAGTTCTGGCTCTGAACCGATATACACATACATTTCACCAAACTACACACTTCCTCAAATTTGGAATTTAGTTGCTGAAGTTCTGGCTCTGAACCGATATACACATACATTTCACCAAACTACACACTTCCTCAAATTTGGAATTTAGTTGCTGAAGTTCTGGCTCTGAACCGATATACACATACATTTCACCAAACTACACACTTCCTCAAATTTGGAATTTAGTTCCTGAAGTTCTGGCTCTGAACCGATATACACATACATTTCACCAAACTACACACTTCCTCAAATTTGGAATTTAGTTGCTGAAGTTCTGGCTCTGAACCGATATACACATACATTTCACCAAACTACACACTTCCTCAAATTTGGAATTTAGTTGCTGAAGTTCTGGCTCTGAACCGATATACACATACATTTCACCAAACTCACACTTCCTCAAATTTGGAATTTAGTTGCTGAAGTTCTGGCTCTGAACCGATATACACATACATTTCACCAAACTACACACTTCCTCAAATTTGGAATTTAGTTGCTGAAGTTCTGGCTCTGAACCGATATACACATACATTTCACCAAACTACACACTTCCTCAAATTTGGAATTTAGTTGCTGAAGTTCTGGCTCTGAACCGATATACACATACATTTCACCAAACTACACACTTCCTCAAATTTGGAATTTAGTTCCTGAAGTTCTGGCTCTGAACCGATATACACATACATTTCACCAAACTACACACTTCCTCAAATTTGGAATTTAGTTGCTGAAGTTCTGGCTCTGAACCGATATACACATACATTTCACCAAACTACACACTTCCTCAAATTTGGAATTTAGTTCCTGAAGTTCTGGCTCTGAACCGATATACACATACATTTCACCAAACTACACACTTCCTCAAATTTGGAATTTAGTTGCTGAAGTTCTGGCTCTGAACCGATATACACATACATTTCACCAAACTACACACTTCCTCAAATTTGGAATTTAGTTGCTGAAGTTCTGGCTCTGAACCGATATACACATACATTTCACCAAACTACACACTTCCTCAAATTTGGAATTTAGTTCCTGAAGTTCTGGCTCTGAACCGATATACACATACATTTCACCAAACTACACACTTCCTCAAATTTGGAATTTAGTTGCTGAAGTTCTGGCTCTGAACCGATATACACATACATTTCACCAAACTACACACTTCCTCAAATTTGGAATTTAGTTCCTGAAGTTCTGGCTCTGAACCGATATACACATACATTTCACCAAACTACACACTTCCTCAAATTTGGAATTTAGTTGCTGAAGTTCTGGCTCTGAACCGATATACACATACATTTCACCAAACTACACACTTCCTCAAATTTGGAATTTAGTTGCTGAAGTTCTGGCTCTGAACCGATATACACATACATTTCACCAAACTACACACTTCCTCAAATTTGGAATTTAGTTGCTGAAGTTCTGGCTCTGAACCGATATACACATACATTTCACCAAACTACACACTTCCTCAAATTTGGAATTTAGTTCCTGAAGTTCTGGCTCTGAACCGATATACACATACATTTCACCAAACTACACACTTCCTCAAATTTGGAATTTAGTTGCTGAAGTTCTGGCTCTGAACCGATATACACATACATTTCACCAAACTACACACTTCCTCAAATTTGGAATTTAGTTCCTGAAGTTCTGGCTCTGAACCGATATACACATACATTTCACCAAACTACACACTTCCTCAAATTTGGAATTTAGTTGCTGAAGTTCTGGCTCTGAACCGAACAATGTATGGATATCATCAGCAAAATAAATGAGATTGTACAGATCTTCTTTTTTCAATCTACCTTCAATCGATATTGATGTCTTATACTGAAGCAATGTAGAGGCTATTATATTGATGTCTTATACTGAAGCAATGTAGAGGCTATTATATTGATGTCTTATACTGACGCAATGTAGAGGCTATTATATGGATGTCTTATACTGACGCAATGTAGAGGCTATTATATTGATGTCTTATACTGACGCAATGTAGAGGCTATTATATTGATGTCTTATACTGACGCAATGTAGAGGCTATTATATTGATATCTTATACTGACGCAATGTAGAGGCTATTATATTGATACCAACGAAACTTTTCACTACAAAGATAATAGTAGAAACGTATATGATACAATAGGCAAGTGAGTAAGAGGAACAAAATTTACGAAATATGGAAATACAAAGTGAAGAACATAAACATTACTATTGTATTATAGAGTTATCAAATAAGAAACGTTAATTGCATATCCTTTACAGGACTTTGCGAATCAACCCTAGCTTTTAACGCTGTTTGTGATTTTTCTAGGCATTATTAGTTTGCCATTGCTTTCTGAACGGGTGGTGCCATCGTCCTTTGTAAAAATGAGCGCGAAACAATTTGCAACCAAACTGTCCGCGGCGTGATTCGAACTCAGAACGTCGGGGTTAATAGACCGAGTCACTATCCCCTAAGCCACAGACGCCACCATCCAGATAATAACACATAAATAACTGATACAATATAGAAATACGAAATGAATAACAGAAGAATAACTGACATCAAATAGAAATATGAAACATATAACACAGTCGTAATTGTCTAACATTTAGCTTGTGTCTATCGGAACGTGGTTCCATGACAGTAGCTTCAAATGCCTCCCTGTCCTGTGTGAGATGCCCGGCGTCTGTCACACTCATACTCAATTCATTTATGAAATTCAGCACCCATTATTTCATCCGTCTTTTTCTCCTTCGTCTTCCTGTTAACATTCCCTCCAGAATGATCTTATTCAGAGAATCTTGCCGTTTTATATGTCCAAATAATTTAATTTTTCCCTTTTTTATCTTGTTTTAAAAAATAATATTAGTCCCTTCTCTTAAATTTGAAACTATAACAAAACTGACATAATTTTTATATCCATGATATTCTGAGCACTTTTCTTTAGAACTAATATTAAAATGCAAAGTTTAAAAAGTTATATAAGTCGCACTGATTACTGAAATATAACATTTAAAACAACTTTCATTAGATGTAATTAGTTGTTGAATAGCATGATTGATTATATTCTCTGATTGTATGATTTAAGCTTATTACTTAGTTAATTGTTGATTTTAACTTGATGACTTGAGAAGATAAATAAACAATTTATTTCATATTAAAAAATCGAGATGTTTTTAATTGTCTGAAATTGTATGCCGTATTAATACATTGGATTCTCCATTAGCCTCAAACAAACACAAATTTGTTCATAGAAAAATATTTTTAACAGAACATTACATTAATTGAAAGATAGCAAAGGAGAGAGAAAGAGAAATTAGGGAGTGAGAAAGAATCGAAAATAATAGAGGTAGATTAAGAGATAGCAAAAATTAGCACACAAATCGAAGAAAGACTCCGTTTGACGATTTATGTAAATAGCGACGTTAGAGACTTGAATTTGCATTCGGGAAACGTCGTCTCTTACTTCTCCAGGATTTCACAGTTCTCTGCTACGGCGGCTTCATCTTTGAATTTAATCATAGATCGTTACAGTAATTAAGCTCCACTGTTACAAATGCACTGAACGTACCTCACGTTTCAACACCAGAGATGCCTGGAGTCGAGCTAAATTGCGCGTGTTTACAGTCACGTGATTGCTTGTTTAGTTGTGTAACTTGAGAGCGAGCGGATTTCTAGACAATGTTGAAACTCTCATTTAGAGATCTGTTTCGATACTGAGTAAAAGACTTTCAAACGTGCCACATTGTTTAGTTACTCTTGTCTGTCTTTCCTCATTCAATACTTGAGGTCTTCGATTTATTTTCTGCGGCTTGTCCGCATTTCACTTTGTTTACATTCGAATTTCTCTCTCGTTTATTCTAATTTTTATTCTCTTTTTCCTATGACTTTTTACCTTCTAGTGTGAGTTAAATGCTTCCATCATCATCATCGTCTAATAGCTTGTCCTGAGAATAACTTTGCCACCCAAACAGTTCTATGGTATTTCTCTCTCTCATAGTCCAGGTGTTCCTCCTCTGCTCCTGGCAATCTCAAAGCACCCCTCACATCATGAATCAATCTTCTACGTGGTCTTCTCCGTTTCCTCTTTGTCATGATGCCTTTTTCTATAATAGTTTCTCCACTCGTGTTTTTATACGTCCTAAGGGCTGAACTTTTCTCTTTTTTATTTGTAGATAGCATCATTCAATATTTCTTGGTGTTTATTTCCTTTCCATCTTACCGTTATTGTTATCTAGGCATCTTCATGGAAGTTAGTCTGCTATTACTTTCCTTCCTGTCACAGTTACCTTATTATCCATGACTGTAGCCATTGTCTCTTTCAGAGAGATCCTATGCGTATAACCATTGCAACTATGTTGTTTACTACGCCAACTCCTCAACTATATGGTTTACTGACTGCTATTTCTAAAAAAAACAAGTTGTCTTCATGTACTTACTCTTGCTAACTCTAGTTTTAGTTTGTACTATTGTCTGCTATATTTATTTTTAAAATTAATTCTCTTTTTCATAGTCTTCAATAATGTACGAATACACAAACTCTTGCACACACTAACATGTATATACATGTCTTTATGTGTACTTTATAATAGCATTCGGATTCTTGTCTAGTTTCCTGTGTCATTGATTCCGTTAATATATTTTTCCATAGCTGTTTTGTTATCAACTCCCCATATAGTCTACAAATCTAGCAACAAACGTTTTATTCCCAAGTATCTTCAATTGGACATTCTACGTAGATTCTAAGTAACCTGCTTGAGTGTCATTTCTGATCCGTCTCTCTAATGGAGTTTATAATATCAGCAATTCCCAATGCTATACAGTTTTGTCTTCAGCTTCAACACTGCCCAATGCTATACAGTTTTGTCTTCAGCTTCAACACTGCCCAATGCTATACAGTTTTGTCTTCAGCTTCAACACTGCCCAATGCTATACAGTTTTGTCTTCAGCTTCAACACTGCCCAATGCTATACAGTTTTGTCTTCAGCTTGTCCCTAAAATGTGTATAAGTGTCTTATTTCCAATTGAACATATAGTATATAACAATGTACGCTTTCCCGAGTTCTATTCATTATGGACTATCGTTTGGACATCGTTTAAATACTGGCAACTAGTTTTTGTTGACTACCCGTTTCGTTTCCTGTCGGTTTTTTTAACAAGTTCTCTTTACTGCTTCTTGAAGAATAATTCGAAAAATTCGCAAAGATTTGTTCACATGTCAACACCATAAAATCATTCCGCTTTTTTTTACGATTGACAGTTGCATGGTATAGGTCGGCATATATAACTATGCATTGGGCTTGTTGGTTTGTGACCAAGTGCATATATAGTATTTACTATGCATGTTGTGGATAGATCTCTGTTTAGATATTGTTCCTAAAATTTCCATTTCATTTTCACAAAGTCTCACAGATATGTCTAAAAATGGATGTAACCAATCCTCTGATGAGAAGTTGATGCTCAGCGTATCACATGTCCGATCTATCTCCAGCACTTCTTATGGATGATCGTGCTCATGTTCTCTTGTTGACATTGTGCATGCAGTTTTTGTGTACTTGGATAATGCACACTCAAATCTACCAACCACGTTTTCATTTAGCATTTGATTAATAATATTTTCATTTTATGAAACAAGCTACTCATTTGTCACTAGGTTATTACTGAATCCATTACCCAAGACAACTCCCTCCGTTATGATTTGATTAATATCATCTCCCTCCTAACAGACAAGTTATTGATTTATCACTTGACGAATACATGCTACATTTCAAGACAAGTTCATTTATCACTTGACTAATACAAGCTACATTTCAAGACAAGTTATTCATTTATGACTTGACTAATACAAGCTACATTTCAAGAGACAAGTTATTCAATTATCACTTGACGAATACAGGCTAAATTTCAAGAGACAAGCTATTCACTCATCACGAATATAATGCAACCTCCATCACACAAGATAATAATATGATACTGCTTTGTTTATGTATGAATATAATTTACTGTTTGTTTGAGCATTTCCCTTTGAACTTTAGTTTTAACTTATCCCATACCACTTCCAGTAATATCTAACATTTGTCCCGCCACAACTTCCAGCCACTTTGTTACTGCTGATGATATTTGATATCCCTAGAGGGTTTTCGAGCTTTGCACGAGCGGGGTGGAGGACATATCAATTATCAATTGTCCCTTATTATTACAACATTCCAACATTATGTTCCCACAAACATTAGTCTTTCCTAACAGAAATGTTCTCTTTTTTTGGCAACCCAAATAGTTCATCATTTGAAGAATACTATTTTAAATTAATATCATGCCTCTTGATATTGCCTCTTGATATTGAGTCGGTATTAACCATATAATTCATAATACATATGAATTATTTAATTCTGTGTCCTGGAGCACTGTTGCCATAATTTGTATTGGGTGTACAGTCTTCCCATTTAGTGTCGTGTGTGCAATCTTCCCATTTAGTGTCGTGTGTAAAATCTTCCCATTTAGTGTCGTGTGTATAATCTTCCCATTTAGTTTCGTGAGTACAATCTTCCCATTTAGTTTCGTGAGTACAATCTTCGCATTTAGTTTCGTGAGTACAATCTTCCCATTTAGTTTCGTATTCTAGTCACAATATTCACAGTTTATGTCAGGAAGATACTATTCCTGTTCAGCGCAAGGAGTGCAATCTTCCCCTTTATTGTCGAGAGTACAATCTTCACAGTCTTTGTAGGGAACACAATCTTACCAATTTTATGTCTGGTCATAATCTTCACATTTTTATGTGTTAATAAAAAACTGAATCTGGCCTCTAGGTTTTAGTTCTTGCACATTTACGCATAATATCAATGTAAATAAGTTAATTTATCAAGCTTGGAAAACATATTTGTTTTGATAATGACAGCCAACGTCTCAGCACTTTGAAAGTGCACATATGTGCTCAGGTTCCATTTATATATCGAGGATTTAGCATAAGGACGGTATCTATTAGACGCTGGTTACACGGAATCAGTGTCAAGCTTAGCATGTGTCTCTTCCTACTATAGCTAAATTTTATTACAATTTCTTCAGTAAGAATACATCTGTCATCAAATGCTGTGTCATAATTTAACACATTATGTTAAAACAGCTGCAGTGAGTCCCCATATCGACATCCGTCTGAAACATACATGTAAGAATAAGAGTGTGAAGAATGGATGATAGTCGCATAACCCCCAATAGATTATGTTCTGTCAAATTTCGAAAAGAGAAAAAAGACTCCAAGGCGGACCACATCTCAGGTATTTTTTTTTTTTTTTCCGATCCAGAAACAATTGAGCTGAAAGCTCTTCGGCTCGCTGTCATGGATATCGTAACCCTTCGGCTCGGTGCCCCGAACACCGTAAATCTGGGGAACCTGTAGCTTTTCTGCCAGTCCGCGGAGTTGAACCCACACTTACAGAGGACTAGTCACCCGTAGTCCAACGCGTTACGAACACGCTGGGCACGCGGGCCATCTCAGGTATAAGGATATCTGCAAGATCTCAATAAAGAACTTTTCTTGAAGTCCCAACACATGGTAAAAGGCTATCTCATGATTAAGCTATGTGAAAAATAACGCAAAAACGCAGAACTGTTCGATAAGTAATTTAGGGATGAACTTCTCGACAAGAGAAACAGTTGAAAACTCAGAAGTCGCTACCGTTACATAGTTGCCGATCGAGAGTCCGCAAATACGAGAATTTCATATATATATATATAAATACAGAGAGGAAGGGAGAGAGAGAGAAAGAGAAAGAGAGAGGTGGGTAGGAGTCGTTCCCTTTCTCATAACTTCTTTTTTATCCTACATTGTTCTAATTTTTATGCAAGACCTGTATTATTATCTCTCCAAAACTATTCAAAAAAATTACTGACGATTTGTCTTTTTGTGAAAGATGGCGAAAAGTGAGAATATCTTTCACCGTGAATGGCTCACCGAATTGCTTACACTTAACAGGTACTAAGTATTTTTGCATCTTTCTGCCATTAGTTTTAATTATATCTGTGAGCATATGTATTTTATCTCAATAATTTATGGATTACATTTAGTAACAAGGAGTGCTCTAGGATATAAGAACATTCTAAGAAAAATAGTAAAGGGGGTATTTTTGGCATACAATTCAAATTAGAGTAACTAATCATTTCTTATTGTAAGAAACATGGAACAGATTAGCATAATGTATATCGACTCGGAGACAGGCGGGTTGTGGGTGTCATCATTCGATGTTCCACACGCGAAGAAAGGTTTGGCCTCTACCGCCTGTACACTAGGATCTAGATATGTGAAGTGACATGCACTTCATACCCTACGGTCTGAAAATATTACGGGACATTTTATTTGTGTATTCAGAGAAACAGACACATGCACACATTGCCTTGATTGTGTACATGTCTTGTACTGTTTACACAAACATACTAAACCATCTTCAAAGCTGTGTACTGTGTATATTCATACTTATTGTGGTTATAGCACAGTAGTAATTGTTGTGTATGTATAGTTGACTTCAATTAATAGCTAGAATGAAAAGTCTATTGTTTGAGTGGATTGATCGCTATTTACAATTGATGGTATTATGCTTGTTATTTTTTCCTCTCCGCTAATCGTTGAACATATGGCCCCCAACAGTTGTTCATCATTTTCCTCATTCTTTGGTCGTTTTCTTTATGCCTTCCCGCGATAATTCGGTATATTTCAGTTCTTCACGAAAACTCTCCAGTAATTTTAGGACCTGTTTTTTTATGTTTCATTTGCAGATTCCACCCTAACACTTGTCTAAAGACACTTTTCTGTGTCTTTGACAGTGTGTTTCTGACCGACCACTATTTTATCCTCTTACTCGGGACATCAAGTGTTCCAGCAAAATCTTTGTCCACAAATCTGTGTTTGTTGCTATGCCACATCATCTCAGTCAACAGGATCAATCGACAGGAGGGATTTGTTGATAAATGTATGAATCTTATTTGTATTGGGAAATCAGTCTATTTTTAAAAAAATACTCAACCAGATAGTATTGAACGATTGTGAGAAATGTTTCGCGATAGTGAAGCTCAATATAGTCTTGAGGAGCAAGGGAAGGGAAGTTAAGGGTATTAGAGGCGGTGGTTCGTCTTTTTTTTTTTTTTTTGAGAAAAGTGCTGCTTCAAAGCTAGCTAAAGGTCTGATGAATAAATTGTTCTGGTTGTTACTGAAGATGCTGGATATTTCCCAGAAAAACTAACGAAAATAATTACAGAATGTGCTTAATCGAATACACAGGTATATGTATACCTGTTATGAAACTACAATCTACTTAAAATAGTTGTCGAGAAGTACACATATTTCTACAGAAGAAAAGTGTCGGTGCGGGTAACCAGGAAAGGTAGACTACGAAACAATGACATTAGAAGCAGAGGGGACATAGCTTCATGCACCGAATACATTGAAACACAACAAATGCAGTGGTTCGGACATTTAATGAGAATGGAGTACAACCAATCACCAATAACAGCATATAATCAAAGAGATCAGGTACTAGAGCCAAGTGAAGACCAAGAAAAAGATGGATAGACAATATCAAGACCACACTAAAAATAAATACGGATATAACACAACAAAGGTGACTCATCTGATCCTCAAATGCAAATGAAAGTTCCCAACCCTACGCTTAACTGCAATAGTGGACAACAAACTCCATCATCCACCTGATGAAAGACAATAGATAAATAAATATCTTTTGTATACTAAAGTTTATAGCCTTAGCGCTTATAAATATAACCTTTTTGTTGTTATGTTCTAGTTAAAGTAATATATTTATTAAATCAATTCCTTCAAATGAGAGCTATGACATATGTCTTTGCTGATCTGGTTGAGGACTCATATCTGGTGTGTCAATTTTATGTAGCGCAACAAAATTGTAACTTGGTATGGAATGGAATGTTGATCTCTACGTGATGCATACACGAGTGTGGAAACATACTACGTAATGCCAAACTGAATCGTTCACGGACGTGACGAGAATATAACGTGACAGTGAACTTTGGCTGCAGTGGTCTTGAGTAGGAAAAAACAGGGGTCTCTGCTTGTTAAGAGGTTACACAGTGCCTTGCATTTCGAAAGTTGTTGGTTCGAATTCGGGCATCCCCGTTCTCTTTGACATTGCAGTTTTTACAGAGACTCCTAGGATTGTTACAGGAGCTACACAGTTCGTGCTTTGTGCAATACTTTTGACATATGGCGTGCTATTTCTACGAACCATGTGAGGTAAAACCCGATAAATTGTAGTCAATATTTCTGCGATAGACCCTATTATACCCTTTGGCTTTTGAAAAAAAAAACAGAAATTGTTTATTGAGAAATACAATGAGAAAAATGTGAGGCTAAGCAGCTAATTTACACTGCTACTATGAGAACCGTCAGAGGACATGCACATGCTGTGTTGTTTGCCAGTGAGTTTCAGAGAATCAATGTAGTACACGTGTGTGTCAACTGTCTCATTTTGCAATGCCAAAATAAGGTAGGTGTTGTAGTTTCCGTAATTATGGATTTAATTTAACCAATATCATACACTGAGTCTAACGACCAACACCGCTCATTATACCTTCTTCGGTCCTTCACAAACTATTTATTTTTCCAGTCTAATTTTCAGTTTTTCATCAACTGTCATATACAGGAT
Organism: Arion vulgaris; assembly: GCA_020796225.1. Lineage (NCBI taxonomy): Eukaryota > Metazoa > Mollusca > Gastropoda > Stylommatophora > Arionidae > Arion > Arion vulgaris. The sequence goes on from CM036753.1 coordinate 74,990,964, forward strand.
GTTCAAGATAAAAGTAGCCCGATTGACAAATCAAGTTGCCAAATACGCTTTTCATTTTGTGTATTTATTATTTAAACCGGTTCAGACTAGCTCGCCCTTATTTGTTCATCGCCCCTTCCCGCACCATAATTACACACCATCACAAAAAGACTTGCTCACTTGACCTATACTACGTCATAGTTGAACTTTCTCATTTTCATAAATATAGGGTGTTCAACTTAAAAGCAGCCTCTGAATGGAGCTAATCTGGCATATATGTATGGAAATGAGAAGGTTCAGTTATGACGTAGTATAGGTCAAGGTTGTGTGATGGTGTGTAATTGTAGTGCGGGAAGGGGCGATGAACAAATGTGACGTAGGACAAGCTAGTCAGAACCGGTTTAAATAGTAAATAGACGAGATGCAATGCGTACCTGGCAAATTTCTATTTATGACTGGGGCTGCTTTTAAGTTGAACACCCTGTATAAGCCAGATTGGCTCCTTGACAGTCTACTTTTATTTTGAACACACTGTATTATTTCTTGTCTAGCCCTCAGTCATTCATAAACTGTCATATATTGTTTCCAATCCAGTTCTCGTCCACTAACTTTTAAATATTATCTTTCCATCGAACCTTCAAGGTACTATTAAATTACTTCCTTCCTCCCTCCCCCTCCCCATGCGTCCCCAAAGTAAAAGAAAGGTTAGTAACACAAAAAGTGAAAGAACTGTGCCTATATTATTACACATAGCATGTTAAACACGGTTGACCTGTGAATCTCATATACTGTAATTTCTAGTAGAGAATCGTTGTAACGTAAATCGTTTGTTTCAACATTTAAGTGCTATTGAGTCGGCGAACTATGCCCTCTGACATTTACCCATGATCAACCATTCTTTGTTTGATATGGCAAAGGTTACAGTTAATGGTTTTTCTGTTGCTGCAAATATGTACTATTATTTCCTGATCTTTTATCAGCAATCAAATAAGCAGCGTTCTAACATACACAAACTTAACGCTTTCCAAACATGTGTGAATTGTGTGTCTTTACATTAGTTAATTAATGATGAAATAATTAACTTTATGGTTGAACTGTAATTAACAATGTAAAATATTAGAGAACATGTGGAATCGAAGTTACATTTGAAACAAAACAAAATTGTGTTAAACTGATCTAAAGGATTTAATAGCGAATGATTGAATTCATTAAACCTGTTTCCCATATGGGAGCAGTTCCTGTCTACAAGCCCTCTGCCGAGAGTGTTGGTTAACAAACCTACTACCAAAGATGTTGACACAAACACGAACTCCGTAGCTGAAGCAACAATTCTAGAGATCTAAGAAAATTTTGCACATGCGACTCGGTCCAGATTCTAACACACAACCTTCAGATCGCCATGCAAACGTCTTAACTCCTTCGTCACAGAGACTCCCACTTATTTAAACTGATATACTGATTAAGTATTTCTTTACAAAACACATATATAAGAGAGAGAGGAGAGAGAGAGAAAGAAGAGCTTCTTTAAATGCGATTAACCTATTCTTTAACCTATTTAATATAGTTCATGTATGAGAAGAAACGATCTGAATTCAATCCATCATTGCATTTTGGCAATACATCTTCAACAGGAACGACTTCAAATTATTGCTTCTTTCCTTCCTTCCGTTTAACTCGAAATGGTGTCTTTATCTTTATATTCAATGCTGTCTTGTATACATCTATGTCATTTGTAGCTTCCACATAGATCCGTGCAGTTTTCTTTCCAGTGTTGTTTCTTAACGCGAGTGAACTTGTTTCAATATAGGATACTTGAAGCAGTTTTGAAGTAACTGCTCTAGAGTCTGAATTGATTGTCCACATGTACATATGATTGAATTGTCAATCTTGAATTTTGTATACCAGTGGCCTGAATTGATTGTCCACATGTACTTATGATTGAATTGCCAATCTTGAATTTTATATACCGGTGGCCTGAATTGATTGTCCACATGTACATATGATGGAATTGCCAATCTTGAATTTTGTATACCAGTGGCTGCAGAGTAGATTATGTACTGAGGCATAGAATGAAAACTTGTTTTAATCTGCTTATATTTTGGTGGTTGTCCTATTTTAGGGTTGGTGGTTTTCTGAGTAATCTTATTATTCTCCTCTTTCGAGTATACGTTACTGACATATCATGTTGCTTTTCTGCAGAATCTTCCCTGAAAGTCGTTCTACTGTCTCATGCCCTGGTATTCCACAGTGAGACGATGTTCGATGTACGGCGACCTTGCACTAGTTGAAAAGTTCAGACAGTAAGACCTATAGACCTGACAATTTTCTGAACTGAAATGTCGTACGTGTTGAATCTGTTAAAAATACCGCAGATTGTTAATGAAGGTTGATGTTCGACATTTCAACAGCTGCCAAATTCATTGTCTGATTTTTGCCTAACATTTGTGACACAATTTCCTCGTTAGTACTCAGGGCCGTGCCGCTTTATGATACAGAGAGGTGGCCGCATCAGGCGGGACCGTAAGAGGGGCGGCATGAGCAGCGAAATCAAAATCACAATTGAAGGTTATTTTAAAGAAAATCTTTTAAAGGTCAGGGTTTTTTAAAGGATTTTTAAGCCGAAGGATTGACTTCATTGCACCGGGTTTACCCCATATGGCTCGGTCCCTCTCCGCAGAAATGGCACACCACCTGCCGAGAGTATTGCATAAAGCACGAACTCCGTAGCTTCAGCAACAATCCTAGGGTCTCTGGAAAAACTGCGCTCGTGAACAGAACGGGCGGTCCGGACTCGAACCCACGACCTTCTACTCACAAGGCAAAGCGCTTAACCACTTAGTCACAGAGACCCCCTAAGGTCAGCATTTCGAAGGCTTGCATCATACTGAGAAAATATACCGCACGGCCCTGTTATTACTACTATCGTATCTCTAACAAAATGTTGGCATTCTGTTTTCTCTGAAAGAATGAATATACCATTCAATAGCAGATTTTGTGAGAGTAATGAATGCCTCTTTCAGGTAGCTGTTTTGGACAGTTTATATGTGGAATCATTTCTATAGACCTTGAAGCAGTTTCACTCACACCTCTTTCCTTCCCCAGCTGGATAAACAAAAGAAAGTCGATAGAGCTTGTCGCATAATTCGTTAGTCTATCAATGAAAACAGCCATACATGAATATCTGGTTCCGGAATAGATCTCAAAGTTTACTGCCAACGCCTTCTTCGCGTGCAAGGGTATGATTACAATACGAAATAGATCTAATTTTATAGTCGTTCAACTTTTAGTTAAACTGTCTTAAAATACTAACAGATGTCATCGTATAAAACATACTTAAAACATAACAATTTTCTGCGTACACGAGAATTGATCTCAATTTACTGTAACACTGTATTTCTTTAGCTTCTGGTAAATTATTATTAGAACTAACATCATTATACTGTTCTATATGTGTTCACCAACGTTCAGCAGATGTCAAAGAATATACTTGATGATTGCTTCTATGGAAGAACTACGTGATTGTTTCTGTAGAAGAGGATATACATATTGATTGTTTCTGTAGAATAATACATACATATTGATTGTTTCTGTAGCAGAAGATATACATATTGATTGTTTCTGTAGAAGATACACATATTGATTGTTTCTGTAGAAGATATACATTGGCTGTTTCTGTAGAAGAAGATATACATAATGATTGTTTCTGTAGAAGAAGATATACATAATGATTGTTTCTGTAGAAGAAGATATACATAATGATTGTTTCTGTAGAAGAAGATACACATACTGATTGTTTCTGTAGAAGAAGATATACTTGCTGATCTCTACTGTAGATGATATAGTTGATTTTTTCTGTAGAAGATATACTTATTGATTGTTTCTGTAGAGCTCCCATTTTATCAAACATCAGATGTTGATCAGCTTACTCACTAGGTGATCCGCCCGCGTATTGTCGGAGCCCAAGGGAGCAAAAATAGTGACATTGCGACCTACAAGGCATGGCGTAAGAGGCGACTGATGTAGGGCCTAGGAAAGCTACCCTAATAAATAAAAATGCGTCGCCGAAATCGAATGTGCTGGTCTACTTGTAGGCGCATAACTGGCACAACGTACAATCGCTCTTGGACTCAGATCACATATACATCGCAGAGTGGTTAACAAGTGATCGATATCGAGCGTTCGAAGAAGAAGAAGATTACATCACAGAGAGTGGTTAACAAGTGATCGATATGGAACGTTCGAAGAAAAGAAGATTACATCGCAGAGAGTGGTTAACAAGTGGTCGATATGGAACGTTCGAAGAAGAAGAAGAAGATTACATCACAGAGAGTGGTTAACAAGTGATCGATATGGAACGTTCGAAGAAGAAGAAGATTACATCACAGAGAGTGGTTAACAAGTGATCGATATGGAACGTTCGAAGAAGAAAGATTACATCACAGAGAATGGTTAACAAGGGTCGATATGGAACGTCGAAGAAGAAGAAGATTACATCACAGAGAGTGGTTAACAAGTGGTCGATATGGAACGTACGAAGAAGAAGAAGGATTACATCACAGAGAGTGGTTAACAAGTGGTCGATATGGAACGTTCGAAGAAGAAGAAGAAGATTACATCACAGAGAATGGTTAACAAGTGGTCGATATGGAACATTCGAAGAAGAAGAAGATTACATCGCAGAGAGTGGTTAACAAGTGGTCGATATGGAACGTTCGAAGAAGAAGATTACATCGCAGAGAGTGGTTAACAAGTGGTCGATATGGAACATTCGAAGAAGAAGAAGATTACATCGCAGAGAGTGGTTAACAAGTGGTCGATATGGAACGTTCGAAGAAGAAGAAGATTACATCACAGAGAGTGGTTAACAAGTGATCGATATGGAACGTTCAAGAAGAAGAAGAAGATTACATCACGAAGTGGTTAACAAGTGATCGATATGGAACGTTCGAAGAAGAAGAAGAAGATTACATCGCAGAGAATGGTTAACAAGTGATCGATATGGAACGTTCGAAGAAGAAGAAGAAGATTACATCGCAGAGAATGGTTAACAAGTGGTCGATATGGAACGTTCGAAGAAGAAGAAGAAGATTACATCGCAGAGAATGGTTAACAAGTGGTCGATATGGAACGTTCGAAGAAGAAGAAGAAGATTACATCGCAGAGAATGGTTAACAAGTGGTCGATATGGAACGTTCGAAGAAGAAGAAGAAGATTACATCGCAGAGAATGGTTAACAAGTGGTCGATATGGAGCGTTCAAAGAAGAAGAAGAAGATAAAGAAAAAGAAGACTGTGATAAAATTCAAATGTGCCAGTTTTAACTGCATCTACCTGGAATGCAATGTCAACATTGAACAGCCTGTCGTTGAATGTTTTCATTCATCATCATTATGTGTCTGACCTGCTTGTTTTGACTACAACTCTCCGTCGCAATCGTTAACCAACAACATCTTTGCTGAAATGCAGGGTCGTGTTGTGCTATGATACAGAGAGACAGCCGCATCAGGTGGAAACGTAAGAGGGCGGCATAAGCGGCGAAATCAAAATAAAATTTGAAACACTTAATTGGTTGCATTTCGAAGACTTTCATCATACTGAGAAAATATACCGCACGGCCCTGCTGAAATACATTCATGAAATGCTATTGTTCTGTTAGTATCTCTGTTGTCTTATATCTTTCTTATTAGTAATCTTGTCCGTTTTAAAAATGTTGATTAACTATTGTGTTTGAACTACGATACACAAGACCTATGATTGTTTTCTTTGGATGTTCTTTGAAACGTTCATTTTATCACTGACGTCTTTCAGCACAACGTCATGAGTCACTCTAGTAGTTCATGTGATTCTTGCATTCTTCTGTTAAATGACATTTCTATTGTATTACTGTCTTGTCTTGCCTGTCTCATGTGATTCTTGCATTCTTCTGTTAATGACTTATTCTTTGTATAAACTGTCACTGTCTTGTCTTGCATGTCTCATGTGATTCTTGCATTCTTCTGTTAAATGACATATCTATTGTATTACTGTCTTGTCTTGCCTGTCTCATGTGATTCTTGCATTCTTCTGTTAAATGACATATCTATTGTATTACTGTCTTGTCTTGCATGTCTCATGTGATTCTTGCATTCTTCTGTTAAATGACATATCTATTGTATTACTGTCTTGTCTTGCCTGTCTCTGTGAGTTCTTACATTCTTCTGTTAAATGACATACTATTGTATCACTATCTTGTTCTCAGTCTCATGGATTCTGCATTCTTCTGTTAAATGACATAACATTGTATCACTGTCTTGTCTTGCCTGTCTCATGTGATTCTTGCATTCTTCTGTTAAATGACATAACTATTGTATCACTGTCTTGTCTTGCATGTCTCATGTGATTCTTGCATTCTTCTGTTAAATGACATATCTATTGTATTACTGTCTTGTCTTGCCTGTCTCATGTGATTCTTGCATTCTTCGTTGTGCCAGTTATGCGCCTACAAGTAGGTCAGATTTCTGGGACGCTTTTTATTTACTGGTGTAGTTTCCCTAGGCCCCGACCTCAGTCGCCTCTTACGACATGCATTGTAGACCTCAGTGTTACTATTGTTTGCTCCATTTATGAACCCTGACAACACGAGGACGTGTAGCAGTCTAAGACTGGCATCAATGTGCCACAAGTAGACGTTTTTGGGGTTTTTTCCGATCCAGAAGCACTTGAGCTTTCAGCTTTGCGACTCGGTGCCATGGACATCGTAACCCTTCGGTTCGGTGTCACGAACACCGTGAATCTGGGGAACCTGTAGCTTTTCTGCCAGTCCGCGGAATTGAACCGCACTCACAGAGGACTAGTCACCGCAGTCCAACGCGCTACGAACACGCTGGGCAGACGGGCGACAAGTAGACGTAAGGAACACGGAACACGTTTGTTCTCATCTTTATTAGACAAGAATGTATTACATAGCATAACTTTTATTTTTCTGGAATATTACCTTTCATTAGATTGCTCACTTTCTTATATCTGCGCTGTATCTCCCACACTACGGTACGTTTTCATGGAACTTTGCTGTTGTTTTTGTGCCCGCTCTTATCAACCGAGTAGCCCGTCTGCCCAGCGTGTTCGTAGCGCGATGGACTACGGGTGACTATCCCTCTGTGTTGTGCGGGTTCAATTCCGCGGGATGGCAGAAAAAGCTACAGATTCCCCAGATTTACGGTGTTCGTGGCACCGAACCGAAGGGTTACGATGTCCATGGCACCGGGCCGAAGAGCTGAAAAGCTCAAGTGCTTTTGGATCGGGAAAAAAAAATCAACCGAGTTAACCACTCTTTGTGATCTGTGTAGTTTCCACTGAGTAGGGGAGTACAGTTCGCTCAACATTAGACCCCTACAGCCTTTAATTCTTTTTTATTCTTCGAATACTTCATATCGACCACTTGTCAGCCACTCTGTCTGATCAAGTAGGCCAGCACATCCGATTTCAACACTGCTTTTTATTTACTAGGGTAGCACCCTTAGGGCCTACATCAGGCGCTTCTTACGACATGTATTGTCGGTCGCAGTGGTACCATTCTTTGCTACCGGCACCACACGGGCGTAGGTACATTCAAAATCCAATCAAAGTGTACGCATATTATCCAGCAGGACACAAATATGTACAAACGGGTAGCTAATATTTTACAACCCGAAATCCTCCATTTTTTCTGATCCAGAAGCACTTGAGCTGAAAGCTCTTCGGCTCGGTGTCATGGACATTGTAACCCTTCGGCTCGGTGCCACGAACACCGTAAATCTGGGGAACCTGTAGCTTTTCTGCCAGTCTACGGAATTGAACCCGCACTTACAGAGGACTAAAATCTTCACTTTAAAGTACCACATCGGGAGTTATACTGTAGTCATAGGGTGGATGTCAGTACTGACTCAGGTCAATGACCCTTAGATCTTTCTTTTTTTTTTAAATTGTAATAGTGTATAGCGTGGCTCTCATGCGGAGATCTGTGTTTAATCAACAGTAAGGTCAATGATTTTTCTTGTTGTGGACATAAAAGAAAAATCATAACCTCAACAGCTTCATGGCGACTTCACTAACCATGTGGTCATTAAATTCATGAGGCTCTCGTCCCATCTGTCCTACACCGCCCTAAAAGCGGTACTACAGACAGTAACGACAGTTTACCTACAATAGCGTGTTCTTTTCAAAGTTATATAATAGATATTACCATCGCTTCCATCTATCTATCAGTTATCAGTTATATGAGGACTATCATCATAGCACTCCGGACATGTCCATAGGTGCTCCGATCTCCGCCTCAGCAAATCCAGCAGCGTCCAGCGACCCAACACGCCAGTTCGATGTTGATTAATCAATCTCTTTGCATATTTAGTATGTCGTTCTTTTCGGGCTGCACCAATATTGACACCCATCTCTTTCAATCGGGTCAGCGAGTGGAATTCACAGCCCTGAAACTCCTCTGTTCGGAAAGACTCTCTCAATGCGTGAAGAATGTCACTTCGATCCATGGCAGCTCCTTCTGATATTGTAGCCAAGCCTGCCAATCTATCAGCTCGTTCATTACCCCTAACTCCTGCTGCCCAGGAACAAAAATGAAGGTCTATCTATATGCTATTTAAGTTGAAACCTTATCTATCAATTTTTATTTCAATCGCAAAATCAATCATGTCTTGCATAATCTGCTATCTTGTTTTGCTATTAAGACAGTGTAAATATCATTACTAAAGGTATGTAATGTTTGTTCGGTTTCTATTCCTGACATATCTTCTATGCATCTGACAATATGTTCACTGTACAGAAGAATAGATCAGGTGATATTACACATACTTTCTAAACGCCTTGTTTTATCTGATGGAGATTGTATTGCCAATACGTATTGCTGCTGTTTGTTGCCATTACGTGTTTTTTATTATATTTAGATACTTGACATCTATATGTAAGCTTTCTAGCATTTTACCTTTTCAAATCTCTTTGTGTAGCTTTATAATGCACACGATAAGATGATTTTTAAACATTTTACTTCTATAGCTATCTCTTTTTTCTGTCAGTATTATATAGTTTTATAATATATATATATATATACAGGGTGGGCCAAAAATGAGAACATGCGTAACATACGCGTTATTTAGAAATGTTATTTAATTTAATTATATTGTTTCATGCAATTTTGGTTGCCAAGTATTAGCTAATCAAAATCATGTTCAATTTTCTAAGCATCGATGCCACTCGTTTAATCAGAATACGGTCTTCCGCAGTAATTTTTGTCATTCTTGGTAACAAATTTAAACCTGCAGATGTAAACATTTGGCTTTTAAAAAATCAAAGATTTTGCTCGGAAATTGTCGAAATAAAAACATCTATAGCTATATAGTTAGTGGTAAATGAATAAACAATTGAAGCTATTATGGATACAGTTAAAAACAATTTTGATGTAATTATATTACTTTTTACGCGATGTTCTCATTTGGTTTTTTTGGCATACTCTATATATATATATATATATGCATATATGTGAATAACAATTTTAATACACCATTTGGTATATATGCATTCATTATTGAAAATATTTTTCACAAGTTTTGATATTACTTCTATTTCAAAATATCACAGTCTTCACTTCCTCTACTGTTATGTCATCTGGGCCTGGTGTCCATTGTTTGTTTGGTTTTTTTGTTTGTTTTTGCATTCTGCACATTGTCCTCTCAACGTTTGCAGAAAGTATTGATAAACTTGAACAATTGTTCTGAATATTTCTTTCATGTTTGACATCATTGTAGAACAAAGTGGCGTATTATTTTCATCAAGTTATCACATTTTCTTATCCAAATTATAATTGTAAATTAATTTTGTGATTTTTTTAAAAACGGTGCTTCAATTGCAGTACAGCTCTGATTAAGCGAAGCTTCTTTACTATTATTGCGTTTGTTTAATGTTTACTTGTTCACGCTGTCGTATTCTTCAACTTTTCTTCTACTTCCTTCATTTATACATTAATTGTAATATTTCTTCTGTCATACACATTAGCTGTGCTGTTCATTGCTTTTCGAGACTAATTTATTTAGATGTTTGACGTATTGATTCTTCTAGCGTTTGCCAGTGTTCATCTATGTTCTGAATTTTTGTTTAGGCCTCTGTTTCTAACTGTGAGGTAACATTATAAGCAAACTGTATTAAATTTCAAGTCACATAATTTTAAAACTTCTTCTTCTCTTCCACCATTTACTCTTTATAGAAGTACAGGGCCGTGCGGTAAATTTTCTCAGTATGATGCAAGACTTCAAAATGCCACCTCTTAAAACTTTTCTTTAAAATAATCTTTCCATTGTGATTTTGATTTCGCTGCTAATGCCGCCCTTTTACGGTGCCGCCTGATGCCACCGTCTTTCTGTATTATAACATGGCACACCCTGTAGAAGTACTAGGGGGGAGAGGGGGAGGGGGAGGTAGTGATATTGTGTGTACTTATTCTAATGCAACTTGTAAGCAGTTATTTGTTTTCTTAAGATTGTTCTTGGTGCCGTCGCTTTATCTTTTGCGTGATCTTTCTCTTGCTTTGTACTCGTTATACTTTTTTAAATATGGTTCTCTGTGGTAGGCGATACCAGAGTATTCTTGTCAGACGTCCAAACCATTTAATCTTTTGTTCTTTTATGAATTGCATGACTTGTTTCACATCCAGTCTTCTGTTTTCTTCTTTTCTAATTGTGTCTCTTATTGTCACACCTGCAGCTCTTCTAAGACACATCATCTCTGTCGTTATGATTTTCAGCTCATTAGCTGCTGTTATTGGTCATGTTTAACACTGTTAACATAGTGTTGGCCAGAAAATCGTATCTCTTTATGATACATCTAAAAACTAAAGCAAATCTTATAAAAACGAGTTTTAAAACTAAATTATGAATTGTCAATAAAATGAGATGTCGACAAGCAATTGGAAAGACAGACAAGACTAACTTATTGACAGTCGGTAACTTTAAAAAATTTATTTGAAAATAAGGTACAAAATAAAATTCGCAAAATCGGAGAAATCAATATTTATACAAAGTAAAAAATGAACATCCGTTGACATTAGTTTTCTGTGCACGTAAAGTTAGTAATGAAGAGTATCCAACACTTGGTTAACCCTTCAATAATCGTTTCTATAACAATGGTACCAGTTTGATTGACAGTAGTCCCAGCAGTAATTTAATTTTCCAAGAAGGATTTAATCGGGAGTGAAAAAAGCTGCCTGGAGTAAGGAATAAAATATGTGTGTGTCGTCATAGCAAACTGACAGTAAGATGGATTCAGTTATTGACGTGTAAAGTTTACAATTTAGTTATGTCAGTTTTCAAACCTACCCAGCTGTAGGTTCACGCTGGAGTGTGCTGAGATTGAAATTCTCAACTGAGCTACTGTATAATTGCTTTGTCGCTGCTACGTTTAGTCAGCTTAAGTTACTTTGACGCTATTACTTTGTAAGTTTAAACGGAAGGTGCATGGAGAAAAGGAGGGAGGGTGAGACGAGTCTAGACACATTACTTATAACCAGTTTTCATTATTTTCTTAAGGTTAGAGGTTGTTTCTCTCTCTCTCTCTCGATCCCGCTTAGACTGATTTACCCGATTTCCCATAAATTCTTTTTCATGTTGAAATCTGATTCATGCAGCCTGATGCATGGATGTGTTTCGTCACATCTTTAGCGCCATTTGGAGCCATCTGGTGCTTATCCTTCGGCGATGTGTCCGGTTTTAGCCAGCGTTTACTGGGTTCGCTCTCCGTCAACCTTTGGCTGTCCCCAGCCGACCTGCAAGGCAGCCGGTTGAGGTTGTTTCTAAATCTCCAGAATACTAGAGGAAAAGTCAAGTCTATAAATTCTGACAACGTCCCTGTTGTTCACATTGTGAATATGTTTAAACAATGATGACCAGTCATTAATCAACAGCTGCAGAAACATACAAAAGATGATCAAACATGATTTAGAGAAATATTCTGTCGTTATTTGTTTTGTATGTTTGCGTTCGTTCTTATCAAACAAGTTTAACCACTCTTGGTTAACTGTGTGGATTATGCGGAGAGCGTAAGTATGTTGCGCCCCTTGCTACTACAGTATGTAAGCTACAGAAATATCAGAATTCGCCCAAAGTTTCCGCATATTATTCAACAGGCCACATATTTGCACAGGCAAGTAACAAGGAGACTTTACTAACAGAAAAACCTAACCTTAAAGTACCACATCTGGAGTTATACTGCAGTATGTTATCAGCTTTGATTGATCATAGAATGGCGGTCAAATCCGACCCATACCGGTCATGATTTGAGATGCCCTGCACATTTTGACCAGAGCAAATGCAATGTTCAAAGAGCAAAATATTTATAAACGTTCTACTTGAATTTATATCAGAATTGCATATGTTAGCAATTTTGCTTAGTAAATCTCTTACTTTTTTAATCAAAAAAGCTTACGCTCTCTATGTACGTAATGCTAACAAGTAGCTTCTTAGTGTTGTTTTTATAATGAATTTCTCGATACATTACAGTACTGAAATGCAATCGTCACGTGACATGAGTGATCTGATTTCCGGGAATATCCACATGAGCTGATGACTACATATAGCTGGGGTCATTTAGTAGGATTGCCGTAACGTTCTTCAAACACAGGGTCCTTCTATCAATGGAAAGTTCTCCTGACAAACGAAACACATCCAAAAAACAATTGAGTGTAGGTTTTCTTTCTTCTCGTTACCAGGGAAACAGCTCAGCTTTAAATATGCTCATGTTCAGAATCATTTAGTAGAATCATATTAGCAGTCAGTTCATTGCATTTGAAAATAGATGTCTGCGAAACATAATGAATATAAAATGGAATGAAATCAGGAGAAGTGATGAAATCAGAGATATGTCTGGTCAACCACTAGTGACAACTGTTATAAGAAAGAGAAGATGGAGATATGTTGGGCACACCTTGAGGAGAAATGATCAACGAATATCAAAGCAGGCATTGAAGTGGGATGCAAAGGGTTCAAGATAGAGAGGTCGACCTAAGGAGACCCTGAAACGAACTTTGCTGAGAGAGGCAGGAAATATCGGTCTCAGTTCCATGGAGGAGATTGAGCGAGTTGCCCAGGATAGAGCGTATGGAGAAATTACTTGCAGGCCCTATGTAACGTATAACGGTACGAGAGGAATTTTATTATTATTATATTAGCAGTCGTGGGTACAGAGTTAACTTCTCTTGGAAAGTGTTCCAGTTACTAGATTACTATCCCAGTCGTTTAGGACAAATATTATTCCTAGTATTGATTTCAACTAATTTTTCTAATCTTGGTATGGACATGGCTACCACTGTGAGATCTGTTGGCATAAACTGGTGATAAAGACCACCTGGTACCTGTTATAGTCGAATCACGCTTTCATTTCTGTAAGCAGAAGTTTTATCTAAGAAACGTTGGGGGTCTAGCGTGCAAACATCTCTCATACCAGACACAGCTGCCAATTACACTTCCAGTACAGCTCATGTATAATTTTCTTCATGGATTCGTACAAATTTGTCAGACTGGAATAGTGTACCTTTTTAACTGATTAAACGCCCGCGTGCCCAGCGTGTTCGTAGCGCGTTGGACTACGGGTGCTAGTCCTCTGTAAGTGCGGGTTCAACTCCGTGGACTGGTAGAAAAGCTACAGGTTCCCCAGATTTACGGTGTTCGTGGAACCGAGCCGAAGGGTTACGATGTCCATGACACCGAGCCGAAGAGCTTTCAGCTCAAGTGCTTCTGGATCGGTTAAAAAAAAATGTTAAATGATTAAACACGTAGAGGTGGAGTATGATCTGGTGATCACTGAATCTCGACGTCCTCTCATCTTATTTATATATACATATAATGTTTTTGTCTCAATTTTACATTTGTTATGTCAACACTAATCGGTTCAATCTATGGCATGTCTCTTTATCTTGCAATTACTTTAGTGCAAGGGTTTTCAATCTGTGGTGCCTCTCTTCACAAGAATATGTATTTATAAACATATAATGTCTTTGTCTCAATGTTACATTTCTTGTGTCAACACTAATCGGTTCAATCTATGGCATGTTTCTTTATCTTGCAATTATTATAGTGCAAGGGTTCTCAATCTGTGGTGTCTATCTTCACAAGGATATGTACAGTCTCGATAAAGTCCATCTGTGAAGAGGCCCACAATAAACGTGTTTCCCTCATGCCCTGGTTCGTTATATCGCTAAGCCCTCGGTTAACCACGGACAGAGAAGAGAACGAATTGATATATCGAAAAGGAACTAAACATCGAAAAAACTGGCTGATGCTACAAATACGAGTGTAGAAATGTAGGTATTTTGACATAAAAAAACTAGGATTGCTTGAAGAAGAACATCCCGACAAAGAGGAAAAGAGGAGAAAATGGATTCAGGATGTGACTGATGATTTGAGCATGACAGCTGCTGAGACGAGACATCTGGCATATAAGAGAAAGAGAGAAAGAAATTCCGAAAGACAGTTAGAGTGGGAAAGTTCTGCTCAGGACAAACTATTGGATTAATTTCTTATAAGGTGGGTTCCGGTTCCGGTTTCAAGATGGAATGTGTTGTTTTCTTCGTACTTGCTATGGTCGGTTGATCTGAGACCTAATAATCCTCAATCGTAAAAACTCCAGTATTTCTGAAACAGAGGATTTATCTAAATGTGTATCATTCTATTAATGTGAAATGGCTACTCGTTCTAATTTATTAAATAGTAAGCAGTGTTCGAAATTCGGCTATTGGAATGTGAGGACTATGTTTCAAGCGGGAAAAACTTTAGACAACATCGTAATAAATGGCCAAACACTGGAGAAAGTTGAACATTTTACATATTTGGGTAGTAAAGTGTCAAACAACGGAGACACGATGAAAGAAATAAACTAAAACGTGGAAGACCAAGACCACTCTTCGAAGAACCATCCAACAAGAAAGTAAACTATTGGAATGTAAAACCATACAAGATCTCCAACTGCTAGCAAAGAACTATATCACATGGAGATATAAAACCTCTGCCCTATGTGCCGCCTTTGCACGAAAGGAACAAACTAAACTAACTAACTAAACTATAAGGCGGGAGACCCACCCAGAACAAGAGTTGTCTTTTTTTTTTTAATTAACAGAAAAAAACTAACAAACATATTGACATACAATTTGGTCACATGTTGCAAAACATTGCTTTTGATGATTAGTTATGTGACGCGCGAAATGTTCAATCATTGAATTCAATTTGTAAGGGATGTCATGAGAGTTACAAGTATCACAGATTTAGAACTTTCTTGTAGCTTTCCTTAATGTTATAGGCTCGACATTATCACTCATGTCTCTTCAGTGTTCATTAAGGCGCACATAGAGTTGTTCATTTTACTCGAATTCTTCCATCATGAGTTTGCTAAGTACAACAGACGAGGATAATTATTTGATTTTTTCTGCCCTTGCTGAACTTAATCTGTCCATAGTTCTGGATTCGGGGTGTTTGCATGTCCTAGACACATTCACAAAGTAACGTAGGAATCAAAATTGTAGAAAGTAAAGCTTAACACGGATGTAATTGCGAAAATTTAAATAGTGCACTTTAACTTATTTCTTGCAAAGCAATATCCCTTTGAAGTAACATCAAATTCCCGTCTGACAAGTTTCTATTTCTATTTTGTCTGCGTGGAACATACAGATGTGAATCATGGACCATTACTCAGACATTAAAGATGAAAATTAAATCTTTTGAATTAAAATGCGGCTGAAACGGCTTAAACATAAAATAGAGAAAATATAGATACCCAACAAGACCTGAATGTTGAACAACATCGGTTCATAAACAATATCATGTAAAATAAAATAATTTGGTCACATTTAACGCACCATTGATTTAGAGCATTGGGTTCCCAAAGTAGGCGGTACACCACCCCCTTTCCAGTGGGCGCTGATGCCTTCCAGGGGGCGATAGAGGTTCAGAAGCATTTGGGAGAGGTTTTTACGTGATTTTGCTTTGAATAATCATTAAAAATTTGAATTCTGCATGTTAATTGATCTTATGGCCGTCTTACACGATCCATTTTTTCACCAATTTTCTATTTCATGCATATAATCATTTGAAAATTGACCATGTATGACAGAGATATATATCAATTTTCTATTATAAGGGAAAATAGAGCATGTACATATATGTCGTGGGGCGGGGGCGTGGGCGTTGGCAAACTGTTATAATGTGGAGGGGGACGTTACAAAGTTTATGTCGTGCAGAGTGGGCGGTGAGTCGAAAACGTTTGAGAATCTATGATTTAGAGAGAGTTAACAGAAATGAATGACACGGCTTCTGGAAGACGAGACAACGACAATAAAGGTAGCGATGCCATGAAAACATTAAAGAAATCTTGAGCACAAAAATAGAGGAATGAGGGAGAACTCCCTAGAAATCAAAACTCTTTTATGCAGGTTATAATGAGAGCAAAGTTCAGCAAAGAACATGACAAATTTTATGTTTATGGAATTGTTTTTCGTTCTTCGTTAACACTAGAAATCGTGTTACTTTCGTTGTAATGACTAGAAACTGTATTTACACAAGAAAATAGGAACCTTTTTCATATTGTATTTTTCATGGACCAGCAGTACACGATGGGAAATGCGGTCAATATCAAGCCGTTCGCCGTTACCAGTGATTTTCGTGTATCCAATGAAGGCTGGGTGTACCTGAGAGACGTTGGGGTCGGAGAAAAATGCCCCTCCCACTGCGGAATTGAACCTGTATCACATGGGGGAATGTATCTGCAGTGACAAATGTAGAATTTGCACGTAGCAATTATTATACAGCTACTATATTTTCTATATTTGCTAGTAAAATTATGACGAATGACTCATAATGATGATTTGGCAAGTGTTTCTCACGTTTTAAAACCTCCAACTCTAAATACAATGTCAACGTAAATCTCACACACAAATTTGCAAGATTCCTCAAGTGCGTACTTTATAACAATAAAAACAACTCTGTCGAATGTGTTTCTTGCCGTTTACACCTGCTTATTTAATAATGTTATCTTCAAACTGTCATCACAGAAAACATGTCCTGTCTACGCCATTTGAACAACACTTCCCGGTTCTTTCATAATAAATACTAGTAAATACCAACATTCCACAGTTGTCTTCTAGAATCACTAATTAAACCATCGTTCGCACATTATGCTCCATTAGAAGATACCTATAGGATATTGAGAATAACTTTGTACTATTTCTTGAGTTCAGTATATATATATATATATATATATATCAGAGTTTTACAGTCTTGAACAAACTATTAGTATCTTGTCTAAATTCAACTTGTTCAAAATGTTACACTTTAGATATTGATTAAGTTATATTCTGTACATGATAGTCCCAGGAGTCAATAAATAATTAGTACTAAAAAAGTTGAATCTTTGAAGAGACTCGCAGTGTTATGATTTATTAGCTTTGAGTATGATAATAGAGATGGAAACTAAAATACCGAGCGAACTAACGGTTTTTTTATTCAAATTATTCTTAAAGTTTTTTTTCTGTAACTTTGCTGTATTTTGTTCAAAGTTGAGGACGAAAAGCTTCTGCATGATTGCTCAGATGTGTTATCGTTAATCAGGGATTTTGTCAGTCTCTCCCTCCAACTTCTGAATAAAATTTTCTCATGTTCAAAGAGGCAGTATTTTATTTTAAGGATTTCCGACACTTGTCTTCTTTTATGATAGAAAAAGTTCTGGCTCTATTGTGTTGCTTCACAATTAGTTCCTCTGGTTCGAGTTCCATTTTATATATGGCCCTGCAAATGGAGCTGTGGTAAACTTCCATCTCTGGTGTCCAATATTACTTGTAGTTTTGTCTCCTCCCTCTGAGTATAGACTTTTTTTCGCAGCATCTAATAGGGCTTTATTGAATGCTCGTGAATCTATGCCCACTTTTCCTGATTGATTAATTTCTTTGCAGTACAGGTCTGTTAATTATTGGAATAGCTTCTAGTCTACCTGTTTAGTAAGTTTAAACCAGTGCAGTGTTTACAGGTGCCTCCACGTACAAGCTGTCTATGAGAAGTTTCACACGTTTGTGGTCACCACCTTCAATCTGTTTATATATCTGTCTTTCAGTTATTCGGTGAATGTCATTAGTTGTAAAAGCTAGATCTGGGGTGTTTTAGTGTGCGCTATCGTTGTCAGTAACATATGTGAGGGTCATTTGGATGGTTTGAGAGTAGTAAGACTGTTGGGGATCAACCAGATACAGAGTTGCATATCCCCAGCTTGGTCAGGGACTGTAAAAAAGTCCTACTATTAGAAAGTTGTTATCTTAAATGTTGATAACCTCCGGTTCAGTTCAAAGGGCGGGTGGTGAGTATATGATGAATAATGTGAACTTGAGTGAACTTAGAGTTGTTGATAAGTAGCTCAGCAAAGAGAACATAATGTTAATGTAAGAAATATAAAAAATTGTGCACATACATTATCTGCTAGAAATAACATATTTATGATCAATGATAAAATTTGTAACATAACACAAAATAAAACTCTCCACCATATTTTTATTCTACAAACAAGGACTAAATCATGCAGCCTGCTTTTACTTAAGCAACAGATCCTACTGTGTTACTAAAGTCATTGCAATTGTAAACATGATACATAAATGTAATAGTCTAGTTTGACAATCATAGTTATATTTAATCAATGTAGTTTGAACATTTAAAAGTCCAGGAAAACTTGTATTTATCTTGGATTTGTTTGGACAAGTGTTTCATCTGTCGTTGGACTGACTAGCCTGATGATGATCGTGAATATAGAGTACAGTGGAGCTATTTGATCAGCTATCTATATCACTTGTCTGTGGACTTTCACCTCATGATGATGAGAGGATACAGTAGATATTTTGGATCAGACTATTACCTGTCTTTGAACTGTCTCACCTGACGATGATGATGATCGTGAAGCCAGAGAACAGGGGAGAGATTTAATAAGACAACTCAATAACCTGTCTTTGAACAGTCTCACCTGATCATGATGGGATGGTACAGTGGAGATATTGTATCAGACATCTTAATCCCCTGTCTCTGAACAGTCTCACCTGATCATGATGAGACGGTACAGTGGAGTGATTTAATCAGACATCTTAATCCCCTGTCTCTGAACAGTCTCACCTGATCATGATGAGACGGAGAGATTTACAGCATCTACTGTCTGAACAGTTACCTATGTGATGGGATGACAGTGAATTGTATCATACAACTTGATCCTTGTCTGAACAGTCTAACCTGATGATGATCTTGAACATAGAGTACAGTATAGAGACGTCATCAGACAACAGTATCACCTGTCTTTAGACTGTGCAATCAAGTTCATCATGCGAATGTTGACATCGTACACAAGATGCAGTCCCAGAAGGAGTTGGTCCCTGGACATATATTACTGCCATATTGTTATATTGTTACATATTCTAATATAGATAATGCAGTTTTGCAACATATTATTACTTTAATCATGTTTGTTGTTCTATAATTTCCAGCTGTTACTGTTTTTCTTTCACCTTTAGCATTACTCTGTAACTTGCATTGTCGTTATCTGCTGTAAACTTAACTTTATGATCCATTGTTTGTTTTTCTCTCTATGTGCCCGAGTTTTGTTTTCAACTGTTCATGTCTTGTTATCTTTCTGCGGGTGTTAGCATGCATTTGTTTACTGTAAGTTTAGAACAAAATGTTTACATTGAAAACAGACGAAACAGAGTGGTTTAGGTGGATAAGAATACATTGCAGCGGTGTTTGTGGCGTAGAGCTAGATTGTTAGCTTCTATTTCTTTCCCGTGTAGAGCAATTAGAATATTGTTCCCGAGATCCCAGATCTCTTTTTAGTGGAGATTGAGTTTCTAGCCCTAACAGATAGTTGAGTTTAGTTTAGTTTAGTTTCGTTTAGTCGTCGGATCACCATCACTGCTCGTCCAACCAATTAGTCCATAAGGGCTCTGATCTCTCCCTCAGTATGTCCCTCGGCGTGTGGCGACTAACGACACCGGTTCTATGTTGGTTTACTATTCTTCTTTGTCTGCCAACATAGCGTTCTTGTCTAGCTACACCACACTTAACTTTGAGTTCTTGCAGTCTGGTTAGTGTTGTAAATTCACCGCTATTACGTGAATCATGTACTCTCTCCCTTAAGGAATTTATAATATCAGCCTGGTCCATTGCTTGCCCGTTTGTACATCAGCCATACCTGCAAGCTTATCCCCACTGTTCATTCCCCCTTACACCTGCATGCCTATCCGCATGTTCATTCCCCTTTACACCTGCATGCCTATCTGCATGTTTCCATTCCCCTTACACCCTGCAAACCTATCCGCACGTTCATTCCCCTTACACCTGCATGCATATCCGCATATTCATTCCCCCTTACACCTGCGTGCCTAGGCACAAAATAAAGTGATCTTTGTCAACTTAGACCTTCCCAGCGACTCCATCCACTGTCTCCTATCCCATCCTGTATCAATCTTCTTGAGCATACTCATTGAGTCACTGAGAAAACATGCAAAACACAACAGAGATGACCGATAAAACGTAGGTCTCTTGTTAAAGTTAAACACGTAAACGAACATGTATTAGTTGACAATCACTAAGAATAGGCTGCAAAGTCGCTGCCTGGAGAAAATTCAGTTTAAAAAAGTTAAAATAAACTTTCTGCAGAAAGATTGACAATATCTTCAAAATTACACCAGGAACCGTTTGTGATGCTAAATGATTTGAGCAGTGCCGGTGAAAACTTCATGTACAACAAAATTATAGAAGCAAACATATTTTTCACTGTAAAGTATAATGATTATGATTCAATCAATCAATTAATCAATCTTCTTTGCAAGTGATACTAGTAATATAACATCAATAGTTTTTCCTGGTATTGTCTTCTTCTTCTTTGCATTCGTTCTTTACGACCAATTTTAATCACTCTTTGTGATATGTTTATCTTTGCCAAGAACGTGTATACGTTGCACATTGGTTTGGTAGGCCCCTAAACGCATAGAGTTCTACGCGTTTAGGACACATGCAACCGATTTCAGCCAAACATCCTTAGTCGCCTCTTATGACAGGCGTGGCAGGTAACAGTGGTTCTATTCTTTATACCCAAAATTTGGGCCCCGGTAACCACTCGGGCGATCCAGTATTGATATTAGATTGTCATCACAAAGTTTGAGAACTACTGCCCATCCTGATTGCATGTGTTTTCAGACAACTTCCCATTCTTCGAAAACAAAACAACAACTACAGTATGAGATGAATCTTTCTTTTCTTTCTTTTGTCCTTCTCTGCTTTTTTTTGCCGCTAGGCGTAGCAGGTTTAACTGATGATCGGTTTCCGTGATAATGCATGAATAAAGAATGTTAAATATGGACAAAACAACAACTACAGTATGAGATGAATCAATTTTTATCTACTTTGTCCTCTTGCTTTTGCTGCCAGGGTAGCGAGGCGTTAACGATGATCGGTTTCCGTGATAATGCATGAATAAAGAATGTTAAATATGGACAAAACAACAACTACAGTATGAGATGAATCTTTCTTTTCTTTCTTTTGTCCTTCTCTGCTTTTTTGTCGCTAGGAGTAGCAGGTTTAACTGATGATCGGTTTCCGTGATAATGCATGAATAAAGAATGTTAAATATGGACAAAACAACAACTACAGTATGAGATGAATAAAGAATGTTAAATGAACAAAACGGGGTCAAAGGCTCATGAGATCATGATGGTAACATGAGCCAGGGTTAGCGAGGGGGCGCGTTAACCAAGACCCTGCCCCGACCTCACGTGGTGACCCTGGAAACAGACTTAGGTTCCGGTCTGGCTAAGGGGGCAGGGATCGGGGAGAGCTACTCTGGTGTAAGTAGAGATGCAAAGGTAGTCACGCTTGATGGGATCCGCTCGCAACATAGACGAGCGAACTCCCAGAGTGACTATCAATGCACAACTCTCCCGGGGGGAGTCGAATCAATCTGTACAACGTCATCAAGGGGCGAACTCGGTTTTGCCCCGTCGAAGTCGAAAAGCCCATTTGAAATTGAAGGAAATGGTGAGGTAGGCACCAGGGCAGAAAGAACACGATAGTGGGCCCCATCGAGGGACAGACCGGCAAGGCATGCGACACAGCAGCGAGCATGGCAGGCAAGAGGGTGTGCGTCCCACCCAAGTAAGCAGAACTGGGAAGCCCAGCAGAGGCTAACCAGTGCCAGCGCAGCAGCGGCAGCGTTAAAGCTGGTGTGTTCCACCCAAATGTGCAAAACAACTGGAATGCCCAGCAGAGGTAAGCCCAGTGCGCGTTCCCGCTCGCAGGAAACCACTGCTGCCTTGTAGATTGATTGGGGACAATCAAAGGCTAGCGGAGCAAACCGTAAAAAACCTGAACGGGCGGCAAACCAAGGTGTTCATTAAAACGACCGGTTTGCTGGGAAGATGGCGCTCATAAGCCCGGGAGGGCAGGCCGTCTAAGGGTCGCTGCACTGAAAGAAATAGTAGCCCACTGCCTTGTGGGTCTAGCTGGGGACAGTCAAAGAGTAGCGGAAGAAGCGAATCAGCACACAATAGCTGGCTGAAATCGAACAACCCACCGAAGGATAAGCAACTGAGCTCAAATAGGTGCTGAAGGTTGGTGCACGTACATTACGTTCTGATGTTTGGCTGTTTATATATCACAAAGAGAATGATTAAAACAGACCTAGAACGATCGAGGAAGAAGAAATGAACAAAACAACAACAAAACTAAACATCAGGAGAAAAAAATACACACGGTAAAAAAACACTGACAAATAAGCTAAATAAACGATATAAAATTGCGACATTGCTGGAGAGGACATGATACTGTGTCAATAAATCAGAGAAATAACACGTTGCAAATCGTAGCGATGACAACAACATTACTGGATTACATGAATTTGTTGAAATGACACCGACCGTTTGAAATATCACAAACAGACATTGATATCTCTTATAATAGATGTAAAATTATGGAGACAGAACGTATATTCTCACGCGGGAATACGACGTGCTTCACACGAACAGTCAGGACTAGAGCACATACTGTTTATAATCTTGCTTTACTTTCTCGTAGTGCTCGTCGCCTATAGATTCGTCTGACAGTGGTCCACTGTAACAGAAGACCGCTCAGTACAGTCATAAATCGGAAAGTAAAGTTGATACAGAATAATTGTTGTATATAAATTTGATAAAACACTGTAAGTCTTCTTCTTCTTCTTTGTGTTCGTTCTTTACAATCAATTTGAATCGCTCTTTGTGATATATGTGATCTTTGCCAAGAACGTGTATACGTTGCACATTGGTTTGGTAGGCTCCTAAATACATAGACTTCTACACGTTTAGGACACGTGCATCCGATTTCAGCCAAACCTCCTTAGTCGCCTCTTACGACATGCGTGGCAGGTAACAGTGGTTCTATTCTTTACACCCCAAATTTGGGCCCGGTAACCACTCGGGCAACACTGTAATTGTAATTGCAATTTTACACCACTCTATGAATCCAGGGTGATTTATTGATAAATATTTTAATAATACTGATATTCCTAATAGTTAAATGTTATCAGTGTCATAATATAACCTTCTATTCTCATGTTGTGCTGCTATTTTTAAAAGTAATTCTTTTATATATAACAATAATGCAATGTAACGTTTATGTGACGTAAGTGGTCGGATTTCCAGGACTTTCCACTTGAGCTGAAATGTCTTGTGACTCAGAAATAACTTGCTCAAATTTGTACATTGTGAGAAACGAAAATCGTGGTATTTACTTTACAGGACCTAACCATCAATCACAGTAAACGAGTCCTTGGTTTTTTTCAAGGCACCACTTATACGTTCAGTAGTTTGTCATTTCTTTTTGAACGGCGAGGTTTATTTTTACATTTCTTAAAAATCCCACGGAAACAAATTTGCTTCAAAACTGCCTGTCGGAGGTTTGAACCAGGTACGCTTCGGTTGTGATCGAGCTCACAACCGCTGAAGCTACAGGCGCACCTTGTAAGAGCTAGCCATAATAACTGAAGACTCAATGCTACAAGAGATTTGACTAATGGTGTTAGAAATAGGGTGGCGTCTGTGGCCTAGGGGATATTGACTCGGTCCATTAACCTCGACGTTCTGAGTTCGAAATTGTTTCGTGTGGTTTTTTACAAAAGGATGATGGCGCCACCCGTTCAGAAAGCAACGACAAACTACTGAACGTAATAATGCCTAGAAAAATCACAAACAGCGTTAAAAAGCTGGGGTTGATTCGCAAAGTCCTGTAAAGGATATGCAATTAACTTTTGTTAGTAATAGAGTGATTGATCAGAAAAATTGCAACTGAAGTTTTCCCTTGTACTGCTTCTTGATTAGTTGATAGACTTCAGAGATATATGTAACAGACCGAACGATCTCCTTGGAGCATCGCAAATTTGTTTGTCAATACAGTAAATCCTATCATCGAACCTTTTATTGTGTCTCTGTTTTAAATGCAGAATTGTATTTCTGTTATACAATTACAAACAACGGATTTGCATGTATCCGCCAATTTCTCTGTGACTGTCTAACTGTCTTGACAAACGCCTTCAGCAAAATCTGACGTATTCTGCCAGTTATGTCTACGATTGTCTGATGTGTGTCACTTTCCAATAGATTTTTATAGATCGTATTATTAAGTACAAAACTCTGAAGTTCTATTTCCTTGATAACTTAGAGACACGTGAAGCGCCTTCGGAGATAATTATAATTGGTTGAGAGAACGATTGAGGTTCAATTTGTTGCTAGTCTCGTGGTTCCTCTATTTTGCCCGGGGACTTTTACTTGTTAATTGCTTAACGGTTACATATCGATATCTTAACTAGTAAAATCTGATTGATTTCTCTGTGATTATTCATTTCTTTATCGTAACCGCCTGATTGTTTATGTAACTATTCGGGATTAGAATTAAAAAGAAAAAGAGAAGGATGCAGTGATCGAGCTTGCACAGAAAAGCACAAAAATAGGATTCTGCTTTTCATTTCTCTAGTCATTTTTTGTCTCACAGCGTCAGGATAAGAAGGCGTTTATAGAACGATCTCTTATGTGCATTTCATACATGTTGTCTTTCGCTGCCTCTGTTATTTCTGTTGTCCACCTTTTGCGTGGAAGACTTTTGCCTTGTTTATACTGTATCTACCTAGCAGTGCCCTTTGAAGTGCACTGTCTGTTGGTAATCTTCGTGTGTCGCCTAACCATTTAATATGTTGTTTCTTGATAACATTCAGTACTGATGTTGTACTCACTTTTTTCCTGATGTCTTCATTTCTAAACCTGTCTTTTCTTCATATTCTAGAAATATACGAAAACCTTTCATCTCTGTTGTGAGTAGCTTTCTTCTATAGTTTGATGCCAGTATCTAAGTTTGACAATAATAGTATAATGTTAGGAGAAAGATCGTGTCATACAATATTGTTTATGTCATGGTGACATGCTTGCATTTCAATATTGTTTTAGTGTTCATGGTGACATGCTTGCATTTCAATATTGTTTTAGTGTTCATGGTGACATGCTTGCATTTCAATATTGTTTTAGTGTTCATGGTGACATGCTTGCATTTCAATATTGTTTTAGTGTTCATGGTGACATGCTTGCATTTCAATATTGTTTTAGTGTTCATGGTGACATGCTTGCATTTCAATATTGTTTTAGTGTTCATGGTGACATGCTTGCATTTCAATATTGTTTTAGTGTTCATGGTGACATGCTTGCATTTCAATATTGTTTTAGTGTTCATGGTGACATGCTTGCATTTCAATATTGTTTTAGTGTTCATGGTGACATGCTTGCATTACAATATTGTTTTAGTGTTCATGGTGACATGCTTGCATTTCAATATTGTTTTAGTGTTCATGGTGACATGCTTGCATTTCAATATTGTTTTAGTGTTCATGGTGACATGCTTGCATTTCAATATGGGCCATTTCCTATGATTTGATTTGCTTTATTGTATCTATGTTGGATTTCGTTAGTTACTCTTCCATTTTCTGAACAAATATTTTCCCCAGATATGTAAAGTCTTTAACATGTTTCAATTGATGTTTGTCGATAGAGATTTTGGTAGTGTTTTCCTCTCTAGTGAATGTCATTACTTAGGTTTTGTCTATGTCAAAAAATGATTAGTTATAGTTAAAGCTGCAAAATTGAAAGACTAGATGTGTTTATTTTACAAGACTCTCCAAATATGAGTGAATCTTATATGTGTCTAGTCTAGTCTAGCCAAACTAGACAAATATGCTGAGTTGAGTTAATATCGTAATATCAAGAAGATTGGTGAAATATATCCGGTCAAGTTTAATAGTAGTATCGACAGGGATAGAAAATATCGAGAAGATAATATAGGAGAAGTACAAATAGTGTACGATGAGATGTTTGTTTGTTTACGTTCGTTATTATCAACCAAGTTAACCACTCTTTGTGATCTGTAGGATTTTCCTTCTTGAGAAAGTGAGTGCATTGCGACCTAAAACAGGCATATTAGAATGTCGGCCAAAGTGTTTTCATATTATCCAACATGTGTACACAAATGTGTACAGACAGATAACTTTAAGATTTTACATACAGAAAATCCCACTTCAAAGTACCACATCTGGAGTTATACTGTAGCGAGGTATCAGATTTGATTGGGCTTAGGGCCTAATCAGGTCAGAGCCGACTATGCCACTGATGATACGTATAATGAAATTATAATTAGCAAGATAATGAACCATCAACAAAACAACATACTTTAGAAAACTGTTGCCGAGACCACTTATTTATTGAATATGAAAGAGAGTAGTAAAAATATACAAGTGGCTAACAAATCACGAAAATGAAACACAACTTAGAACTAAACAGAAAAGAGCCTCAGATGGATTGAGTAATAAATTTTGCTAACAACCTAAACTGTAAAGAGAAAAAAGTGAAGATAAATTGGGCACGTTATCAGCAAATGTTCTTAATTTTTAAAAAGAAATTGAAGATAGATTGAAAACATTCTCATAAAAAGGTCCAAATTAAAGATAAAACATAGAAATGAAATTAACTCACCTCCATAAATAATCTAAAAATATATATATATAAATAAATACACATTGCTGGAAACTACACGAGAAGTAATTCACATGGAAGACACAATGAAAGCAAAGTCCAAAGAAACGAGTCATTCATGTAACTTACAAATAGATTGAAGAAATATCTCGAAAGTAAAATAAAGTAAAGAACCTCATTTCATGCCATGAGGCATATTGAGGAACATCGTTGTGTTCATTTCATTTATTTAGATCGACATTCTCGAAGATTGGACGAAGTTCTTCTTTGGCATACCGACCCTCTCTCTCTCTCTCTCTCTCTCTCTCTCTCTCTCTACCGCAAAGAAAGCACCGGCATGTGTATCTAGCAGGAGAATACGTTTAGGCCCGTATTTTATCGCTTTTTTTTTTAAATCGAGCACAAAAGAGTTGTTGGTGAGTTCTGCATCCGACTTTCCACAAGTGATAAAAAGAAATTGAACATCCTACATCCTGCATACTTGGTTCTAGAAATGTAAAGTGAAAGGCAAACCAATCCACGTCTTTTTACTAGATTGCAAGAGTTGGATTTGAAGATTGGAGTAGTAAGAAAGGACCAGTATAACAGGTATATGAGTAGGCTCATCAATCAAAATCAAACTCGTACGGTCAGTCGCTGGACACTGTTGGAGATATTGCTAAGGAGATCAGAACACAAATGGACATGTCCGGAGTGCAATGAAGATATTCCAAACTGAAACTGAAAGTGAAAGGCATCTAAAATCATACTATCTACAAAGGATATGGAACATTTTCATTAGCATTGTGCAGTCATGTAATTATGTGTGTTAATAAAATACTTCAATACGCTGACGTTATTCTAGGAACGTTAGTAGATCGAAAAAGATGAAAGATTTTCTATGCTGCAAATAACGTATTTCTAATATACGAAATATTAAAAAACCCGTAAAATGTGGAAACGCATTTACACACAATTATTACAGAATATCCGAAGCTTTCATTACATGAACCCCCCAAACAGCTTCTCATAGACCATACAATAATCTAACCTTATTGAAGTTATGGCCAAGTTAATATCGACACTTGAAAATTACTCCTCTAAAATTGATCAATAAATATTTATGACGCTTTCGACTTAATTATTTTTTTAGATGAATTTTACGCGTGTATTCACTTTAATAATGTGTGTATTACTTTCTAAGGTTATTTACTCCACTTGTTGTTACTGTTTGTTTTTACAACAATGATATAGGTGATCGCTTTTTAGTAGGTGTATCTGTAGTGAGCGTCTGTAGCTTAAACGGTAGTGAGCTTGAACACAACCCAAGCGACCTGGTTCAAACTCCGCGGCGGGCAAGTTTGGAAGCACATTAGGTCCCTTGGAATTTTACGAGCGATTAAAAAATTGATCTCACCGTTCAGAAAGCAATGGCAAACTACTGAACGTATAAGTGGTGACTAGAAAATTGATAACTCGTTTACTTTAGTTGATGGTTAATTTCTGTAAAGGATATGCCACAATTTTCATTGCATTATATATGGCATTCATTATATATGAAAAAAGTATTAATCGTTAATTAAAACACGATATTTGTTATGGGATCAAGATTGAAGATTGAATCAGAATAAACACAGCTATAAATACGATACATGAGCGTTGCAGAATTGGTCACATGCAACTCTGTAAGACAGTATTCAACGAATTAAATATAATCTTAGTGGTTGTGAAATTTAGGTGGCTTGTCATAGCCACGATGAACTATTTCTGAAGATAAATAACTAAAGCGCCAGTTTTGCAATTTGTATTTTGGCTTTGACTGTCACTAAAAATGAATGTTTCTGAAATATGAACAGACAAGACATTCTCTCAAAAGTAATTCTTCAAAGTAATAGATAATAGTGTTAGAAGTAGAAGACGATGAAAATGAAAAGTGATGCTGAAAACAACAAGGTTTGTACACACACACATATATATAAATATATATATATATATATAATATATATATATATATATATATGGTATATGAAATGGGATGTTCCGAAAGTATCATATATATATATATATATATGTATGTGTGTGTATCGTACGTATATATATATATATATATATATATATATATATATATATATACATACATATACATACATATATATGAGCATTAGAGTGGAACCTGTAAGGGAATGGAAAACAGAAAGCCCTATCCAGACTTTCAGATGGTCTACTTGAGGAAACTGAAGGAGGATGTTTTCTCCTGAAAGGTTCATAGAGATACGTTCGGGAACGGGTGAAAGTGGAAGACAACTGTCGAGGTCCTATGATGATCGAGATGCGGAGAGAAATAATAATCAGAGGAAATGTATACACTAACTTGCTTACGTATTCTTCTCCGTCACTCGTGAAGAATAGTCCAGCATCCCTCAGTTCCTCAAGAAGATTACGTCTCTAGGTATGTTTAGAATCACTGCTTTTCCGTTTACCTTGCAGGTTTCACTCAAGAGCTTGTCCATTGACGACTTTGACTATGGTAGGGTATGCCCGATTCATCCCATATTCTCCTCTTAACCAGGATACTATATCATATTATATATATTATAGAGACATATTTTACAAATACTAATGTTGTATGTATTAAGTTAATTGTATATCCTTTACAGGACTTACAAATCAACCCTCAGCTTTTTTAAGGCTGTTTATGATTTTCAGGCATTATTACGTTCAGTATTTGCCATTGCTTTCTGAACAAGTGGTGCCATTGTCCTTTGTAAAATCCCGAAACAACTTTAACCAAATTGTACGCAGCGTGATCGAACTCAGAACGTCGGTTAATAGACGAGCTACTAACCTAGGCACAGACGCCACCAGATGTACTATGCTAGACTATTTTACTTCGCTCCAACAATTTCTTTGAATTTCCTTTGCTTCACATAATTATGTAGTTATGTCAAGAATATTCTCAAAGACATTCATGTGTAAAACGACGACAATGATCAATGTGCGAGACAGTCCAAGTTAGTCAGTGTGGGAATGTAGTCAAGCGGACGTAGAGGTGATAACTGCATTATTCAAAGTGACCGTGTGTCTTCTTAATTATTCAGACTTTTCGATTTTATCTTGCTGAATTTTGTAGAGTTGATTATTCTTAGCCCAAGATGGGTCGCATCCTTTTTTCACCAAAAGTAACCAGGACTTCAGAAAAGCAAGAATAATTCTTTATATGAGATGAAAAATAAAGTGAAAGTTGTTGTACTAATGAAGATGTAGCGGAGAATCCATTTGAAATATATCAACTAATGACAAAACACAACACTGTAAATACAGAAATTATATTGCAGAAATTATATTGCCTGCTACAATAAGAGTGGTTTCTGAATTGATACAAGAAGAAAGATGGTGTGGATCTCTGACTGAATAACGACTTTGCCATCTGTTGAATGGAATCGACAATGTTTCAGTCAATGTGAATAGTTATTAGAAAGAGTTTGTTTACGTGTCGATATGAAAGTACAGCCATTGGTTAGGTCACCTGACTTGGATGGATGAAGGCCGGATACCAAAGGATTTTTCTTTACAGGGAGCTGGCTTCGGGCAAATGAACCGGGAGACAACCCTTCCGTTGTTACAAAGATGCATGCAAGAGGGACTTGAAGGTGATTGATATAAATATACAAGACTGTGGGGAACTTGCCAGGAATAGATCCAGCTGTAGGCAGACTCTAAATTGGGTTTGAGAACTCGTGAAACCAAATTTAAACAATTTGCTGACATAAAACGTGCCAGGAGAAAGCAGAAATAAAAACCACCATATGTGCTACATCCATTATCTCTCGAGACTAATATGTTTTTGTTGCTTATATGCGTTCATCGTTCTTATTAACCAGTTTAATCACTTTTTGTGATATATTTGACGTGCCAAGAACGACTATGCGTTGAACCTCTGTTCATAGGCTCCAACGATGTAGGACAGGCGCATCCAAAATTGTCGGCCTAAAGACTAATATGATACCATCATCATCCATTCTCAGAAAGTACAGACATAAGCAACACGCCCTTATTTAGAAACAGATTGTATAGAAGATCTATTTTCCATCTTTTTGTTGGTACAAATTACAAATGAAAAAAATATGTAACAGTTTAGACAAGCTTTCACGTGACATGTACTGATCGACATATTTTGGTATGTGCACAAGTGTTGGAACGAGCAATGTTTGAAAGTTTTATCGGACACATAACACGAATTAAGGGTAGCACACATTAGGTGATTCTGTACTATTCATGAATTTATTTTAGAGCTCTAATTGTTAGTAATATACCACCAAAAAAAAGACATTATTTCTCAATGTAATTCAAGAATGGTTCAGTCCCAACTGTCTTTCTTTTGGTGATGTTGAAAAAAATGATTAATATATATAGTGCTTTTTAATCTCGTAATTACAGCTCAATAAAGACATATCTGTATCCTACAAGTTGATGTTTTCAGTCATTGACTTATGAGACAAATTCGGAAATAAGTACAGCTTTAAATTTAAATATGGAACATACATCATAATGATGACATTCTGTTAATTTCAACACACAGGATGTAGCTTACATGTTAGGAACGAGGGATGAGAGAAGAAAAGGGGTTTGTGAGTCTGCTTTCTTATGTCTAGTTTTATGTCAGAGAGATACGTGTGTCAGGCTTAGCAAGTTTTGAAACCAGAGTTCACAGTTTACTTTCAGTTGGGCATGTCCTTGCAATCTCATTCCAGGTCCATGGCTATTTTTTCCCTGGTACCTGGCAATCTTTACTCAAGTCTATGACAATCTTTTCACAGGTCTATGGCAATCTCATTCCAGGTTCTGGCAATGCCATTCTTTGTCTCTGGTAATCTCATTCTAGGTCAGTGGTAATTTTATTCTAGGTCTCTGGCAATCTCAGATCTCTGTCAATCGTATTCTACGTTTCTGACAATCTCATTTTAGGTCACTGGCAATCTTATTCCAGGACAATGGCAATCTCATTGCATGTTCCTGGCAATCAATTCCTAGGTCTATGGCAATCTCTTTCTAGGATTCTGATAATATCTTTACATATTTCTGTTTTCATGTCTAAAGACATGAGCTTGTGTGTATAAGATAAGGGTTTCTAGTGAGGGAAATGTTGTCAAACTATTATCTAACCGAACGCTAGCTCTCCTGACAAAATATCATTTACATTCTGGCCGTCATCTATCCGTCTCATGTGTCCGAGTCATCTAATACGACGATGTCAGTTAATAGCGACGATACTGGAAATCCAAGCATATTCCAACAATTTGTTGTTTGTTGCTCTGTCACGTCAGGAGATCCAGATTATACACATCAGACAGGGCATGGGAAATGCATTTATCTTGTTCTCGTGTGATGCTTGCAAAACTCATGAAGAACTGTGTTTTGTGTATATTTACTTTCCGCACATGACTACAGTCTGTTTTGCAATTATATCATTTTCAAAGTTATTTGTTCAATGAAATCATTATACAAATGCTTCTACTACTGTTTGTTTCCAATGAAATCTTACAATGTTCTAATGTTTTTGAAATCATTATTGCTAATTCTACTATTTTAACTTAGAATTATTAAACTTTCTACATATTTTGGTTTAATAGTTGGTTGTTTTCCTTCATTCATGGTATCAGAGGCGATCTAACTCCAGTTTTGCAATCAGAAGGTGATATTCCTTTCTCTGCGTGACATCAGACTTTTGTGTGATCATCAGTAGCGGCTCGTGATCATTTCTGTTGGTGGGGACAGACAAACATTTTTGGAAAAATCATGGTTCTGGGTTAGGTTATATTTTAATTTACAAAATAATAAATAACGTTCACATTACTTTTGGTGGGCCCGGCCCCACAGGCCCTTAATGACGAGCCGCCACTGGTGATCATTATAATGAACATGTGGCATATTAAAAAAATAACAGAGAATAAGAGTCTACAATTGCACATAGCAAAAAATGAAGACAAAAAGGCAGACCAAAATACGATGAAGAGATAACGTTGAAATAGACTTAGAAATACTAGGCTAAAAACAGAGAGATGAATAAAAACGAATGATTTATATAACAATAAATCTGAACTGATCGGATGGTTGAGAAAGAACGTTATTATAATGAATGATAAAAAAAGGTTGCAATACAAATTATCAACTAACGCTGCTGAACCTACTTCGCCGCAGAGGTTCATTTAGTGCTAGTTACAAGTGGAAGATTTGAACTAGCAAATTTAACAAATCGGAATACTGATGGTGGTAATATAATTTTTTAACAATCGAGGCACTGTATGTTGGTTGTTGATGATAAGTTATGCTTCGCACGGCAAGTATCTCAATAAAACATGTTGTTAAATCTACAATTTTCAAATAATGCACTGATACTTATTATTTTTTATTTAACACAAAATAAGTATGAGAATGAACTGTAATATTTACGATTTACTCTATTCAGTTTTTTCCATATTTTAATTTCACAAGCAAACAAAATTTAAAGAAGAATGTTGAGAGTCCCATGGACGGATAAAATAACTAATGATGATATGCTAAACGAGGACACAGCAAAGATCAAAATACATTATCAACACAGGACAAGATCAATGACCACTTTTAGGGAATATCATTGAAAATAAAATAGATGTGTAACACATGCGACAATAGGCGAAATCAATGGGGTAGGGAGTGAGGAGGGGGGGGGCAGACATAGACAATAGAGAGTGATCATTTTAAAGTATAACTTCTTGGCATGGAATAGTTTAAAGTATAACTTCTTGGCATGGAATAGTTTAAAGTATAACTTCTTGGCATGGAATAGTTTCAGTTTTTTGCCAAATTTTAAAGTAAACAAAATTTAAAGTAGAATGGCATGGAAAAGTTCCATGGAGGATAAAAATAACTTGAAAGAAAATCTAAAGATGAACGGCAGCAATAGTTAAAGTATACATTTAGCATAGGAAAGATCAATGACACTTTTGAGGAATGTTTGAAAATAAACATGGAATAGTGATAACTCTTGGGATGAATAGGTTAAAGTATAATTGGGATGGGATAGTTAAGTATAACATGACATGGAATCATTTAAAGTATAACTTCTTGACATGGAATAGTTTAAAGTATAACTTCTTGACATGGAATAGTTTAAAGTATAACTTCTTGACATGGAAAAGTATAAAGTATAACTTCTTGCATGGAATAGTTTAAAGTATAACTTCTTGCATGGAATAGTTTAAAGTATAACTTCTTGGCATGGAATAGTTTAAAGTATAACTTCTTGACATGGAATAGTTTAAATTTCTCAATCATAGTCAGAACACTAACTTATTTTATTCTGGGCAGATGTTCATGAAGATACATGATAGTCCCCAGTGGGTCAGACTTGAGGCACCATACGACGTATGATCGCGGCTAGAGCACGGTAGAGAGATTTTGTTACCCTACAAGACAACACAGGGCATGTCTGCTTCTAGCTGATATGTTGATGCGTGTCAGTGCCCCCTGTAGTCATGACGCCCTTTAGCTCAAGCGGACATTTCCGACAATGAAACCACTCACTTCACGTGGTCCTTGCATTCCTTTATTGTGAGATAAAGAAGACATTAATTTGAGTTAAATAAATCATATGAAAGCAAAGTTACATTGTGTCGCAAAATAAATTTAGCACTAAGAAATATTACACATATTCTCACTTTTTATCAATAAATAACTATGCGCTCATAAAATCATGCAAAATTGCTATAAATTTTGCAGTGACTAATCAAATACTAATAAAAATCAGCCTGGAATTTCCGATTTCTCTACTGAACTGAATGGCTTATGTTACAGAGGACATTGCCCTTGTCAAATGATAACAAGACATAATCGCCGCAAACTTAAATGACACATGATGATAGATATGATAATGAAACCTCTAATATGATATGGTTAGATACACTGCAAGGGACCGCAGAATAAAACTGCTAGAAATGTATTCTATAAAGTTATATTTGTATTTACAATCTTTATTGACACTTCAATATAATCATTCAAATTTTCGTTATATCCACCTTATATTTGTAAC
The DNA here is from genome assembly GCA_020796225.1 of Arion vulgaris. Classification (NCBI taxonomy): domain Eukaryota; kingdom Metazoa; phylum Mollusca; class Gastropoda; order Stylommatophora; family Arionidae; genus Arion; species Arion vulgaris. The sequence continues at coordinate 75,026,053 of CM036753.1, forward strand.
TTTTTTGAGAGTCGCATTTGTAATTGTAGAAATCCACGGAACATCACATTGTCAAATATATGAATACCAAAGTTAGAATAAGAATATATTGCCAACTCAAACAACATAAAACACAAATTGTCGGTTAGAGTTATATGTGGAAGAGGTATTGGGTTGTATGGGGTTATCAGAACCTCTTTGAAATCTGAAATTGCTGTTCTCTATATTTGAACAAATGTAATTGGTACAGAAAGAAGATAAAAGCAGAAATGACAGATATTGTGATATAAACATGCAGCAAAACAAAGGTAGAAAGAAAGGAAAACAAACCATATATTGGCTCATGTCAAAACCACCACCCTCGAAACAAGGATTATTTAAAAGTATATTTTCGTGCTGCAGCAACACGTAATGACTACATACATACATGTGTAACTGATTTGATTTCTCCCGTGTGATGCTGTGGCCCTCGTGGGAAGCAAAGAATAGTACCACTGAAACCTACAAGGCATGTTGCAAGAGGCAACTGATGTGGGACCTAGAGAAGCTACCCTAGTAAATAAAAACCATCTTAGAAATCAGATGTGCTGGCCTAATTGTAGGTGCATAACTGGCGCACCGCGCAATCGCTCTTAGTCTTAGATCACATACAAATCACACAGAGTGGTTAAAAGTTGTCGATATGTAGCGTTCAAAGAAGAAGATTTGATGTGATTGATAGGACATGATCATTGCACTTTGGTGAGTAACCATGTGTGCTCCGATCTCTTTCTTACACAGGAAGATCTCAGAGGCAGTGCATGAACTCCGTAACACCAGCCAAGGTCCCACTTCAATGCCTGCTTTGTAATTATTTGTTATACAGGGTGTTCAACTTAAAAGCAGCCTCTGAATGGAGCTAATCTGGCATATATGTATGGAAATGAGAAGGTTCAGTTATGACGTAGTATAGGTCAAGGTTGTGTGATGGTGTGTAATTGTAGTGCGGGAAGGGGCGATGAACACATGTGACGTAGAACAAGCTAGTCATAACCGGTTTAAATAGTAAATAGACGGAGATGCAATGCGTACCTGGCAAATTTCTATTTATCACTGTGGCTGCTTTTAAGTTGAACACCATGTATATGTACGTGTGTTTGTGTGTGTGTATGTGTATGTGTGCGTGTACGCATTGATTGCCGAGCACAGATCTAACTCCGAGTTAGTCAACGTCGACACACAACATCCCTCGGACAGGTAAGTCAGAAGAGGAATAGTAGAATAGAATCAAAGAGGAATATCTTGGATGGAACAGGTTGAGAAAATTATTCAACAGGTGTGTTCACTTGAGCACATTAAACATGTGAAGAATTGATACGAAGGTCAGCAGAGAAGGTCGACATTCTTTTCAATATGCACACGAGAAATTAACGCAACTTTCTCAACGGGGTGCAACTTTGTGTTGATGATGTTGATCTAAAAACTAAGATGTCTGAGACATGGCAGCGAAAGAAGGGGAACATTTCTAGCCAATATATCTGCAAATCCTTTGGGGAAATAAAGTTAGTAGTCTTTATAAACAACAAACTACTTCTTTTGTTGACATCAGACTAGAAGAGTTGTGTCACCCTGCAAAGCAGATTTGTAAACAACCAGATAATTAATGAATGTAGTACCTCTTTTTTCGTTGCCAACAATGTAGTCAGGCGTAGTCATGGTTTCAAATTTAGCGCCGTAAACTAATTTTTGCGTAAAGGCTTTAATTATTTATCCCTAGTGTCCTTCCCAATTCATGTGAGCCATACTTTGATTTCAGATGTACTCGTGCTTGTAGTTTAGATGATCAGAGTTTCTTGAAGTTCAAACGCCTACCGTGTGAACGACGAAAATGTTTGACACGAGCTGGGATCAAACCCCGTAATGTCTACGGTCACTAACGTAGCGTGTTATCGACTTCGCTATCAACGTTTCTAAAATGTGTGTAAATAATGAACTATTCATAACTAAAAGATTGATGTATGTACACACAAGTGGTAATTTGTTATCATAATATTTATCGCATTGTGGTGAAGTCGTTAAGGCGTTCGCTTTCCGTTTTGAAGGCTTTGTGTTCTAATCTTGATGGCATCGCTCAGTTCACATGTGCATTTTTATCAGAAGCCACCACGTATTGTTACTGGGGCTACTTAGTTCGTGCTTTGTGCAACACTCTCCGCATGCGACTTGCCATTTCTACTGAGAGAGACGGAGCTATTTGGAGAAACCTGGTGCAATGAAGTTAATTCTTCACCTCTTAGACCATTTCATGAAATTTAATGAGTTGCTGTAGCTGTTCCTCAATAATATCAACAACAGAGGGACAGCTACATCAACATGAGAATAAACCTCGACAAAACCAAAGTGAAGACATTCGATATATAGGAAAACACTACCAATATCTCCATCGACAATCGCCCATTAAAACAAGTCAAAGACTTTATATACCTAGGGAGAATTTTTTCAGCAAACGGAATAAGAATAACTAACGAAATCCAACACAGATGCAACAAATGAAATCAAATGATAGGACAAATTGCGCCAATTTTAAAATGCAAACATTTCACCGGGAACACAAAAAGAGCAATGTTCAACACAATCTTTTTCCCTGCATTGTGCTATCCGTGCCAAACCTGTACGCTAACATCAAATGATAGAAGAAAACTAGTCACGACAAAGATGAAGTGTATATGCAGAATGCTGGGGGTAACAAGAAGAGACAGGGTGAGAAATGAAGACATCAGGAAAAAGTGGGTACAACATCAGTACTGAACTTCATCAATATACAACAAATTAAATGGTTCGGCAACATAACCAGATTGCCAACAGACAGTGCACCTCACAGAGCGATGTTGCTCCAATACAAAGAAAAAGGCCAGGCCACGCAAAAGGTGGATCTCAGAGATAACAAAGGCGACGAAAGATACTATTTATGAAACGCACACAAGGGCTCGTTCTAGAAATCTCTTCTTATCCTGACGCTGAGGCGAAACAGGATTGTAGAAAAGAAAAAATGAAAATGTGCATGATGAATTATGTGATGTAGCTGTTTCTTTTCAATACAATTGTTATGAGCTATTATTATTATTTTCCTATATCAAAAAATAAATATTTCTTTGACATCACTACTTTGAATGTTTATTTCTTGCACGTGCAGCAGGTGAGAAGGTGAGCCGTGATGTAGGACAACAATAGATTGCTATTCATTGTTGAAGTGTCGGTGCCGTTTAAGAAATGTTCCGCCACTCATCAGCACGTTTCTTGTGTTGAAAGTCAACACAGTCAACTAGGCACAAAAAGAACAGTGTGAAGAAGGAAGACTACTGAAAACTGAAAGATAACTAAAGAAAGAATTGTGAAATATAAGAAGCAGCTGTTATAAGAAAGAAATAACTACCACTACCATTTTGTGATACATACAGGATGTTGAAGATTGTGTGATACATACAGGATGTTGAAGATTTTGTGATACATACAGGTGTTGAAGATTTGTGATACACACAGGATGTTGAAGATTTGTGATAAATACAGGATGTTGAAGATTTTGTGATACATACAGGATGTTGAAGATTTTGTGATACATACAGAAAATGTTGAAGATTGTGTGATACATACAGGATGTTGAAGATTGTGTGATACATACAGGATGTTGAAGATTGTGTGATACATACAGAAAATGTTGAAGATTTTGAAAAAACGCAAAGAAATGTAGCTGTATATAGCACAAAAAAAGACACAGTGACGTTTCAGCAAAAAAGGTTTTATGAAGCAAATGATACAAGAATAATAAGGGATGTAATGCGACAGTTCTATATGAAACACAACATAGACACAGTGACGTTTCAGCAAAAAAGGTTTTATGAAGCAAATGATACAAGAATAATACGGAATGTAATGCGACAGTTCTATATGAAACGCAACATAGACACGGTGACGATGGGCGTCTCTGTGATTAAACGTTTATGCCGCTGCCTTGTGCTCAAAAGGTCATGAGTTCTATTCCAGACCTCGTTGCTCTGTTCACGAGTGTATTCTTTCAGAGACCCTTAGGATTGTTGCCGGAGATACGTAGCTTATGCTTTGTGCAATATTATTGGCAGGGGACGTGCCATTTCACTATAGAGGGGCTGAGTTATATGTAGTAAAACCTGGTGTAAGAAGACAATTTTTATTTTTAGACGACTTTAGACACGGTAAACATGCATTAAAAATAACTATCCTAGATCATATAAATAAATTTCTAACAACAACAAAGAAAATACAAAGAAATGTATGGGAAAAATAACATTTTTCAACATTTTAAAATACAATACATATAAAGTAGTTTGTATGTAGTTTTAATATGTAGTTTTTTTTCCTAGTATTAATTCTCTAGATCAATGAGTTTGCTTCAGCATATCATAATCGGGACAGTCTTGGAGAACGTGCTCTGCAGTCAATTCTGTATACATGACTGCGTTGCCATTCTTAATTTTGTTATACATGTGGCTGCAGAGTTGATTATGTCCTGTTCTGTGGCTCAGAATGATAACTTGTTCTAGCCTGTTCATATTTTAGCGGTCGTCCATTGTTATTTGTGCCCTGGTTATTTTAATCATACTTTTTTATGATAGGTAACTGGTACATCCAGATACTTTCCTGCAGTACCATCGTTACCCAGTCGGTCAATTTTCTCATTTCTTAGTATTCCAAAGTGTATTATCGTTTTTGGGGAAGACTGCAGTAAAATTATGTAGCAATGACGAAACACGTAAAAACAAAGTACAGTAGTTTTACAAAATAAAAAAAACAATAATGATACACAGCAACGTTTCGACCTTATGCCTTTATCAAGAATGACAAAAACAATCAATGACAACGTTCCACAGTGAAACGGCATCCCTTGCATGGAAAACATGCGCTGGTTGAACAGTTTAGACAATTTGACCTGTATAATGGGCAATTTTCTAGATTTAAGCGGTGTTTTTGCATCTATCAAAAATACGGCAAGTTATGCATCAAGCTTGGTTTTCATCAGTTTTTGAGTTGCCACTTTGATTGCCTAGATTTTTGCATCATAGTTAATACAGAATTGTCCCTTGATACTTTGATCCTATCTCAAACGTTTTTTTTTAGTATTTTATGTACACCCCAGCTGTTCCGTTATTTAAGCATTTTTTTCCTACTGACCCATTCATTTATACTCGGACACAGATCTTGCTAGTTTTCTTTATTTAGGAAAAAAATGATAGTGATTGTCATAAGTTGAACGTTGTTATGTTCATCCTTGTCTATTATTCATTCCATCTCTTTCTGGATATATACATGGGGCTCAGTTTTCTCTCAGATGGGTTTGTTCTGGCACAGACTTAAGTGTATGTCAACTTTTGGTAGGCCTGAGGTTTGTCTATGGAGTCGTTTTACCTGGTGAAATAAACTGCTTCTATTTAGTTGACTCATTGCTAGATTTTGGAATATGTCTTCCACTGAATGGTTTGGCATACAATCAAGAATCTCACCTCGCAATTTGTTTTTCTCTTCATGTCCTGGACGTGGACCATTATTTATATGTATCAGAAGGATGGTATGAATATACTGCTCATCAACAGTTAAATGTCGCATCTGATATTTATGTAATGAACGAACTAGTAAACTATTTGATATTTACTTGTCTCACTGGCATGCTAGGCACATTTACTACGTGTTCAAATTATATGTGTTTCCTATGGAGGCTGGGAGGGGGGAGATCTCATGGAGAAGGGTTTATTTGTTAATCTGGCGCTCTGAATGTGAAGTAATTTTATCACCTCTGCACACAGTTCTAAATGGTCATCTTGAGAACAGAGACTTAAATATTTAACAATGAGTATCGTGCAAGACATCTCTGCTGGATCAAAATAAATATCATGTAACTTTTTGTAACCTGAGCCGTAAAAGCTTAGTGGTTGATGCGTGCGTTCTATTTATGTGCGTGGTCATTGTTTAATTCGGCGTTGGGAGTTCAAACATTTTCCGATCGGTACGGCTCAGACGACCAGCCTCAATTGGTACCATAAGCTTAGAACTAAAGGCAGCCGATGATGTGACCACATCACCAATAGTTGACCAATCACCAATAGTTGACACATCACATAGTTGACCACATCACCAATAGTTGACCACTCACAATAGTTGACCACATCAATAGTTGACCACATCACCAATAGTTGACCACATCACCAATAGTTGACCACATCACCAATAGTTGACCACATCACCAATAGTTGACCACATCACCAATAGTTGACCACATCACCAAAGTGACCACTCACAATAGTGACACATCACCAATAGTGCCGATGGTCAATGAAAAATACGAGCTAAATACCAAATTCTCCAATATACCTCATAATGGTATGAAATTATTTTGTTTACTCCATGTTACATTTTTTTACTATTTTAAAACAACTCATGTTATGTGTTTGTTGATATAGCTGCTGTGCTTTCTTATGTGGCTTTTTTCTTGTCTGATAGCATCAACCAGTATGCATAGCTTGCACAGCTGAGATAGAGAATATATTTTATCTTCTTCGCTTCAATAATCGGAGCGTATATTCTCTCTTTTTTAATGTCGCTCGTGTACATAGAAGACCCATTTATTGTATTTCTTGACAAATTGTAGGTATGACCCATTAACATTGAACACTTTCTTTGAGATAGCTGCCCATCGTCAGTACTACTGCATTATGTACCATTAGATCATATCAGTGGCAGAATTATCACAACTCCTCGCATTGCACATTATACAGGGTGTTCAAGATAATTGCAGCCCCATTGACAAATCGAAAGTTGCCAGATAACCTAACGCGTTGTATTTATGTACTATTTAAACCGGTTCTGACTAGCTCGTCCTATGTCACATTTGTTCATCGCCCCTTCCCGCACTACAATTTCACACCATCACACAACCTTGACCTATACTACGTCATAACTGAACTTCTCATTTTCATACATAAATGCCAGATTAGTTCCATTTATAGGCTGCTTTTAAGTTGAACACCCTGTATAAAAAGTGTTATTGGAGTTTCCTGTGTATTACAAATGCTTAGAAACACATCTAAAGATGTACATAGAAATACAGAGAAAATTTGTTCTTACATTGTCTTATTCACAAACATTTGGTGGGGAGGAGTGGTTGCTCTTTATGATGGAGTTGCTAAATAGTTTGTCTTTAGCTCTGAAGATCTTGGGCTTGAATCCAAACAGCGTAGTTCCGTTCATAAGTGAATTTTGACAGAAGATGTGTCATTTCTACGGAGAGCGGCCGATCCATATTGGGAAAACCCGATAAAATAAAACTAATCCATCACCTTAAGACAATTTGTTTTAATTCGCAAACATATATAACAAACATATATAAAACAAAACAAAATATAACAAACACATATAACAAACATAAACAAACATATAACAAACATATATAACAAACATATATAACAAACACATATAACAAACACATATAACAAACACATATAACAAACATATAAAAAATATAACAAACATATAACAAACATATATAACAAACATATATAACAAACATATATAACAAACATATATAACAAACATATATAACAAACATATATAACAAAACGTGATCAAGAAAATAATACCATAATATTTCAACGGGACTGCAGAGCCGATATATCGATTCAGAGTAATGTTCATGATGTCGCGAAACAGATATATCTGCTTTTGGATGTCTGTTCACGGAAACGAATGTATCTTCACAACCCATTTACTAAAGTTTTTAAAAAATCTTCAGAAACGGAAAGTACAAATATGTAGGTACATTACAATCTCCATTTAGCAAAGATTTGAAAGAAGGAAAGCGGTGTATTATTGTGTTCAAGTCGATACTTTTTTTTTAGTGTTAATGATTCCGGCGATGTTTAGAATGTAATCTTGAGTACTGTTTGATCAAATTATAACTTGTGATAGTAATGAAAAAGATTTAATTGATGGTAATAATGACATTTGATTGTTTATGAAATGCAGTATCGATAGTTGTAAGTCTAATTAATAATTGCATCTAAAGAATGGGCGTTCCACATTCCATTTATTGACGTGTCCCTACTAAAAGTGAATATTATAAAAACTACTGCACCTAGTTAGATGAAACTTATAGAATATGTTCCCACATGGACTATCTTCTTTTAACTGCTACTTCTGGAAATATATATGAATATTAAGATGTAATACAAACCCGAGAGTAAACGTATTTTTTCTGAATTTTTGTTTGTTTAAAATAGTCATGCTACAATAATCTAATTGTCTCAAACGTATATAACCTGATGTAAAACATTATTATATTATTGTATTCCACATTCAATTAGCAACAATTTAATATATATATATATATCATACTTTAGAGTAACAGTATTACAGTTATAAAGGTTTAAACTAATTGACATTGAATGTTAAATTTGAATCGCAAAATAAATGCGTCCAGAGGTCAAAATAATACAGAGCGAAAGGGTTTAATCATTTGGAAATCGTACCGCCATCCTAGATAGAATGGAACTGAGAAAAAAAAAATTTACATTTTCTTTTTCTTCTTCAAACGTTCGATATCGACCCCTTGTTAACCACTCTGTGTGTTTTGCATGTGATCTGAGCCTAAGAGCGATTGTACGGTGCGCAGCTACGCGCTTACAAGTTGGCAAGCACACCCATTTTCTTCGATGCTTTGCATTTACTCGAGTAGTTTCCCTAGATCCTACCTCAGTTGTCTCTTACAACATGCTGTGTAGGTCGCAGCGTACTATTCTTTCTTCCCTTGTAGGCACTGGCCCCACACGGGCGAAATGTACATGTGTTATCTCCCATCATCTGTTATCTCCCATCATCTGTTAAAGAGTAAAGACAATGTTCTGGATGCTGCAGAATGAATTTATGGTAGAGCTCATTCACAGATAACAATGGTATTTATTTGCTAGAAAAATAATAAAAATGAACAGGTTTTGGCACCAGCCTCCTCAAGTGATAAGTTTGTTTACCTGTCGTAATACGTTTCGTCTGTTAACTTGACAAGTTTGCAGGCAAACAAAATAAAAAAACAGACTTATTTAACTTAATTCCTTTTAAATACCTCTAGCGGACTTTTCTGGATTGCGAGGGGGAGGGATGATGATTAACTATCCCGTTTTCTGACTGTCTGTAGACGATGTGCAGGTAGTGTTTCGGGGTTTTTTTGTCTTTTAAAAAGACATGATATTACAAGGGGTGTGAACCAATGTCACGATGACTGAGAGACAGGTATTCTAACAGCTCGATCACACTTGCTCACAACGATAAAATATTTTTGTGTTCAGAAGTCTGAACAAGGATTCTGTGCATACAAAATAAATAAATTGCAAGATAAGCAAAGCATTATGTATATATATGCATGTGTATGTATATATAACTATATAATACCGAAAGAGAGAGAAAGAAAGAGATAGCTATAGAAGTAGAAAAACAATTGTTAATCATGTAAACTTGTGCATTATAGACTACACAACGACATTTAAAAAGGTAAAATGGAAGATGATTATCAAAATGCTAGAAAGCTTAAATATAGATTATATATACATATATATATATATAGATACCACGTGGTCCGGGTTCAATTCTACAATGTACGTGGACTATTGTTTAGATCGTAACGGCTCTCAGATCAAACAAGTCTCAAACATCGGGTACCAGGAAGAACAATGGAAAGTAAAGATGGCAAGCGTAGTGTTTAACACATCATCCATCGTGTACCAACGGTCAATGAATAATCAGTTTACCTAATATACCTTGAGGTATGAAGAAGGATTCCTTTACCTTCACCTTCATATATATATATATATATATATATATATATCTGTGTGTATGTGTGTGATGTTTAGTGTAGGAGATTGGTCTGTGTGGTGCGTGTGTGTGCGTATATGTGTGTTTGTTTGTGTGTCTTAGTGGTATTTTCTGTCTGCATATATATAGTGACAACTGTTATAAGAAAGAGAAGATGGAGATATGTTGGGCACACCTTGAGGAGAAATGATCAACGAATATCAAAGCAGGCATTGAAGTGGGATGCAAAGGGTTCAAGAAAGAGAGGTCGACCTAAAGAGACCATGAAACGAACTTTACTGAGAGAGGCAAGAAATATTGGTCTCGGTTCCATGGAGGAAATTGAGCGAGTTGCCCAGGATAGCGCGGTATGGAGAAATTACTTGCAGGCCCTATATAACGTACAACGGTACGAGAGGAATTATTATTATTATTATATATGTAATATTGCGCAAGTGAAAGTGAATAGACACTTGTTATGCATACACATTATTGAAGAATGCATTAATAGGGAATTTCAAAAGTAAACTTAATCACACCATATCAAGTACGAAATCACACCATATCAAGTACGAAATCACACCATATCAAGTACGAAATCACACCATATCAAGTACGAAGAGATGTTGACACCCGAACAACATTTCAAAATGAACATATAAAGTAGATATTGACAAAGATAAACATAACTTTTTATTCACTATCAGCAAAGACACTCAAAAATAAATCACCCAGAAGATGTTCACATCTACTACAGCACCAAATCAGTTATAATAGAAGATTCGAAAGACGTCCACATTTACTACAGCAAATCCAGCCTAAGATGGGAAGAAAATTACCTGTTCAATAACTAACTTTCCTTAACGAATTTGGAAACTGATGTCTTTGGCGCTAACAAAGTATTCTTGAATAGTATGCGCAACAGACCAGGGCATTATTTTTCGTCAACGTACCGGCCACTGTAGACTCAACAGGCACTTGCCTAGACTAGGAATAAGTCAAACAACTCTCTGCCAGTGTCAGCATAGCATGCGTACCAGAGCATTCCTGCAAGACTGGCTTTTCCTGGGCGAGCTGAGAAGCATGGGGCCATCCCAGTCGACCTAAAACTAAACTTTCGAAACCTGACAGACCTGAAGCTGACTGCCCAGTTTGTGGTCCACTGCAAACCAAAAGCGTGACCAGAGATCGCTGAAGAAAAAGACGAAGAGTTGACGAATTATATGCATAGCTTTTCAAGTGTGACCACGAGCTATTTTGTCAATCTTTACGGCGGCTACTGACCACTGATCTGTAACAATGTTGTTTAATGCCTGGTATTCTTTTTTGTAATTCTCACAAATTTAGTCTTCTTATAATCTAGTCCAGTCCATGTTTTATCAAGGAACTTTCCCTCAAAGATAATCACATGGTATGTCAGTAATAATGTGATACGCTTTACAATTAAACTCAATTCATGCCATGATTCACTATCATCATCATCAGGTGCCGTCTCCACATCGAAGGTTGGCTGCAATGAATCTCCAGCATCCTCTGTCTTTCGCCTTGGTGTTGCACACTGCCAGACTGTAACCTGTCCATTTCTTAAAGTTTCCTCCCACTTATCTCTCGGTCTTCCTCTTGCTCTTCTCCCTCAACTTTCCCCTCTAGTAAATGTTTTATCATGGTGTCATGCCTTTTATGTGCCCAAAATACTTTACTTGTCTGAATTTTATTTCTCTTAATAATTGTTTCTTCATGCCTAGTTTTCCTAAAACTTGTTTATTTGTCTGTTTTTCTGTCCATGAAACTCTGCTTATTCTTCTATATATCCACATCTCAAATGCATCAATTCTGTCTTCTAACTGCTTGTTCATTGTCCATGTTTCGAGCCATACATTAATATAGGATATATATAGCATTTGATCATTCTAATTTTTAGCCTGTTTGTGATTTGTTTGGATGTCAGTAACTTTCTCATACTATTGAAATTATCCTTGGCCATTCCTATTCTCTTTTAATTTCAGTTATACATCTGCCATCATCTGTTATCATCTGACCGAGATAGGAGTAGCTTTTACTTGATGTAGTAATTCTCCATGTATTTTTATATTCATTTTAGGTTTTTCCATTTCCTTGTTGATTACCATAGTTTTTGTTTTCTGTATGTTAATGTCTAATCCATATTCTTTGCTAGTTCTGTCCAATTGGTCCACTAATTCTTGTAGATCTTGTTCATTTTCTGCTACCAATACTGTGTCATCTGCATATCTTAAGTTATTTATTATTTTTCCATTGATCTTGAGTCCTGGCATACCCTCTAGTTGTTTGAAGATTTTCTCTGTGTAGATGTTAAATAGGCTTGGTGACAGTATGCATCCTTGTCTCACTCCTCTCTTTATGTCTATGTATGGAAAGTAGCTATTTTCATATTTTATTATTGCTGTCTGTTCCCAGTATATGTTACTTATTAGTCTGATATCATCCCCATCTAGGCCTATTTCTTGTAGACATATGATTAGCTTTTCATGTTGGACTCTGTCAAAAGCTTTGCTATAATCGATGAAACACAAGTAGATACTTTTGCACTTCTATATACTTGTCAGCGAGTAGTCTTATACAAAGTATTGCCTCTCTTGTTCCTCTGTTCTTTCTAAAGCCAAACTGTTCTTCTCCTACTTCTATGTCTATCTTGTTTTTAATTCTTTCATGTATGATCTTGAGTAGTATTTTTGTTATGTGGCTCATCAGGCTAATTGTCCTATAGTCTGTGCACTCCTGTGCTTTGGGCTTTTGGGTAGTGGTATGAATACTGATGTCTTCAAGTCTCTTGGTATATATCCTGTGTTATATATATCATTGCACAAATCTGTAATGGTTGAAATACCAAAATCCTCTAAGGAGGTTAACATTTCCACAGTAATATTGTCCAATCCTGCAGCCTTTCCTCGCTTCATTGTTTCGATTGCTCTTACAACTTCAGATTTTAATATTCTTGGGCTGTCATTGCACTTTATACTGTGTTTACTGCTTCTTTGATCATCAAATAGAGCCGTTACATATTCTGTCCATCTTGTCAATATTTCTGTTTTATCAAACAAAAGTTGGTTGTTGTTGTTTTTGATACATCCTCCACTTTTTACAGTATTTTTCTTACTTGTCATTTGTCTTATTTCTCTGTGCATATCTCTAGTCCTGTGTTTTCTGCCATATCTTCTATTTCCTTGCATTTTGTTTCTAACCAGTTTACTTTGTGGTTCTGCACATGTTGCGTATTTCGTTGTCTAAAATTGTATACTTTGGGGTGTTCTTGGCTTTCTTTCGTTCTGTCATTTTTCTAAGATTTCATCAGTCATCCACATTTGATTTTTCATGGATTCTTTTACAGGCAGGTTTTTGTTTGCAGTTTGTATACTCTGTTTTAAGCAATCCCATTTATTGGCTACTTTCTCTTCAGGATTTTCTCTTCTGTATTGTTCTAAGCACTCTGTCATTAGGCATTCATATTTGTTCTTTACTTCCACACAATATTTCTGTTGTATCTCTGGTTGTTTAAGTGCTGATATATCTATATGTGGTTCTTTTCTTGTTGGTTGGTCTATCTTTTTAGTTTTATATTTAGTTTGATCATCACTGGATTATGATCAGAATTTATATCTGCTCCTGGATATGTTTTGGTGTTCATTACATTATTTTTAAATCTGTTCCTAATCATGATGAAATCTATCTGGTTCCTTTTTCTATCTCCTGGGCTTTTCCATGTGTATAATCTCCTAGATTCTTGTTGGTAAAATGTGTTGCATATAACCATGTTATTTTCTTCACAGAACTGGATAAGCCTATCTCCTCGTTCATTCCTTGTTCCTAGTCCGTATTGTCCTACAATGTTCTTGTATTTGCCTTTGCCAATTTTTGAATTCATATCGCCCATTATAATTAGTATGTCAGTTGTCTTTACTTGTTTGAGAATTCGTTGTAAATCTTCATAATATTTTTCGATTTCTTCATCTGTATGGTCTGATGTTGGAGCGTATGTTTGGATAATTGCTATATCGAATGGCTTTGCTCTGATCTTTAAAAGCATCATTCTGTCGCTATACGTCCAATAACCACTGATGTATTTTTCTATTTCCTTTTTATTAGCATACCTACTCCTCGCTCATGATGTTCTCCTCCTGAATGTATAAATATATAATCATCTCTTCTTGTGTATCCCTCGCCTTTCCATCTTGTTTCTGCGACTCTCATAATATCTACCTTCATATCTGTTGTCTCTAGTATTAAATTGTCTAGTTTTCCTTCTTGGTGTAAGGTTCTAACATTCCATGTTGCAAAACGAATGTGTCTTTTTCTTGTTTTCATGTATTGTTTATCTTCAGATGGATGCTTTTGCTTCATTGCTACGTCTTTGGTTGTACGTGGTGAAGTCCCAATTTCTTCCACGAGGGCCAGCCGCAAATCATTTGTATGTCCTGAAAGCGCCTCATGTGTGCCCCACACTTTGCTGTGTTCGCTTTGTGAGCCGTTGATTCACTATAGTGGCATACAAATGTGGACCAATTACACCAATGTCCGCTATATTGACTATTCCCATAGAGCATGTACTTTTGTTTTGTACTGAATCTTTCACGTTATTTTTCGCAGCTATAAATAGTTATATATATACGAGGGCGAGTCAATAAGTAAGCCACAAAATTCTATGGGATGGTAGGTAAATGTAGTTTGTGTTTTCTAAAGGTGTCATTAGGTGACAGCAACATCGAACTTTATATTCCCGTTCGTCAGGTGGCGCTAGGTGTCTCATGCGCATGCGCAGAGCATAAATAAAATGGCGACTGTACTTACAGAGGGTGCAACCAAAGAGCAACGTGCTGTTGTGCGTTTTTGTGTGGGCAAAAGGACTGTCTGCAAAGGACATTCATTAGGAAATGCTTCCTGTTTATATTGACAAATGTTTGTCCGTAAAGCGGTACATAGCTGGATAGATAACTTTTCTCAAGGACGCTCTAAAATTGTTGATGAAATCCGATCTGGTTGTCCTGTTGAGATTGCAGCAGAAGCATCCGTGCAGCGGGTGGAGGAGATTAGAGGTGACAGACGAGTAACGATAGACTCTGTAGCATCTGCAATAGGGTGCTCACATGGTTCAGCATACAGCATAATGTATGATTGATTGAAATTTAAGAAAGTGGGCTCGTTGTGGGTACCAAGACAATTGAAGGAGGAACACAAAATTAACCGATTTGGACTGTCCTTGCATCATATCTGTCGATACGAAGATGAAGGAGAAGACATGCTGAACAGGATTGTTACTGGGGATGAATCATGGGTGCATCACTACCAGCCCGAATCAAAGCGAGCTTCAATGCAGTGGAAACATCCTTCTTCGCCTTGTGTTCAAAAATTCAAGGATACGCGATCAGCAGGGAAGGTTATGCTGACGGTGTTCTGGGATTGTCAAGGGGTGTTTTTAACCAATTTCAAGAAGAAAGGTGACAATGTGAATTCTGAATCGTACTTTCTGAATCGTACTGTGAAGTTCTATTGATGCGTCATGATGCAATTCGAAAAACAAAAACGCCCAGGACTGCTGACTAGAGGAGTGCTGCTTCTTGAAGACAATGCAGACCACATACGGCTCGATTAACTCAGGAGAAAATTAACCAACTAAGGTGGGAAGTTCTGGAACATCTATCTTACAGTCCCGACTTAGCCCCTAACGATTTCCCCCTTTTGGTCCACTGAAAACCCACCTTGGCGAAAGACATTTCGCGAATGACGCTGAAGTTGAATGTGAAGTGAAAACGTGGTTTAGAAAACAGAGCCCGCAGTTCTATGCAGCCGGTTTGGGAGGATTGATAAAACGATGGGATAAGTGCATCAATGTTGGTGGAAATTATGTTGAGAAATAAAGGGACAATGTATGTATAAAAATAAACTGGTTTCAAGTTGTTATCATGTTTAGTTATTTTTCTACAGCCATTTGTGGCTTACTTATTGACTTCCCTCGTATATATATATATATATATATTTATTAATAGTATAGTTGATGATATAACTAATGGAAACCTACTGCAAATCACGTGAACACACATATTTTATGTAATTAAATGCTGGTGTTATAAAAATCAACATCAATGGCAGTACAATAGAGAAATTACAGAAATTCAAGTACCTAGGAAGCATATTTACAGAGGATGGAAGACTCGACAGTGACATAATCTAGATTCCAGAAAACAAATGCAATAACCTACCAACTAGCGCCCCTACTTAGACATCCAAACATCTCACTGACAGCTAAACAACAGTTAATAAATAGCATCTTCATATCCACTCTATGCTACCAATGCCAAATATGGACAATGAATAAGAAACATACACAGAAAATAACAACATGCGAAATGAGATGTCTCCACAAAGTCACCAAAGAGACAAGAAACGACAAGGTAACGAATACCAGCATCAGAGAAAAGGTTGGAACAAGACCTTGCTTGAATTATATAGCGAAACCGAGAATGAAGTGGTTTGGCCACTTATTGAGAATGCGAACAGATCAAACTGCCTATGAAGCTTTCCACAACAGAATATCAGGAAGGAAGGCGAGAGGAAGACCGTGGAAAATGTAGATAGATAACGTAGTTGAATGCCAGGGAACTAAGAAAACCATCACACAAGTCACCAGAGAAGCGCAAGACAAATACATAAAACCACGACACTGGGTTTAACAACCCGGTAACAGTGTGCTGACAACACAAGTCACCAGAGAAGCGCAAGACAAATACATAAAACCACGACACTGGTTAACAACCCGGTAACAGTGTGCTGACACACAAGTCACCAGAGAAGCGCAAGACAAATACATAAAACCACGACACTGGTTAACAACCCGGTAACAGTGTGCTGACAACACAAGTCACCAGAGAAGCGCAAGACAAATACATAAAACCACGACACTAGGTTAACAACCCGGTAACAGTGTGCTGACAACACAAGTCACCAGAGAAGCGCAAGACAAATACATAAAACCACGACACTAGGTTAACAACCCGGTAACAGTGTGCTGACAGCACAAGTCACCAGAGAAGCGCAAGACAAATACATAAAACCACGACACTGGTTTAACAACCCGGTAACAGTGTGCTGACAACACAAGTCACCAGAGAAGCGCAAGACAAATACATAAAACCACGACACTGGGTTTAACAACCCGGTAACAGTGTGCTGACAACACAAGTCACCAGAGAAGCGCAAGACAAATACATAAAACCACGACACTAGGTTAACAACCCGGTAACAGTGTGCTGACAGCACAAGTCACCAGAGAAGCGCAAGACAAATACATAAAACCACGACACTGGGTTAACAACCCGGTAACAGTGTGCTGACAACACAAGTCACCAGAGAAGCGCAAGACAAATACATAAAACCACGACACTGGTTTAACAACCCGGTAACAGTGTGCTGACAACACAAGTCACCAGAGAAGCGCAAGACAAATACATAAAACCACGACACTGGGTTAACAACCCGGTAACAGTGTGCTGACAAAAGAAGAAAAAAGAAGTTATAAAAATAACTGTGATGAGAACCAGTAACGTTCAGGATATCGAAAATTTAAAGTGAGATGTGAATGTAATTTCTATTTCAACGGCACACATTACTATTGTCTTTGTATAAACATGCCTCTCATGCCTCCAATTAAATAAGGTGTATTCTAATATACGTTGTGCTTGCACTATGAAAATACATTATAAGTACATTGTGGCTAATATTAACACCTGGATTTTATGGCGACCTTTAATTTGTCTTTATTTTCTCTACTCATTTTTTACCTCACAGCGTCAGTTTAAGACGAGATTTCTAGAACGGGCTTTTGTGTGCGCCTCATAAATAGTGTTTTCCCGCCTCTGTTATTTCTGAGGTCCGCCTTTTGCCGGGACAGCTTTTTACACTGTATCCACTGTACCCGAGTAGCATTGTTCTTTTAGACGCATTGTCTATTGCTAATCTTCTCATGTTGCCGAACCTTTAATTCGCTGTTTTTTATGAAGTTCAGCATTGATGTTATACCCACGTTTTCCCTGATGTCTTCATTTCTAATCCGGTATCTTCTTGATACTCCCAGTATTCTGCGTAGACACTTCATGTCTGTCGTGACTAGTTTTGATTTATCGTTCGATGTTAGCGTCCAGAGCTGACACTGATATCTTAATGTTGGGAGAAAGATGTGTTGTACTATGCCGTTTTAGTATCGATGGTGATATATTTGCATTTCGAAATGTGTGTCAAGCGTCATATGATTCGATTTGCTTTTGTACCTGTATAATTAACTCTCTACTGTGTAGTTTAGAACGATGGACAATTTACTCAATAAACAAGAGGAAACTTAATATATTTTTCCCTTGCTGTCTTCGCAAAATCATGAACATCAGGTGGTGTTACAAAATAACCAACTCTGAAATACTGCAACGCACTAATTGGCCATCCATCATGGGAATACTCAGCAGGCTAAGAAGAATAAGATGGCTAGGACATGTGAATAAAACGGATTATAGCTTCATACGCAAAACAAAAGTTGTTTGATGAACTTTTGGAAGGAAAGAGGTTTCAAGTCAGACCACTGCTCAGATATAGGGATAGCAGCAAGTCCTAAATGAAGAACAATTATATTGGTCGGTTCCATCAAGTGGGAAATAGTAGCTGATGACTGCGCTATATGGAAAACACATTACGCAAATATTAATTATTTTTATAAAAAAACTTAGGGATGAGTTTAAAGACGAGAGAAGAGTAAACTCAGAAATCACCACATTTGTACTCTTGCCTAATGACCACCTGTCTTCTTTCTTGTTTTGTCGTCACACTGCTACGATGTTATGTTGTAGAAGACTGTGTATACTGTGGAGACTTGTAGAAGACTCTGTATACTAATGACCGCCTGTAAAGACGATAAAGATCATATATATATATATTTATATAAGAAATGAAAATTGTGGCATATTCTTTACAGGACGTAGCCATTAATCACACTAAACGAGTCATTGATTTTCTAGGCACCACTTATACTTTCAGTAGTTTGCCATTTCTTTCTGAACGGTGAAGTCTATATTTGCCTTGTTTAAAATAAAAATCCCACGGACACGTATGTGCTTCTAAACTTGCCCACCATGGAGTTTGAACCAGGTACGCTTGAGTACACCTGAGCTGTAGTTAATAGGCAGGTAATATATATATATATATATATATATATATATATATATATATATACCTGCCTATTAACTACAGCTCAGCTGCCTATTAACTACAGCTCAGGTGTATCTGACAGTCAAAACCCCCTATTAGACCTTGCGACATACAAGATGTAACAATTTCACAGGTAGCAAGAAAAGTCTATCATCACCGTTGAATCTTCCTACAACTGTATACATCATCAAAGAACTGTCATCATTAAAATGAACAAGAATTGCACGTGCAACAACATAGCATTTTCACCGTTATTAAAGCAAACATTAACGGCGAAAGCAAGAGGGCAGAAATAACACAAGAATGACAAGTCTAAGAATAACATGCTGGATTGAAACAATCTTTCACCAATACATTATTTCTAGAACACAAATAAGCTAATCTTTGTAACCTAATTTTCAACGATAACTAGCAACAAGATTTATTTGTCGGCCTGTGTGATGTTGAAAATGTTACTTCCTCCAAATATTTCCAGGTGCCAAACAAATTCATTATATTTTCTTTTCAGATTAAGGAATCGTCAACATCTTTTACTAAAATGGTTGTTAGAAATAAGGAGTTTGTTCCCAACACGTCATGATGTGTTAAAGAACATCGAAATAGGGGGAAGACTGCAGTAAAACTTGGTAAATAGTGAAACACGTACAAACAAAGTACTATAGTTTTACAAAATACATAAACAGTGACGATAAACAGCAACGTTTCGACCAACAAGGCCTTTATCAAGCAAACGAACAAACAGGAGTGACAAATTAAAATGAAACACAAATGGACGACCAAATACCAACGTATCTAAGGAAAATCTGGAATAAAAACGAATAACGAAATAAATGTAACACAAAAACACACATAAAAACTAGAAATAGAAAAGAAACAATGAAACATCTAGTAAATATATAACTTGAATACATGCAACATATACCCATATAGATTATAAAGCATGGGAAGAGAAAGTACTAAGAAGCATAAGAATGTAATACGTTGAGCCCGCGTGGTCGCAAGGTACCATACAAAGAAATCAACCGATTCTCCAGAGCAAATCGACTACGATCATCAGAGGAACATGATCGGATGGCTGTGACCTGGACATCGCAAGCTCCTGAATGTTAAAGAACACCCATCTCACATGTAAAGACTTTGTATCTTAATGGATCTTAAATTGCGCAGTTGTATTAACGGTTTGTATGGTCGAGATTTCTTCTCCACTGATCACGGGATGCTTACGCGTTACTGTTCGGCCCAATGCTATGTAAAGTACATAACCTTTAAGATATGAGTGAGTTGTTTATGCATTTTTACCCCACAAAGGTGCCAGAAACAGTCAGGGCCGAGGAGACTGTGCTGCTCAATGATATAGCAGCTACGATAAGGTATACCCTAAGGTCTGAAAAGGCGATGAGAAAATTCATTTTATATTCGTATACAACTTTTTGTTTAACGACAGACCGACAAAGTAGTCAATGTTTTTAGAAACGGCAGACCGACAAAGTCGTCAATGTCCGTAGAAACGACAGACCGACAAAGTAGTCAATGTCTGTAGAAATGACAGACCGACAAAGTAGTCAATGTCTGTAGAAACGACAGACCGACAAAGTAGTCAATGTTTTTAGAAACGGCAGACCGACAAAGTAGTCAATGTCCGTAGAAATTACAGACCGACAAAGTAGTCAATGTCTGTAGAAACGGCATATACGCATACATTCTTAGAACGAACTCTTTATTCATGTGTTACAAACTATACGGTAGCTATAATTTAACTAAAGTCACACTTCCACCACGTCATAGCTCTTCCATCCTGACACTAAAACACCTCGTAGTGTTATTTTCATCTTTAGTAAAGTTCTGGTATAAATCAACTGTCATAATCTCTTCGTCAATAGTTCCCTGTTTGTTAATGAAGCAGCCTTTTCTGTGAGATAATTTCTAAACTGGGCAGTAAGCCATCATCCAGCGTAATAAAGGTCACACGTCCGGCTGGTCCCAGTCTTTCTACCCTGGCACTAACACACCATATAGTGTTGTATTCATCTTCAGTCCTGTCTCTTTTTAAATCAACTCTTACCACCTAGTCCCTGTATCATGAAAGATATGTCTGTTCCTGGTTTATCACAACAAATTTCACATGTCTACGGGTCTTGATAAATTTGGTTTATAGACTGGTTTTTTTTCTCGTCTCGAACCACATTATAAAACTGATTTAGATATTCACTTTTTGTGGAGTGAACGAGTACAATAATTTATCTCTGGTTAATACAACAAATAATTGACTCAGAAGATAACATAATTCGATATTTGACTTGTACAAATCTCGTACTAAAAGTATTTTATTTTACGTTACGTTTTTTTGTTTGGTTTTTTTCGATCCAGAAGCACTTGAGCTTTCAGCTCTTCGGCTCGGTGCCATGGACATCGTAACTCTTCGGTTCGTTGCCACGAGCACCGTAAATCTGGGGAACCTGTGACTTTTTTGCCAGCCCACGGAATTTAACCCACACTCACATAGGGCTAGTCACCCGTAGTCCAACGCGCCAAGAACACGCTGAGCAGGTGGACATTACGTTTATTTCTCGCCATTGATAACCATCCGGACGATGTCAGGCAAACAAGGATTAGAGAACAGAAGAAAGAAGATGATAACCATCACTAGAAATCAATTATAATATTGTGTACTCTTCTGTGTATTACGTCTTCTATTTCTGTGCTACATCAGATAATTGTTTACGTCGATCCACACGGCCCTGTGATAATACCAACACTAATAACAAGAATTGGTAATGAAAACATTAATAAGGTCAGATTCTAAAATTGCATTTTTTTACAAACCAAACTGTTTAGCAGTGCAATATAATTATAATTGAAGATAAGGATTTCGTTTTGTTTAAACTTGCTAATTTCTTTCATTTACTAGTTTTGTTAAAGGAATTTTGAGTTGAAAGACACTTTAACTGACACTCCAGCATTCAGGACCGACTAATCCACATTTATGTTCTTAGTTGCCCGTCTACCCAGCGTGTTCGTAGCGTGTTGGACTACGGGTGACTATCCCTCTGTGTGTGGGGTTCAATTCCGCGGGATGGCAGAAAAAGCCACAGATTCCCCAGATTTACGGTGTTCTTGACACCGAACCGAAGGGTTACGATGTCCATGACACCGAGCCGAAGAGCTGAAAAGCTCAAGTGCTTCTGGATCGGAAAAAAAATGTTCTTAGTTTGGAAATTGTTGCTGAAAATATCAACACGGTTTGAGTTGTCCCCCCTCTACTTCCCGTGTGGCTTCGGATGTAAACAAGAATAGAAACACTGTCTTCCTCTCGAGTCGCAAAAAGTGACTAAGAGAAGCAGCTCTACACCGTAATAAAGAAATGAATGGACATTATTTGTCTGTCTTATGTGTCCTGGTGCACTAAATGCAGAGACAAAAGGACGAGAACTGATGATTGTGATACTGAATTATTGCCGGTGCGTTTACAATTTTCTTTTCTAGCTTGGTTCAATATTCATTAATTAGTACGCTAGTCAGCAGATCATCCTCCCTAAGCATCCAACCATTCCAGTCCATATGTGTTCCAACCTTTTGTTCGGTATATCCTCGGCATATATAGGCTGTCTACGTTAAATCGGTGATAGCCTATACCATTCTTCCTATGCTCCCAGCATAAAACTTTGGTCTAAATCTACCGAATTTTTTACTATTTCTTCTTCTTCTTCGAACGTTCCATATCGACCACTTGTTAAACTAATCTTTGTGATTTGTATGTGATCTGAGCCTAAGAGAGATTGTACGTTGAGCCAGTTATGCAACTACAAGTACATCCGATTTATGCGACAGTTTTTATTTACTAGGATAGCTTCTCTAGTCTCCTACCTCAGTCGCCTCTTACGGCATGCCTTGTAGGTAGCAGTGTTACTATTCTTTGCTCCCCCTGTGAGCCCCGGCAACCCACGGGCGTCTTTTTGACTTGATATTCATGCAGTCTAGCTGTAGTTCTTGCAGTCTAGCTGTAGTTCTTGCAGTCTAGCTGTAGTTCTTGCAGTCTAGCTGTAGTTCTTGCAGTCTAGCTGTAGTTCTTGCAGTCTAGCTGCAGTTCTTGCAGTCTAGCTGTAGTTCTTGCAGTCTAGCTGTAGTTCTTGCAGTCTAGCTGTAGTTCTTGCAGTCTAGCTGTAGAATCACACTTATATCTTGAATGTTGCTTGCATGGAGACATGTAGAGAGTATCGGCCTAGTTCCAATACTAGTCCGATTTCTGCAGCAGTCAAGCCAGCAAGTCTATCAGTTTATTTGTTTCCTTTTCAACCTGCATGCACTGGAACGAAAATAAAACTGACTTTTGACAACATTGGCCACCTCAGAGAGTCCAACCCCTGCCACTATCTAATTGAGCAAATTCATTGAGACAAGTAAAAAATCTACATGGGTAAAAATATGTCGTCTCCAATAAATGAATACAATTTTACATCCTACAGAGAGATAAATATTCAAACATAATAAGTTATTCATGAAACAATATTTTAATAGTGATAATGGCAATCTTTAAAAGTAGAAATTATATTTCGTGTGGAAACATAAATATGCCGAACATATTCTGGTTCTCCAGACCTCCCACGCGAATTAATCGGTTTTCTCAATCCGAGAAGTCAAGATCAGATTTTCTATTTGCACCAACGCATAAACCTGTTAAGATAGCAAAGAGAAGTTTTGCTGCTTTAGTTGGTAAGAAGCACGGTGAACATTCTTCACAACATTATGTGTTTATTTACCTAGTCTGTTCTGAAGTGACTATGGGATAAATGTATGTTTACTGTTTCAGCGCTGATAAGCTATACCAACACATTCATTTTTGTGTCAACAAACATTGAAAAAAAGCTGAAACGTTCTTTAAACAGGTTATTAATGTTATACTCACGTTCAGCCGTGCTTCAATTACAATGTAAATAAAATCGCAAGTATGTAATAGTGTATATGTAGGCTATAGTTTTCCCATATTCTTTTTATTCCGCTGTTTTGCTACTCTTGTAAGCGGTGGATAACGTAAATGCCATATTATTTTGTTATGTGACTGTTTCAGACTTTCTGAATATATGTACTTTATATATTGTAAACTATATGTTAGAAGATATTTGGTAGCATACACAGTGAAAGTATTTCGCGTATTCTAAGATGGTATGGAATCCAACATTGTTTTATAAACATAATGAAAAGCTGATACAGCAAATGCAAGCGAAATATTGACAATTCCGAGCTGAAAAGTCGAAATCGACGTGCGACAAGAATGTGTATTGTCAACCCTACATTCAACATTGTCATAGACTTGGTGATACGTAAAACAACTGAAGATAAACCAAGAGGTATCAGATGGACACTAACATCCACGCTGAAAGAACTCGATTTTGTTGATAACATCGAACTTAGATAACAATATCGAGAAAAAAAGTATACCGCCTTAAACAGTAGAGCCAGATTGTTGGGTTGAAAATCATTCAAACGAAAACATATATAATCTAAACAGAGCCACCACAGTACCAGTTAAACTAGAAGATAGAATCATTCCTAATACAACTGCTTTCACATATCTTGAAAGTGTTATCAGCAATGAAAGGCGGAGCTGGATCTGACATTAAAAGCTGACTGAGTAAGACTGAGTGCAGTCATGACCCTTCAGACGGTCTGAAAATCAGCTAAATACCCCATCAGAACCAAGAATATATACCCCAACTGCAGGCTATCAACTTTACTATACGGATCAGAATGCTGGAGAATGACAGAACAAGATATATCCAAACGTTCCATCTCCTATACAACTTATCGACGGAAGATTTTGCGCGTATTCTTGCAAAAACTATCTCTAACCATGAACTGCTTAAACAGTGTCATTAAGAGGATAAGAACAACATCATTCAAAAGAGACAGTAGAAATAGATCGAACAAGTGATGCGGATGGAGACTAACTCTGTATTGTCACAAAACTAGAGTGAGGTGGATACCATAAGGTAAGCTGAAACTTAGAAGATCCAAATCGACCTTGAGCAGAACGGTAGAACAGGAGCTGGAAGAAATTAATCACATCTGCAACACAATACATATGACTGACAAGAACAGAGAATAATGGTCAGCATATCTTTCAAAAGAGGGAGCGACGGCATCAAGAACAGCCTTACGAAAATGAATATCAGCTTACAAAGTGCCTTAAGACAAGCACACACAAGATCACCCCCTCACCCCGAACACTTCTATAAAGAAGTAAATGGTGGAAGAGAAGAAGAAGATATCTTGCTGCCCTAAGCTCATGGGCATCACCTGCTAGAAATAATTTTTGTGAAGGCTTGATTTCCTTACCACCTCTGCCCCTTGCCATCAAGACAAGCCTGACCTCCGGCTTCAGAAATAATCTAGATTATCAAGTAAAGAAAAGAGGTGATGAAATCAGCGAAATGTTTAGACAACCACAAGTAATAACTGTTATTTTAAAAAAGAGACGATGTAGATTTGTTGGGTATACTCTGAGAAGAAATGATCAAAGAATTACAAAGCAGTCGTTGTTGTCTGAGACAAATGGTTTAAGAAAGAAGTATGTTTTAGAGAAACCCAACAATGAACTTTATTGAGAGAGTCGAGAAATATTTGACTCAATTCCATAGCATAGATTAAACGAATTGTCCAGGATAGATTGGTATGGAAAAGTTGCTTGCAGACCCTACGTAACGCATTCGAGAGGAATACCATAAACGTGTTGTTGTAATAAGTTTCTTGATTTCTTCCACAGTAGCTTTCGTGTTTTTTGTGCATGTTATAATCTCTTTTTATAAGATTTGTCTAAATTCAAAATAGAATCTCCTTCTACAAAAGTGACAGCATCACGATTTCGTGTCACAGATGTCACGAAATCAGTTTTCGAATAGCACTGATTAAAATAGTTGGTAAATTATTGATAGCGAGGTATTGTAATGATTCAGAAACAATTTCAGTCCCACCTTATCAATGCCCGTTTCATAAGCTCAGAGGTCAACACCGAATATTTCTCAGAATATTTTGTTTGCGCGTGTTTATGTGTTTTATCATTAGAATAAGATTACTTCTACTAATAAAACATTTTGTTTCTAGTGAAAAATACAGCTGTAACTGTCGCTTTCTACCGAACTCTATTGCTATTATTTTTTGGACCTCTTTGTTAGTTCTGCTCATTTTTTGGCTGTCTTATTTAGCTCTGTGCACCAGCCTCCGTTCACGCTTTCTCCTGTTCAAGAGCCCCTAAAGTTGATTTTAGTTTCCCCACTTCTTTCTTCCCCTGTGAGTTCCTGTCAATAGCACAAATGGTTATGTTGTTTGATTGTTTCCTGAAGCGTTTCCAACATATCGCCACTTTCTCACCCTAATCTTCATCTGTATTGGTTTCTGACTTCTTCTCGTCCACAATATATTTCTTATCTCTTATGACCATACGATACGGAGTATGCGGCGGAGACATCTATATTTGAATGTGTGAAACTTGTGTGTGCATCAACAGACTCCAGTTAGCATGTAACGAATACAACATGAGAATTAACATTGACAAAACAGAAGTAATGACATTCGCCAGAGAGGAAAACATTACCAACATCTCCATCGATAATCACCTACTAAATCAAGTAAAAGATTTCACATACCTGGGGGAGCATTTTTTCAGCAAATGGAAGAATAACTAATGAAATTCAACACAGATGCAACAAAGCAAATCAAATGATAGGGCAAATGGCGACAATTTTAAGATGCAAACACGTCACCATGAACACAAAAAGAGCAATGTTCAACACAATCTTTCTCCCACATTATGTTACCAGTGCCAAACCTGGACGCTGACAACAAACGATAGAAGAAAACTAGTCACAACAGAGATGAAGTGTCTACGCAGAATGCTGGGTGTAACAAGAAGAGACCGGTTGAGAAATGAAGACATCAGGAAAAAGTGGGTACAACATCAGTACTAGACTTCATCAAGAAACAACAAATTAAATGGTTCGGTCACGTAAGCAGATTACCATCAGACAGTGCACCCCAAAGAGCAATGCTGCTCCGATACAATGGGTACAAAGCAAAAGGCCGGCCACGCAAAAGATGGACCTCAGAGATAACAGAGGCGACGAAAGAGACTATCTACGAAGCGCATACTAGGGCCCGTTTTAGAAATCTCTTCCTGACCTGACGCTGTGAGGCATACAGGATTCGAGAAAGAAAGAAAGAAACTTGTGTGGACTAATCTTAGTCACATGACATTACTCAAAGCCAGAGAACATGACAGACTTTACATTTGTCTTGAAGTTACATTTCAAGTTCCATACTAAACGCAGAGAATTGAAAGCAAAAATGGATTTGTCAATCCTATCGTTTACATGTTGGTGTGTTCCTCCATCTTTACTAATGTTAAGTTAATTGCTTATCCGTTACAGGACTTTGCGAATCAACCCCAACTTTTTAACACTGTTTGCGATTTCTCTAGGTATTATTACGTTCAGTAGTTTGCCATTGCTTTCTGAACGGGTCTTTGCTAATGTAGTTGCCAAAATATATACTATATATTATTATACTATACTAGATATATACTATATATCAAAGTTTATACTTCTTCAAATATTTTTGTAATCTTTCTAATGGTGTTGTTTTTCATGTTATTATTTATTGTTATATTCTGTGTTTTATTCACATTTATCTTTAGTTTTGTTTCAAACAATTGTTGCTGTTAGTTTTCCCTTTACTCCGTGTCCTGCTTTTTATGTGATAAATTGTCCAGATGTTTATAATATGTCCATTGTATCTCTAATTTTGTACACTCTTATTTGTCGCATTTGTCTATAACATAGATTCCCAAACTTTTTCGGCCCACTGTGCACGACATAAAATTTGTAACGCCCCCTCCCCATTATAACAGTTTGCCAACGCCCACCCACACCCCATATATATATATATACATGATCTATTTTTACTTTGACATAGAAAATTGATATATATTTCTATCATACATGGTCAATGTTCAAATGATTATATGCATGAAAAAGAAAGTTGATGAAAAAAATGGATCGTTTAAGATAGGCATAAGATGCATTAAAATGCAGAATTCAAAATTTTTTATGATTATTCAATTGCAAAATCACGAAAAAAAACTCGCTCCAAATGTTTCTGAACCCACTGTCGGCCCCCGGAAAGGCTTCAGCGCCTACTAGGTTGGGTCGGTACCGTCCACTTTGGGAAATTGGTCTATAACAATGAGAAATGTTGTTGGGGACAGAAGATAGCACTTTTGATGGCAAATGCTAACAATATATTGAAGACTAAAGTACACTGATATAACATAATTAATGGAAGATGTATACTTGAAATCAGAAGAAAAATAAGGATGACCAAATCCTTATTCAGTAATGTATCACAATGGTAATATGCAAGAAATATTGAAGATTCATTGCAAGCAATAAGTCATGTTACATAACAAGTTCTGAAATTGCGTTAACTAACTAGTAACAATGGTTTATAATGTTGGTTTACATTGTATTTTTTTATTCATGTACAAACAAATGTACGTCAAAAGTTCAAAATTAAAAAAATGAGAGATGCCAATTAACAGACAACAGGAAAACAACACAACAAATAAATCAGACTGGGAATGTGTTTTAAAAAGAAATACAGGTAAAACAAATAAAAAATGTAATTATTTAAGGACTTCATTGTTAGCGATAGCATGCCGCCTTGAGTCTAGAAATAGCACACATGTGTATTTTAAAACACGATCAAGGAAATGGAAAAGATTCAAATGAGATTTATAAATAGCAGACATTCTGAAGGATTCAGCGAAAGAGTAGGATCGTGTATATAAGTATACATATAAACAGGTAATATATATATATATATGTACGTGTATGATCATGATCTGCAAATTAAACAAAGCACATAATTGTCATATCTGTCACAGTTTTATACAAGATAGAATATATAACAAACACAAATAAAGCATACAACATATATGTTTAAATCATGACTATAATTATCTGTGTAGGTGAAAACACGTGAAACGCTTGAGGCTAGCCATAACATATACAATACTAAGACACCATCTATGACATATACAGAGATTGGTACAACAGATCTGCTCAGAAAATGTCGATTATGCAAAGACTACTACCTATATATTTCCGCTTTAGTTATATTTTAAATGTAAGGTTTCCAAGAACTCTATTTTTGCCGTTCTTCCACGACAAATATTTCACGAAAGAAATGAAGCTTCTACGCAGAATGATGGGAGTATCAAGAAGAGATCGGCTTAGAAATGAGGACATCAGGAAACAACTTAACTTCAACAAGAAACAACAAATTAAATGGTTCAACGAATGGTTTAAAGTTGTTACGAGTAGACTGCAAAGCCGCTGCAATGTGAAAAATGCATTTAAAAGACTAAATAATTTTTCTACAAAAATATTCATCTTCTAAATCATATTAATGAAATTTACTGGTGTTACAAAGTTCTTGCACTGCCGCAGATATCTTCATGTGTAAGAAAGAGATCGGAACACACATGGTTACTCCTCAAAGTACAAGATAATGGTCTTATTAATGAATCAATTAGTAGCAATCACTTTATCAGTCTAGTCAACTATTACAAATCTGCCATACCTAGGCCTAGTACACAACTTAGTATCTTGAATGCTAAATCAACCATCGGATGGAGATATAGAGAGAAGCAAGATCACCCTCAACACAGCGCCAAAGATGGGTACTATGGTCTGTCCGTAGCCAATAAGTTGTCATATTTCGCCTCCGTACCGACCATAACAGACTCCGGTCTCACCTTCACAACACATTTAATATTGGCACAACTAGCCATGTGCCACTGCAAGAAAACGGATATGACGGCAGAGCACCTACTGCAAGACTGCGCACTGCTAGCAAGCCTGAGAATCTAAACCTGGCCGGAAAATACCGATCTAAATGAGAAGCTGTACGGAGGGACGGAGTCCCTAAAACAACAGCAGAATTTATGGAAAAATTTGGTACATCAGTCTAAATGGTGATCGCGAAAGAGAGAGTATCTTGAATATGCTAACTGCAACATATCTACTTCTAGCAAAGAGCAATCATTATCTTTCTCTTGTCAAAAGTAGTTATACAAACCCAATAATTGAGTTTTTCAAATAAGATACGACACATATTATATTCTGTAGTAGAATTTCTCAAATGTTACAGCAAAATAATCTCACAAAATTAATACCAGTTTTCTAATTATTATAAAACTGTTGGAGGTGAAATATTTCGTTTTGTGGTAGTTCCTCGAGTCTGCTTGTCTACAGCAGCGCCACCCCCAGGACAACGGCTTCGACTAGCCGGCGAAATTACGTAGAGCAAAACTCGAAGGTAGTCTCCCTTCTACAGTACACAAGGCTGCCGGCAGAAAAGGCGGAAGATTGACAATGTCAACAACGGCTTCGAAGACGGGACTTGGAACAGCCTGGTATTGTGCTCAGGGCACACCAGAGATCATCATGTTAAGTGGCCAGAACCAAACAGAAAGCAATGACAAACTACTGATTCTATTCTGCCAAGACCTTGATGCAGAACATGAAATTATCCACCAGCAAAGAAGGTTTGGAAAACCTAATCATGACGACCAAGAAACATAGTGAAGACCAACATCTATATTTGAATACACAAAAATCAAAAATCATGTCAACTGGCAAAGCAAAAGGCTCACCTAACATCCAAAAAACAATGAAGAACTCCAATGTGTAGAGAGCTACGAATATTTGGGCTCAACAATTAACAATAACGGTGACTGTTCCAAAGAGATCTCAAGATTATTGGCAATAGCTATCAATAAGTTAAACACAATGAAGAACATGTGGCAAAGCACCAGCAAAATATTAAAATTAAAAATATTGAGATCATGCATTTTCCCAGTGGCTACTTATGGTTTTGAATCATGGACTATTACACAACAATTAAGAACGAAAATCCAGTCCTTCGAAACTAAATGCTACAGAAAGATCCTACGAATACCATGGACAGAAAAAGAAAGAACACTGATGTCCTGAAAGAACTAAATGTTAAAGAGAATTGGCTGATAAGGGGATACAGAACAAACGGTTGCTAACTTCCTTATTTCTCAGTCAAATGAGATATTGTTTATCAGTTAGTACTAGAGACGGTCTGGTATGAAATATTATATAACTTTTAATTTAATTACTTGTCGGGTTGCCATGGAAATGGCGGCCATGTTGGATTATAAACAATGTCGTAAAGTAGGTAAGTACTCACAACTAGTTCATATTATTCTTTTTTAAAAATTGAAATACTTACATAAGCCATAGTTCTAGGCAACTAGCAACTTTAAATTGTTCTGGGACAGATAACAAGCAGATAGAAGTGAAACGAATAAGACATATACAATTTTACCAAAAAATAGGAACCTATGGTTACTAAAAATATTGTGTTAAAAATATATTTCTCAAAACTTGTATTTCTATATCTGACTGCCTTCAGTATTGATAGATCTATATGTATGCCAAATTTCATATTGATAACTTGAATGGTTACTGAGATTAACCTACTGAACACTTCCTAAATTAGTGAAAATCACAATTGTGAGAAAACTGCAATTTAAAAATATTGTTGGTGAAATGTGAAAAGATCTTTAACTTACCAAAGAATTTCCACATCAATCGCTTGTATGATTGACAGAACATCCGTCCCGTATGGTTATATGTTAAATTCATCTGTATTATATGTGCCTCCTTCCTTCTGAGATATCTCATGCTCTTTGATGTGGAGCATGGGAGAACTACTATTTTTAATATAGGCAAATATTGACGTAGACTAATGAGATAACGTTTTTTAGCTATGCGATTTATAAAATCTACTTCGACAATTTGAATATCATTGTTGAAAGATGTATTTGTCTCTACAAAAGCTTTGGAATCTCCATCACAGAGCAACTGGTAATTAACAAGTTGTCTCTTTCTCACTGACCTGGCAAAAATAAGCTTGGCAGCTTCAGCTTCCATAGAATTAGATGAACCCTCACAATTTTCTCACACTGGCACTTTACAATGATATATAATTCGATATGTCTTATAGAATAGAGATCCCCATCACTAAGTACCAACCAAACGGTATTTCTAGACATTACTTCTTAAAAATACTTAAATTTCCGAGAGGGTGGGCTTTCTAAAATCTCATTTTCAATTTTTTTTTTAAATTCAATTTTTTTACTGATTTCGATTCTAGAGATATAAAACTAACAGAATAAAACATATTTGGAAAATCGATATTTTAAAGAAAATATGTCATTTAGTGAGTATTGCGACCCTATAAACAACATACTATGCAGAAAAATTACATACTTTGGTCACGATGGCTTGGAAAAACAATACTAGAGGGCAGGGTCCCAGGACGCAGAAGCAGAGGCAGACCAAGAAGAAGATGACTACAAGATATTAAAGAAACCATGAACATGACCATCGACGAAGTGGGTGAACTAGCTAGAGACAGAGTGAATTTCAGATGTGCTGCAAAGAGAGCAACGTCCTATAAAGGATAGGCACCGTGATGATGATGGTAGCATATCAAATGTCACATAAATGTCTTTAGTACAAATCTGTCTGAATCGCATTGGAAAGACAGATCTCAAGAATACATCTATTACATGATTTACATATTGATGTAACGCAATGTTTAAGTTGTGAACAGTGTCATGCGGTTTCCTTTTTCCATTGATTAGATTCTTAATTAAATAGCAGCAAGATCACAGTAAAGATGTACTTTGCATCGCCTTTTTCAAAACAGGTGTTTTATTTGATCTCACTAAAAAAAAGTACGAGATATGCATCTTGTGTCATTTTGTAAATCGTTACTTTGTTTAGATTCACAGTACATGATGTTCAATTGTTTTAAATAAGACCATAGAAAAGCAGCCAGTGAGGTTCTACCATACTCTTCTTCTGTGTTAGGTCCATATCAACCACTTGTTAAGTCTCTCTTTGTGTCTTCTTCTGTGTTAGGTCCATATCAACCACTTGTTAAGTCTCTCTTTGTGTCTTCTTCTGTGTTAGGTCCATATCAACCACTTGTTAAGTCTCTCTTTGTGTCTTCTTCTGTGTTAGGTCCATATCAACCACTTGTTAAGTCTCTCTTTGTGTCTTCTTCTGTGTTAGGTCCATATCAACCACTTGTTAAGTCTCTCTTTGTGTCTTCTTCTGTGTTAGGTCCATATCAACCACTTGTTAAGTCTCTCTTTGTGTCTTCTTCTGTGTTAGGTCCATATCAACCACTTGTTAAGTCTCTCTTTGTGTCTTCTTCTGTGTTAGGTCCATATCAACCACTTGTTAAGTCTCTCTTTGTGTCTTCTTCTGTGTTAGGTCCATATCAACCACTTGTTAAGTCTCTCTTTGTGTCTTCTTCTGTGTTAGGTCCATATCAACCACTTGTTAAGTCTCTCTTTGTGTCTTCTTCTGTGTTAGGTCCATATCAACCACTTGTTAAGTCTCTCTTTGTGTCTTCTTCTGTGTTAGGTCCATATCAACCACTTGTTAAGTCTCTCTTTGTGTCTTCTTCTGTGTTAGGTCCATATCAACCACTTGTTAAGTCTCTCTTTGTGTCTTCTTCTGTGTTAGGTCCATATCAACCACTTGTTAAGTCTCTCTTTGTGTCTTCTTCTGTGTTAGGTCCATATCAACCACTTGTTAAGTCTCTCTTTGTGTCTTCTTCTGTGTTAGGTCCATATCAACCACTTGTTAAGTCTCTCTTTGTGTCTTCTTCTGTGTTAGGTCCATATCAACCACTTGTTAAGTCTCTCTTTGTGTCTTCTTCTGTGTTAGGTCCATATCAACCACTTGTTAAGTCTCTCTTTGTGTCTTCTTCTGTGTTAGGTCCATATCAACCACTTGTTAAGTCTCTCTTTGTGTCTTCTTCTGTGTTAGGTCCATATCAACCACTTGTTAAGTCTCTCTTTGTGTCTTCTTCTGTGTTAGGTCCATATCAACCACTTGTTAAGTCTCTCTTTGTGGTCTGTGTGTGATTTGTGCTTTTAAAACGTGAGTTCGTTGTGCTAGTTAGGCGCATAAAGACATATAGTATAGCACATTCAATTTCTGTATAATTTTCATTCGGGTTTGCCTCCTTGAGTCGCAGATATATATTTAAAAAACTTGACCTAAGGTAGCTCACTCCCTAGGCGAACCATAGCACGGTAGTTTTTAGTTTGACGGGTAACGTTAACTGTACTACACTACTGTGAGGTGGGATTTGCTGGCGTTTTCTAAGGGTCATCAGCAGGTTACTAATTTCGACATTTCGCCTTTCTTAAGAGAGACTTGCCGATCTCAACTCTGCTGGGTGCAGAGCCGTGATATTTTCTTTAAATATTCGAATTAAATTTTACTCTATGTTATTCTACGGTCGTTAAATATTTAAATTAAACTTTACTAATGTTATTCTACAAGCGTTGAATATTTAAATTAAATTTTACTAATGTTATTCTACAAGCGTTGAATATTTAAATTAAACATTACTAATGTTATTCTACAAGCGTTGAATATTTAAATTAAACTTTACTAATGTTATTCTACAAGCGTTGAATATTTAAATTAAACTTTACTAATGTTATTCTACAAGCGTTGACTATTTAAATTAAATTTTACTAATGTTATTCTACAAGCGTTGAATATTCAAATTAAACTTTACTAATGTTATTCTACAAGCGTTGAATATTTAAATTAAACTTTACTAATGTTATTCTACAAGCGTTGAATATTTAAATTAAACTTTACTAATGTTATTCTACAAGCGTTGAATATTCAAATTAAACTTTACTAATGTTATTCTACACGCGTTGAATATTTAAATTAAACTTTACTAATGTTATTCTACAAGCGTTGAATATTCAAATGAAACGTGAAATATGATAGGAGAATCGCTAAATTTGTATCATAACAGTTTATATACACTGTGAAGTATCTACATCTTAATAATAGTACTAGACCGGCATTTCCCAAAGTGGGCGGACCGCCCTCATGTGGTGTTGAAGCGTTCTGGGGGCAATAGTGGGTTCAGAAGAATTTGGGGGTGTTCAGGCGATTAGGAGTGGCTCCTTAAAGAAGAATTTAGTAATAAATATTTTAAAATAAATTATTTTCGTGATTTTACGATTGAAAAATCATAAAAAATTTTAATTCTGCATTTTAATTAATCATATACCCGTCTTACACGATCCATTTTTACATCAATATTCTAATTTAAGTGTATATAATCATTTGCAAATTGACCATGTATGACAGAAATATCAAAAATATATATCAATTTTCTATGTCAAAGTGAAAATAGAGCATGTATATTTATATGGGAGGAGGGACTATGGCAAACTGTTTTAATGGGAAGGGGGCGTTACAAAGTTTATGTCGTGCAAAGTGGGCGGTTGCAGAAAAGGTTTGGGAATCTATGTACTAGATTTTGCTAATAATAAATTAATTCATATCAAGTGAAAACCATTACCTCCAATATTTTATGTGACTGGCTAAAGTGATATATTTTGAGAGACTATTTGTTACCCAACTTTTCAAATATTTTTGTCACAGCACAGAATTTATGCACAGAATATGCCCGCCTGCCCGCGTGTTCGTAGGGCGTTGAACTACGGGTGACTAGCCCTCTGTGAGTGCGGGTTCAATTCCGCGGGCTGGCAGAAAAGCTACAGGTTTCCCAGATTTAAGGTGTTCGTGGCACCGAACCGAAGGGTTACGATGTCTATGGCACCGAACCGAAGAGCTGAAAGCTCAAGTGCTTCTGGATCGGAAAAAAGCACAGAATATTTGTAAACTTGTCAGCTTGAATTCAAACGTGTCGGTTAATTTGATATTCAGATAAAATAATTTGATTCTTTGTTTGTCATGATAATTTGGTTTATTTATTGTTCAATTTTCCTATGGTTTTTTCCTCATAGTTTTTCTACTTAGCTGCTTTTGTATGCATGACATCAATATTATTTGTTTTCATTTATAAACCAGTTTTTTAAGACTATTTGATGCCTTTGAGATTAACTTTTGTTATGCTTGCAGCAAAGTTGCGAAATCTATGCCTATTGTTTCGGTGCATTTGATTTCGTCATGCAATGTTTGTTCTATTTCGTTACCGATGTTGTATCTATTATGGCAGGTTTGGTAGCAATTAAACGTGTCATTGTATATCTCAAATGTTGCCCTTACAGAACCATACAGCCTTCTCTTATTTAGATTTTAACCGTCAATAAATTGGTTGCGTGCAAAAATTGAACACGGGACCTGTTTGTTTTTCATTCAACCATCCAAGAAAGAACTAAACGTATTATCTCACCAACCCTATGATAAAGGATGACTGCAATTTATTCTGAATTACCTCGACGTAGAAGCGAACCCATAAACATTGATATTAATATAGCAACTAGTCTACACGCTAGAGCAATCACAGGTTTCAATCTTAGCAACTAACTGTTGCATCAGGTACCATACAATTTATCTAGATCAGGGGCGTGCGGTATATTTTCTCAGTATGATGCAAGTCTTCGAAATGCCGCCCTCAAATGTTTTTTTCTTCAAATAACCTTCAATTGTAATTGTGGTGTGGATGCTTATGACGCCCCTCCTACGGTCCGCCTGATGCGGCCTCCTCTCTACATCATAGGACGGCACAGCCCTGATCTAGACGACAAAATAAATCTAATTTATATATCAACTATTTCATTCATATTTTAATTTTACTTAAACTCATATCATTACTAGAAGTAGCCTATTGGTGAAATATTTATCAGTTCTTGCATGAGATTCCAGAGTAAAAATCAGCTCTAACGCAACTTTTCACCCAGATCTTATATCATTACTACAGTACTGCTTAGTAGATGTGGTGCTAATTAAGTGAAACTTTTAATTCACAATATTTTATCATTAACCAATCTGTACAAAATTGTGTGTCCTATTGAACAATACTTCTACATGTCATTGGAAAGGTTATAAAAGGTTAACTCCGTGTGAACCAAACGCTACATTACGTGGCTTTGTCTTGGACGCCTTTTACCAGAAGCCGCACTAAAGCGTTTTTATTTAAAAAACAAATGGTTTGTAAAAACATGTTGCTTGATCCACTAAGAGTTAAGGATGGTTGGGGAAGTGTTAAGTTATGATTAGCAAATCAACTCTATAAAATAAAAGGACTTCTATATACAGAACCATGTAAAGAAACTGCAATAAAAAAAACGTAACATAATGTTAGGAACAATTGTAAAGCCATGTTCCATGAGAAATGAGGAATAGAAAAGAAAGAAAAAGCTTATGTTTTAGTTTAAAAGCTTTTAAATATAAATCATTTGCTTCACGTCAAAGCGTTGCCCTCTATTATTTGGAACATCTCCACATAAATAACATGTTACCTACCAAGTATTTAACAATCTTGATAATTCTGAACAAAAATGCTTTCTGAACCAACGAAGTGGTTTAAAATTGGAACCACTACTTCAAAACCTCAAGACAAAGAGCATCGACCCCTACGCTACATAGAACCCCAATATATTTTAGAGATAAGTTGAGACATAACGTTCCGATGATAACAGAAAGGAAGAATCATAAAATTAATCTTCTTCTTTTCGAACGCTCCATATCGTCCACATGTTTAAACCCCTCTTTGTGATTTGTATGTCATCCGAGCCTAAGAGCGATGTTACGTAATGCCATTATGCGCCTACAAATAGGTCAACACATTCGATTTCTGTGAAGCTTTTTATTTACTAAAGTAGCTTCCTTATACCCCTTACCTCAGACGCCGTTTACGACATGCCTTGTAGGCCGCAGTGTTACTATTCTCTGTTTAACATGAGGGGCCTTGGCAACACACGGTCGATAAAATGAATCAAAAAGCCACATTTAATATAGACATTTCCATTCAAATGTTACGTTTACTTTACCGTAAACAATTACTTGGTCCGGTCTAATGTTACCATTTTTCATCAGGTCTGGCAGACTTCTACGAGCCTTATGAGAAGTATGAGACGTACACGAATGTCCCTAGAGATCCCATCTTCGTGAACAGCAACAATAACATTACTGTCAGAGAAGGGGGAAAAGCTGAGCTTCCCTGCACTATACAGCACTTAGGGACAAAGAAGGTAAGTTTTTTCTTTCACATGTCTCTTTTCTTATATTGCCTATATTTTTTTCTCAATCTTCTTATTTTTAAAAGTTAATTGTTTTACTTATTTACTATTTTTCTCACGCTTTATCTCTATCTCGCTCTATCTTTCTCTTTTGTACGTTTCGCTGCTTTTTAAATTTCATATTATTATAATGAAATGATAAACTAAGAGAATAACAATTTAATCAAGTCAACATTATAAATAACAAGTTTAAGAAACCACTTAACAACAGCAAAGATATTAAAAACAGCTTGTAAAGAACATTTCTCTGAACAAGAATATTACAAATGAGACATAGAAAATACCAGGAATTAAAACATTTTATAATCTGAAGTTGAAACGACCATAAAACAAAACAAAACAAAAAAGATCGCAAGGATAGGTGGTATTACAAAAGAAATGTTACTTGCATGTAAGGTAATAGCAATAACAAGGTTGACCAGAATTTTAACATAGATTTTGAAACACGAGAAGATTGTATTCATTATACATTCGATACTATTGCTAATACATTCGACAGTATTGCTAATACATTCGACAGTATTGCTAATACATTCGATACTATTGCTAATACATTCGATACTATTGCTAATACATTCGACACACAAAGACATATATAAAAAAAATAAAAAGCACAAATAGACATGAACACACACAAACCCTCAAATTCCCCAAACGGCACACGTTTATACACAACAAAACATTGACACACACATGTACAAACTCACTTCCCACTAACTCATGAATATAGACATAGTACCCAATTTTAATCCTCAGACTGTATCCATCCATGTCTGGCACCCTAGCGACCTTACAGTCAGTTCATCGATATATCTGTCCGTCTTTATTGCCTCACTATGTAACTGTCAATATATTTAACTCTCTGTCGTTCTGTTTGCTCTGGCTTGCATCTTGGCTTCTCGAGAAACCAATATCAGTTGAAATCTATATTCCACTGGCAGATTCCACCACATTTCTGAGTAGTGTCAATATTGAGAACTGAAAATAGCTTGAAAGCAAAGAAAAAACATTTGATATAAAAATTAAATAAATCAAATCTAAACGTACATATACACGCAGACACTCAAACAGGAAAGAAACGATCGTAAAATATTGAAATAACATTTGAATAGGCACATATCAAGCTCACGTCCATCGCGTGTCCACTCACTGGAAAGTGTACTTGCACATCTTTGGCTAGACTTAATGAAATTGTAGATCTCACATGCCCTGGTGGTCTGTGGACATTTTTTTTTAAAACTCGATCATCTGTGAAATGTTGTCGGGTGCAATGCCCTATCTGGGGGAAAAATCGCTGTAGGGGAATTCCCCAATGTGAAGCCATAAATAGACTGTGAGGTTGAAATCAGACATAGACAATATATCCAATCTGACAGAGATTCTATATGAAAATGTGTCTCATTCGTTGTTAGAAAATTGGATTCAGCATCTTGGCTAATAATTCTTTTTATCTTGATAAGATCCCGAGATATAGTTCAGTGGATGGTTATACCAGGCACACAATGAGTCTTGATCTCTATATCAAAAGAGTATGGCTTAACTATTCTCTCAATAGAACATCTAGAAAACATGATCACTGCACAAAGAACAGCAAATACAAATAATATTTAAACTTGAATTGTATGTAAATAATGTAACATTATTAATAACTCTAAATCACACATATAAGCAGAGCAAAACATACATATGTTGGTCAAAGTTCTTCCCTTGAAGTGATTTCAGATTTCTTATAGATTTGTAAAAAAATATATTTTTTAATGGGTCAGATGGCGTTAGCCAGTTTCAGTTTAAAACATGTAAGTTCTTCTTCTTCGAACGTTCCATATTGAACACCTGTTAAACTACTCTCTGAGTTCAGTATGTGATTTGAGCCTAAGAGCGATTATACGTTGTTCCAGTTATGCGCCTACAAGTAGGCCAGCACATCCAAATTCTGCGACGATTTTTATTTACTAGGTTAGCTTCCCTAGACCTCTACCTAAGTCGCCTCTTACGACATGCCTTGTAGGTCGCAGTGTTACTATTCTTTGCTCCTTGCTAGTCCCGGCAACATACGGGCGATGCGAATTAGAAAAGGGTTTCACAATGCTTTAGGCTCAGGTAAACTAAATTCCAAACCAAACCAAACATAACAGATAATGATAGTGATGAGGACAACTACTACAACAGCATTGTCGAATTTGCAGCTTGTATGTGTGGTGTATACTACTATCCTAATTTGGCTTTTATCATTGCTCATATCTTAGAACTTTGCCACCAGTGGCGGCTCGTGGTCATTTTATATCTTAGAACTTTGCTGCCATCAGTGGCGGCTCGTGGTCATTTTATATCTTAGAACTTTGCCACCAGTGGCGGCTCGTGGTCATTTTATATCTTAGACTTGTGTGGGCGGCCGTAGTCATCATATCTTAGAACTTTGCGACAATCAGTGGCGGCTCGTGAGTATTTCATATCTTAGAACTTTGCTCAGTGGCGGCTCGTGTCATTTTATATCTAGAACTTTGCTGCATCAGTGGCGGCTCGAGGTCATCATATCTTAGAACCTTTTGCCACTCAGTGCGGCTCGGATCATTTATATCTTAGAACTTTGCCATCGCAGCGGCTCATGGTTTATTCATCAGAACTTCCCGCCATCCAGTGCGCTCGTGGTCATTAATCTTAGAACTTTTGCCACATGGCGGTCGTGTCATTTTATACTTAGAACTTCTGCCATCATGGCGGCTTCGTGTCATTTTATCTTAGAACTTTGTGCCATCAGTGGCGGCTTGTCATTTATATCTTAGAACTTTGTGCCATCAGGCGGCTCGGTCATTATATCTTAGAACTTTGCGCCATCGTGGCGGTCGTGTCATTTCTGGTGGGGCCAGACACAATGTTTTGGAAAAATCATGGTTCTTTGAGTATTTACTATTTTTGTCATTCAGAAGTTATTCCTTTCAGTTTTTGGCTCGAGCCCCCTGCCATGGACAGTCGCTGTGCTTAACGTCCTTCGAATGTCTCTTATGCCACTGCCAGTCTGTTCAAACCATCAGTTACATCCTGAATCCATCTCCGTGGTCTTCTCATCTTTACCGGTATGCCTTCTTCATGATGGACTCTCCGCCCTTCATGTCTCTTATATGTCAAAATATTCTTTCTTTTTTGTAGCATCACTAGTTTTCTTAATTTCAGCCTTTCAGTTAGGATAAAAGTTAATGCTTGCGGAAGCCAAACGTTCAATTAAAAACTTTGTGCTTTAAAAGAAAATGTCGGGTTGAGTATCGTAGATATCATATCCTCGATGTAAACTATAATACAACATTATAAACGACATTATAAACGACATTATAAACGACATTATAAACGACATTATAAACGACATTATAAACGACATTATAAAGGTGAACGAAGAAGAAAATGAAGAATACACAACTATTGTAACTACACGCGAAGAAACTCAATTATTTCTACAAACACTTTTACTTACAGTGCTGATTGTTAGATTGTTGTATTATATATTGCTTCAATCTTCTCCATAAAATTAATCCAAAAAATGGTTAAGACGTCATGGACCAAGGATAATGGATCAAAAATAGGATGAACATACCTAATCTGATCTGTCATCTTTCGAAGCAAATAAACCTTCAAGAAAACTCTATATAAATCAAAGTTGTGAACTTGGAAATAATGTTGCAGTTATCAAAATAAACAGACATTGAAAATAGAAACACTGCAGAGGGATTAGAGTTTTACATTGGAGTCAAATTGCTATAACACGGCGAAACAGCAACAGAAATATCTACACAAATTTAATTGTCCTCCAACCGTCTATAAAACAAAACAAAATAACATTTGTCAATCAAAACAAAAACACCGAACGTAGCAAAATTAAGTTATCCACTTCTCAAACACACATATAAATATATATATATATACAGTTCACAGTGTGCAGTTCGCACTGATGGTGGACACAGCGACTGGTTTATGGTTGAAACCGGAGTAAAGCAAGGTTGTATTCTATCTCCGCTATTGTTTGGAGTGGACATT
Source organism: Arion vulgaris (assembly GCA_020796225.1). Classification (NCBI taxonomy): domain Eukaryota; kingdom Metazoa; phylum Mollusca; class Gastropoda; order Stylommatophora; family Arionidae; genus Arion; species Arion vulgaris. The sequence goes on from CM036753.1 coordinate 75,068,312, forward strand.
GACTGGGTGATGCGAAAATGTTGCAGCGGCGAAACTGGCATCGATTGGGTAGAAAATAGTCAACTAGAAGATTTGGATTTTGCAGATGATACTGCCTTGTAGAAACAACCAAGGTATGCAAAGAAAAACAGACAACTTGTCATCTATAGCATCAAAAGTTGGACTGCAGATAAGCTATGAAACAACAAATATAATGAAGACACCTATGGCAAGTAATGCAGATATCACACTGGAATCTAAAATGATCAAAATAACATAGCAGTTCACCTATTTAGGTAGCAATTTTGATTGCACAGGAAATGTTAAAACAGAAATTATGATACGAATTGGCAAAGCAACATCAGCTTTTAAAAGTCTAAATAAAATATGGAACTGCAAGTTATATAGTATTAAAACTCAATTACGAATTTTCAATTCAAATGTTGTATCAATCCTAACATATGCCAGCGAGAGTTGGAAAATGACTAAAGATATAGAAAGCAAGTTGAATGCATTTGAAAATAGATGTCTGCGAAAAATAATGAATATAAAATGGAACGAATTCAGGAGAAGTGATAAAATCAGAGACATGTCTGGTCAACCACTAGTGGCACCTGTTATAAGAAAGAGAAGATGGAGATATGTTGGGCACACCTTGAGGAGAAATGATCAACGAATATCAAATCAGACATTGAAGTGGGATGCAAAGGGTTCAAGAAGGAGAGGTCGACCTAGGGAGACCCTGAAACGAACTTTGCTGAGAGAGGCAGGAAATATCGGTCTCAGTTCCATGGAGGAGATTGAGCGACTTGCCCAGGATAGAGCAGTATGGAGAAATTACTTGCAGGCCCTATGTAACGTATAACGGTACGAGAGGAATTATTATTATTATTTTATATTTATATATATACAGTGGCGGCTCGTGATCATTTTTGTTTGTGGGGCCAGACATTTTTTCCGGATAAATCATGGTTTTTGGTTGCTATATTTTAACTTATAAAAAATAAATATTAATATATATACACACACATATAAACAGATATAAGTTGAAAGATTACTTTGACATTACGGAATAAAGTGAGTGGATGTTGGAAAATAAATGTTGGAAAAATGTGTTTGAAGGTGCGTTGAATTATTTACACCCACTTTAGTCTTATTTGTTGTAGAATGAATACAGATAGAAAGACAGAACGATGACAGATAGATGGATGGATGGAGAAACGGACGGATTGAATGACGGACAGAAAATTGGTGGGTGGGTTGATGGATGAGGGATAGAAGAACATGCAGGTAGAGTAGAGTAGAGGCGAAAGATTAGGTTACTTTTTAATCGAGATGAGGCTAGATTTAGGTTAGATTTAGACTAGAATTAGATTAGATTTAGATTAGATTTAGACTAGATTTAGATTGGATTTAGATTAGATTTAAAGTAGATTTAGATTAGGTTTAGATTTAGATTAGATTTAGATAAGACTTAAATTAGATTTAGATTAGATTTAGATCAGATTTAGATAATATTTAGAATATATTTAGGTTAGATTTAGATTAGATTTAGATTAGATTTAGATTAGATTTAGATTAGATTTAGATTAGATTTAGATTAGATTTAGATTAGATTTAGATTAGATTTAGATTAGATTTAGATTAGATTTAGATTAGATTTAGATTAGATTTAGATTAGATTTAGATTAGATTTAGATTAGATTTAGATTAGATTTAGATTAGATTTAGATTAGATTTAGATTAGATTTAGATTAGATTTAATTGATTTAGATTAGATTTAGATTAAATTTAGATTAGATTTAGATTAGATTTAGATTAGATTTAGATTTCGATTAGATTGTTTTAGATCAGAGTTAGATTAAATTTAATTAGAATTAGATTAGATTTAGATTAGATTTAGATTAGATTTAGATTATATTTAAATTAGATTTAGATTAGATTTAGATTAGATTTAGATTAGATTTAGATTAGATTTAGATTTCGATTAGATTCGATTTAGACAGATTAGATTATTTTTATAGATTTGATTAATTTAGATTAGATTTAATTAATTGATTAATTTAATTAAATTTAGATTACGTTTTACATTTGATAGATTTGATAGATAGATTAGATGGATTGAATTAGAAGCAAATTTGTTTAAGAATTTAGTTAATTAGATAGATAGTTTTAATTAAAATTGAAATGAACATTTAGTTCGTAATTGATTTAGAGACCTCTATCAATACTGTTGTCTTCTCGAAATGAAGTGAACATTCATAGCAATAGACAATAGAACTAAAAATTGAGAATGTACTGATGTTACTAAATGAAAGTGAACATTGTATCAATTATTCAGGATCTATCAAGTACTGTGTCTTCACAAAATGAAGTGAACATTCGTACAGTAGGTTCAGGATCTATATCAAGTACGGCTGTCTTCACTAAATGAAGTGAACATTTGTTGCAATATAAGTTCAGGACCACTATCAAGTACTATTGCATTCACTAAATGAAGTAAATAATTGTTTACTTTTGTATATTTGAAAATATTAGAACTTAGCTGCCTTGACAACTGCTCATGTCTTTAATAAACTGATGAATCGTATGACATTACGACACAAAAAACACCTTGCTAGACACAAACGAGGTAGGTACACGTATGTGATTTCTTCACGGATGCAATATCGTACTCTCAATCATTACATAAAGTAGAATACGTTGAACTGTCACGAGTAAGCTCTGAAGATCTCCATATGTTTAATTAGATCTTATAGCATTTTGTTAACAAAAGTTAAGAAACCATTTTTCATACGTCCAGGTATATTGAGTCTCAGACACTAGAGGTATATTTTCTAGAGAAAATAGGTCTGAGGTCTTTGTCATATTGTTGATTAGGGACTGCAGGGTTGCATCAATGTGTGCGACAAGTGAAACATTGTCAGAGACAATGAATTCCTTAAGAAAGATTTATTTTTATTTTTTTTTTTATTTGTCTCTTAAGCGGTTCAAAGTGAAACATCAGATTTAGTGATGATGAATACATCGCAATCAATATTTCCGAAAGTATGGCATAAAAGGGCACAGAAGAATTTATCAAAAGGGGTGTGAGCTAGGACACAGCCATCATTTAGCTCCGAATTCACATTTCGTCTTTATAAGACAAAACGTTGCAAGTTTCTGTAGTCGCTTATAAAAACCACCTCAAAGACCTTACCTGTGTTACCTAGAGGGAGATCATACTATAATTGTGGCAGATTCCCTTTTCTCCTTTATTCTTTTAGAATGACACTATCTTTTCATCAATAATGTCTTCATGAATGTTCACCCATTTTCAACACCGCATAAGAAGACTGTAGAAATATATATATATGTGTGTGTGTGTGTGTGTGTGTGTCTGGAAGGCCTCAATGAAGAACTTTTCTATCGCTCTCCCAAGAAATGGAAAAACTAGCTGATGACTGAGTTATGTTGAGACAACATTACGTAAAGGTGCAGAATCTTTTGAAAAGAGACTTAGTGATGAGCTAAAAGGCATGATAGACAAGTGCAGACTCAGAAGTTGTTCAGTAAAATACTTGCTCTATATATATATATGTATATATATGATAGCCGCTGTAGTTGTTAGTGAACTCGCTTCGCAAGGCTGGTGGTCTGGGTTCAGCTCCCGCAATGCTCGTGGAATTTTTCCCGATCACGACTGCTCTCAGGTCGACCCAGCCTCAACTGGGTACCAGACATGCTCTGGGAAAGTAAAGGCGGCCGGCTGATGCTGACCACATCACCCATCGTGTGCCGACGGTCAATGAAAAATACAGGCCTAAGACTGTATTGACCTATATACCACGAGGTATGAAAGGGTTTCTTTATTTTTACTTTTATATATATATATATATATATATATATATATATATATATATATATATATATTATATATATAAAACAATTTATAAATTACAACTTAAAAATTACAAGTATAAAAACATATCTATATGACACGTATCTTGTGCGGTGTTAGATAAACTTGCATTGTATCTGCTTCAATTTGCCTCAAAATAGCGTTCAGTCCATCACGGTTGTATGCAGAGTGCGTATGTGATTTCTGAAATATATTTTACATATTAAATATTTCTCCAATCCTTACAACTGAAAGTGAAAGCACCTGATAAAACTTAAAAAAATAATACAAGCGAACTTGAATGTGAAGCAGAGATTAGGGTTAATGTGTCTAAGTGACACGTATGTATACAATTTATGATGTTTATAAAAAGAAATTCGAATATCAGTAAATCAAATAACGTAGTTATAAAATGGTTCGTTAACGTACAGTGTTTTGTACTTCTTAATGTAGTTCTACGGTGGCTAGAAAAAAATATGAATGCTGCATAAGATAACAATTCGATGAATATTTTTATTTTGTTCGCTTGTAATGAATTTAGGTTTAGTCGGGACGCCTAATTTAACACCTCTGACTGATCTTGCGTGAAGGCATTCTTTCTTTATCATAACGTTCCTTGACATTCAGGCGAGACTTACTCGCTACTACCGAGGTGCTTATAATTTAAATATTCAGTAAACGATCAGGAAACCTGTAATCTAATTACATTTTTTGGGGCCCACGTTTTTGGTCTCGAACCCTAGAATTAGCACGGCAAGTGGTTACTAGCAAAGCGCGCTATCGACTTCGCTATCGACGCCACTATGAATTTGTGTAAATGTGATATGTTCTACAGAGATCTAGTTATAGTAATTTCCATTAGAAACAATAGAAACTGGGCACCTAGGTTAGTTCTAATTGAAGGAATTTTTGACAATTAACACTCATTCAACCCCTCCACCGCCCCACCGCCCTCCTTTCCCTCTTTCTGAAGTTAGGTTGATTAAATGAGAGCTTGCTACATTTGCATATTAATACACAAAAGAAACTGTCACTTGGTTCACTTTCATGATTTAATTTTGGGATTATATCATCCTATTCAATGAGATCTTCTTTTTCTTCCAACGATCCATATCATTCACTTGTTAAAGCACTCTTTGGGATTTGTATGTGATCTGAGAGTAAGAGCGATTATATGTTGTGCCTGTACAACCATATTAGTTGAAAGGAGACCATGGGCGTCCTCATAAATTGTCCAGGAGGGGCAAAATGAATGGCTAGTGGAAAGTGGGTAGAAAGTGTTTTAATTGGGATACACGTTTTTAAAAAGGAAGATGGTATTTCTTCTGTTTTCAATGCTCCATATCGACCACTTGTTAATCACTCTGTGTGATCTGTATGCGAGCTGAGTCTAAGAGCAACTATAGGTTGTGCCTGTAAGTAGGCCAGACATACGATTTCTGCGACGCTGTTTATTTACAAGAGTAGCTTCCCTAGGCCCCTACCTCAGTCGCCATGTAGGTCGCAGTGTTACTATTCTTTGCTCCACTAGCAATCCCTGACAACACACAGACGAAATGAGGCCAATTGTCATTAGAGAAAGGGGTGTTTGTATTTAAATTCGCATCCTTTGCACAGATTTTCCACTTAATGAAGTATCTAAGTCTCCTAGAAACTTTTGAAATCTAATTAGGAGTACATTTATTTCTGTAATGTAGATGATGTACATTCTTCCAGGTCACAATGGCTGATTTTTATATTTAGCAAAGGTGTTTAAGTTACTACTGCCATGGGACAGGAAAAGTTGTACCGACATAAATTTGCGTATATCATGTAAATTAGGTATCCAACACGACGTGACACTTGCAAACTTTGATGTGAATTTTTGCAGACTAGATTATCATTTTTAAAAGAGGATGGAACTAATCATTGTAGCCTCGGATCACAATGCCCTCTCTAAGAAATTGCAAACTTAATTAATACGAAAATATATATTTTTTACAACATCATTAAGTAAGCACAGACGTGATAGTAATCCTAGGATATGTTAGGTTAAAAATATCACATATTTATCTCTCACTTATTGCGTCTACATTATTCCAGATGCTCAGAATATTATCAATATTGCATATTCATATTTGATGATATCTAAAAAAAAACCATGCATCTCAACGACAAGCACGGATTGAGTTATAGATGATAGTGGCCGACAATAAACTGGGATAGAGCTGTAGTGCTTTAACAACTGCAACTTATAAAACATTATCCACTAGTTATGTTATTGTATATTGTTGAAGTTGGGTTTGCAAAGAGAAGAAGTGGAAGACTACGGAGAACATGGATTCACGATGTAGCTAATAGTTTGAGCATAACGGCTACAGAGGTGAGACATCTGACAAATGAGAGAGATCAATTACGAGGACTGTTAAAGCACAGCCAGGCTCTAGCACAGGCCAGACAACTGGCCGGGTATTCCCTGACCTAGATAAGAAAAGGGATATGGAAATTACAGATGTTTGATAGAACACTGCACGTTTTTTGCAATTTTACTCAACTCTGTGAGTCTATGGTTATTTATTGGTGAAAAATATTTATAATATTGATATTTCTTATTGTTAAACTTAACTTGTTTCATAATATGACTTCCAGTTAGCATTTTGTGTTGATTTTAAAATGAATTCGTCCATATACACCAATACTGGAACACGAGGTCACGTTGTGTAGTTGGGGTCTGATTTCCCACATTCTTACCTGAGCCCGAAGGCCCAGTAGTTTAATAGTTGCCTCTGGTTAAAGGGTGACACATTTCTCCTTAGGGCAAACTATTTGATGATAAGAACTGTGTTGACCTGGTTTTTATGATGCTGGTAGTTTCAACTATTTCGGAGAAGTTGGGATCAAAGGTTAAACAAAGCAAGTTCACATGTCCCCAGGTTTTTTGGAGTTGGGTTATCCTAAGCCTAGTAAAACATTTTTGGTACAGAAACTGCAAATACTACTAAATAACAATTGCAATGAATCATTAAGAACCCTCGCAGTTGAGATTTATGTCACGTCAGGACGAAAGATGTACTGTCTGTCTGGTTCATTAGCTCTGAGACATGGTGTGTGACCAAGAATGTTACATCCAAACTGCAGACATTCACGAGCAGATGTCTCCGCCACGTGCTCCGTATCAGATTGTCAGAAATGATAAGAAATATGGAATTGTGAAGGAAACATGAATAGAAATCAATGCTACTGAAGTGATAAGAAATAGGAAATTGTGAAGGAAATATGGATAGAAATCAATGCTACTGAAGTGATAAGAAATAGTAAATTGTGAAGGAAACATGAATAGAAATCAATGCTACTGAAGTGATAAGAAATAGGAAATTGTGAAGGAAACATGGATAGAAATCAATGCTACTGAAGTGATAAGAAATAGGGAATTGTGAAGGAAACGGATAGAAATCAATGCTACTGAAGTGATAAGAAATAGGAAATTGTGAAGGAAATATGGATAGAAATCAATGCTACTGAAGGTTGAGGAGAGAGGGTAGTGATACATTAGGGATGAAAGTTAGTTGCAGGGTCTCTCTAGGGCGTCCTCTCTTTCTTGAACCCTTTGCCTCGCACTTCAATGCCTGCTTTGGTATTATTATCTTCTTCCTCTTATAACTGTTGTTACTAGTGGTTGACCAGACATTTCTCTGATTTAATCTTTTCTTCCTCTTTTCAACCACTTACTTCTTTATAAAAGTGTGCGTAGGGTGGGGGAAGAGGGAGGGTGGGGGTGTAGTGATCTTACGTGTGCTTGTTCTAATGCACTCTGTAAGCTGTTATTCATTTTTTTAACCTGTTCTTGATGCCGTCGCTACATCTTTTACGGGGTCTTCCCCTCGCTCTGTACTCGTTATACTTTTTATGTGTGGCTCTCTGTGGTAGACGATATCAGGGCATTCTTGTCACGTGTCAAAACAATTTAATCTGTTGTTATTTTATGAATTGCATGACTGGTCTAACACCCAGTATTCTTCGAATTTCTTCATTTCTAATTTTGTCTCCTAGAATTTTGTCACTGATTTCATCCCTTCTCCTTTGGCTGAAATCGAATGCACGTGTCCTAAACGTGTAGAAGTCTATGCGTTTAGTGACCTACAAAACCAATGTGCAACGCATACACGTTCTTGGCAAAGATCAAACATATCACAAAGAATGATTAAAATTGGTGGTAAAGAACGAACGCAAAGAAGAAGAGAAGATCACTTCTAAACTCGTCCAATTTTATGCTCATTAAACAAGATCTATTTTCAAATGCATTCAACATGCTTAAAGCGTTCAACTTGCCTTCTGTAACTATAGTTATTTTTCAACACTCACTGGTATATATGTTAGGATTGATACAACATTTGAATGGAAAATTTGTATTCTAATTTTAATACTATATAACTTGCAGTTCCATATTTTATTTAGACTTTAAGATGAGAGGTATATGGATAACAAAAACTATATTAGTGAAGAACTATGGAAGAAGAGGTCAGAGTTATTAGTTCTTGTTGATACAACTCATGATGATGCTCGTCCATCACGGGTGATGATGACCACACAAATTTTCATCCAAGGAATGTAGTTGCGCTATTTTTGTCTGTGTGTGCATAGATGACTAGTGAGCCCGATACGGCTTGAAATGTTCGTGTACAGTGTGGGCAAGGTATACTTGCACTTGTGGGAAGTTTTACTGCCTTTCTGTTTTGACGTCTTTGCTCCATCCGTGCTGTTCTATCTGCCTCGCAAGCCAGAGGAACTGTGTTGAAGAAGTATGCGCCGGGCTGATCTGTCTTTAGCAGTATTCTCCCAGTTGTTGACATCTATGCCAAAAGATTTCATCGAGTTCTTGAGTGTATATTTGAATCGCTACAACTTTGATACAACTCAAGAGGAAGGCTCAATACAGAGTTTAGTGGAGAGCGATAGTTGCAGTCCGATGTTTCAAATGAAACAAGTAAGTTTAGTGGTACTAGTTGTAGTAGTAGGTAGATGTAGTATAGAGATGTAGTGTAGTAGTATCAGTGGTAGTAGGTATGGTGGAGTAGTAGTAGGAGTAGTAGTAGTAGTGGTAGTAGTATCAGTAGTAGTATCAGTGGTAGAGTAGTAGTAGTCAGTGAGTAGTAGAGTGCGTAGTGGGTAAGTAGTAGTATAAGAATTTTGCAACAGTAGTAGTTAGAGCTAGTGGTATTAGTAGCGGTAGTAGTTGTTGTAGAAGTAGTATTAGTAGTAGTATTGGTAGTAGTAACGATAGTAGCAGTCAGTAGTAGTAGTATAGTAGTAGCAGTAGTGGTAGTAGTAGTATGGTTAGGATGTAGTGGTAGTAGCAGCAATAGCGATAGCAATGATAGTAGGAGTAGTAGTAGTAGTAGTAGTAGTAGTAGTAGTAGTGAGTAGGTGTTGTAGTAGTAATATTAGTGGTAGTCGTAAGAGTAATAGTAGTAGCTGCAGACATTATTGTTTGTTATATAATTCGAAGTCGAAATTAGACAATGAATAATTTATTTTTCGATACAAAGCTCTTGAGCTTTCGCTCTTGGCTGGTGCCATGGACATCGTAACCCTTCGGTTCGGTGCCACGAACACCGTAAATCTGAAGAGCCTGTGACTTTTATGACAGCCCGCGGAATCGAACCGCACTCACAGAGTGTTTGTCACTCGTCGTCCAACGTGCTACGAACACTCTGGGCAGGCGGGCAAGACAATGAATAATACAAACAGGTACTTTTCAGTTGAAGTTTGTTTCGTAAGCGGATAGAAAAAAAAAACAATACTAAACAGTTGAGACAGAAGTAAATGTTCGAATGAAATACATTTACAATTTTATTTATATTTTTATTCCTTATAGAAAGCAGTCTAGAAGAATTGTAAAAAAAATATGCGGATACAAATTTCTGAAAGTGGTGTTTACCATTACTTGAAGCCCGTCTGCCCAGCGTGTTCGTAGCGCGTTGGACTACGGGTGACTATCCATCTGTGTGTACGGGTTCAATTCCGCGGGATGGCAGAAAAGCCACAGATTCCCCAGATTTACGGTGTTCGTGGCACCGAACCGAAGGGTTACGATGTCCATGGCACGAGCCGAAGAGCTGAAAAGCTCAAGTGCTTCTGGATCGGAAAAAACCCAAAAAACCATTACTTGAAATTAAATTATACTAGTTGAATGAGTAGCTGAGTCTTTATTGAAGTTAATTTAATAATGATAACTGAGTACTTGAACACTAGCTCAACTAAATTTATACTTGCATAACGCGCAGTTCAACGTTATTTTTGGCTACAAAGTAAAGTGTTGTTGATAGTTAGTTGAGGCTAATTTATACATCGTGAAGCATTGGTGAATTTTAGTTTATATTAATTTGTACATTTGGAGGTTTCTGTGGTGTAGAGGTTAGGTACGCATTTCGTTCAGAGGTTAGGTCGCTTCGTGTAGAGCTTCGGAATTTTGTTGCAAGTTGTACCTACTTGTAAGTGGAGACTTCGATAAAGGACGCATTCAGTGGGTTAATTTACCTATCGAGAGAGTAACGTAAAACGCAGGTCCAGGTTACTCGCTTCTGTGGTGAGAGTTAACGATAAACACTCCAAGGTCCAAATCCAGTGTTCCTGCTCCTATCGGAGACTAACGATAAAACGCAGGTCCAGTGTTCCTACCCTATCAGGACTAACGATAAAACGCAGGTCCAGTGTTCCTACTCTCTATCAGAGACTAACGATAAAACCAGGTCCAGTGTTCCTACTCCTATCGGAGACTAACGATAAAACGCAGGTCCAGTGTTCCTACTCCTATCGAGGACTAACGATAAAACGCAGGTCCAGTGTTCCTACTCCTATCGGAGACTAACGATAAAACGCAGGTCCAGTGTTCCTACTCTATCGGAGACTAACGATAAAACCAGGTCCAGTGTTCCTACTCCTATCGAGACTAACGATAAAACGCAGGTCCAGTGTTCCTACCTCTATCGAGACTAACGATAAAACGCAGGTCCAGTGTTCCTGCTCTCTATCAGAAACTAACGATAAAACCAGGTCCAGTGTTCCTCTCCTATCGGAGGGCTAACGATAAAACGCAGGTCCAGTGTTCCTACTCCTATCGAGGACTAACGATAAAACGCAGGTCCAGTGTTCCTACTCCTCTATCGAGGACTAACGATAAAACTAGGTCCAGTGTTCCTACTCCTCTATCAGAGACTAACGATAAAACGCAGGTCCAGTGTTCATGTTGAGCACGTTAAAGAGCCCTTTTCAGTTCAAAATCGAAAAGAGCAGGCTGAAAAGCCGCTGTCCGCGCAAAATTCATTAGAATGGTTAATAAATAAAATTACTGCAAAACGTTATTACCATCTTCTAAATTCGGTCGCGGACTTTTGCCGATGCTACGGAGTTCGTGCAATGTCACTGAGATCTTCATGTGTAAGAAAGAGATCGGAGTACACATGGTTAATCATGGAAGTGCTATGATGATGGTCCTATCAATCTATACATCATAAGGTATTGCTGAACGCAGTGACGACTCGTCATTAAGGGCCAGAGGGGCCGGATCCCACCAAAAATAATTTGTAACGTTTATTTTTTATTTAATAAATTAAAATATAACGTAACCCAAAGCCATGATTTTCTCGAAAATTTGTGTCTGGCCCCACCAACAAACACGATCACCAGCCGCCACTGGCTGAACGTTTGTTGAGGTTAATTATACATCGTAAAATGGTATTGAAACTACTTGTGATTCCGATCTATATGCATGGTTTTCTCAAGTGTAAGTGTGAAATGTTCATTTACTTAACAAAACATAACGATATCGTTAAGTTCATCTTGACTTTTTTTTTTTAAATTCTGGAAATGGGTAAATATGGCTCATTAAAAAAAAAATTAGACATCGTCTGAGAAATTTAACATAATCTAAGAAAATTGTTCTCTATAATCCAGATATCGTCATGAAATCTTCAATGTTAGAGCAGACAGGTAAAGAAAGTGATGAAGTAATACACTGATGAGTAAACTAATGCTAGATTTACAAAAGTACGTCGTTTGTAGAAAATGTAGAAAGATGTATTAAAAATAAATGCTGAAAGCGAAATGGATCCAAATATCCGTTATGATGCCAAAGGTCAAAAATGATATGAAGAAAGAGATCAAATATTATAATTTGGAAGGGATAATGAATAATAGTTCTTTCATATTCATATGAAATGCAGACATAAAAGCATCATTCTTCTTTGTTTCTCGGTCCTTCTTTCATATCTTTCGCTCACTTGAAATTGAGAGTGTACATTGAATCACTTAGAATACATGCATATTTGTCTTCCTGTGTGCTATGTCAGCTCAGCACCCTAGTCACCGTCATCGTTTAAATTTTACAGCTACTTCTTGTTACAGCAAAAGCACCACTTGCTAACGTTTGTCTTTTGAGATTGCTGTGAAGGCCCAAGCACCTTGCTTGTCCCGAACTACAGACCCTTCAGTGTATACCAGAGCATCACAATTGTTGTGCATTCATATATTTGTTCTAGAACCTAGTAATCAACCATAACAGGAATTTGTTATCTATAACCTCTATTAAGTGTGATAAGTACGAAAATGTGATTGTACTGAAATGTTGTCAATATCATTACAATACTATTCTTGCACCGATGATGCTCGTCCATCACGGGTGGTGATGACCACAATTTTCATCCAAAGGAATGTAGTTGCGTTATGTTTGTCTGTGTGTGCGACTAGTGAGCCCGATGCGGACTTGAAATGTTATTGTACAATGTGGGCAAGGAATACTTGCACTTGTGGGGAGTTTTACTGTCTTTCTATTTCTATTACGTTTTATTTTTGTTCCATCTGTGCAGTTCTACCTGCCTCGCAGGCCGAGATGCGGTGTCGAAGAAGTGTGGGCCAGGCTGATCTGTCTTGTGGCAAAAAAAACTACTATTCTTGCACTACAGCTAACTGGTCATGCTCGTCACATCATGCGTTCTCATTAATAACAATGTATAATTTCAACCATTCTGTTATACGCAAAGTCATTAAATTAGAGAAATATCTGATCAACCACTAATAACAACTGTTATGAGAAGGAGAAGATGCAGATATGTTTGGACACACCTTGAGAAAAAATGATCAAAGAATATCAAAGCATGCATTGAATTGGGAGGTAAAGGTTTCTTAAAGAGAAGACGCCTTCCATGAAAACCCTGAAACGAACTTTGCTGAGAGAGGAATCAAATATCGGTTTCACTTCCAAGGAAGAGATTGAGTGAGTTGCCTACGATATAGCGGTATTGAGAAATTGCTTGCAGGGCCTACGTAACGTATAACGATACGAGACGCATTATTATTATTATTATTATACGCAAGGAACAACTAATGAGTGCCGGATTTTTTATTTTTCTAGTCATTCTCCATGTCAGAGATCTTGCCCGGGCACTTCTTAACTTTCCCTAATTGGGTTAGAGAAGCTCTACAAATATCTTCATCGACAAAAATTAATTAAAACAAGTTCAAACTTTACAATCTGGGTAGAATTTGTTTATCAAGTGGAAGAATAACTAACAAAATCCAAGTACATAGATGTACTAAATCAAAGCAAAATATGGGACAAGTTGCTCCAATTTGAAAATGCCAGTATGTCAGCAGGAACACTAAACGAGCATTGTTCAACGTGATCTTTTCCTGAAATTATGCTGTCAGTGCCAAAACTGGACGTTGAGATAAAGCGAGAGAAGAAAACTAATCACAACAGAAGTGAAGTGTGTACTCAAAATGCTGGGAGTTTGGAAAAAAAAACATTTAGAAATAAATACATCAGTAAAAATGTGGGAGCAAAATCACTACTCAACTTTATCAAGAAATAACAAATTAAATGGTTCATCCAAAACGCAGATTACCAACATACAGTGCGCCTCAAAGGGCAAAGCTACCCAGTTACAGTGAACACGGGGCAAAAAGTTGACCATGCAAAAAATAAACCATAAAAATAACAAATGTAGTGAAAAACACTATGTGAAGCGCACACAAGAGTCCATTCAATAAATCTCTTCTTATCCTGGCGCTGTGAAACAAAACAGGACAAGTGAGAATAAGAGAGGTTGTAGAACATAAAACATTAGTACTCATATATTGAGAGCCGCGGTAGCGTAGTTGTTAGTGAACTCGCTTCTCAAGGTTGGTGGTCCGGGTTCAGCTCCCATAGTGGGCGTGGAATTTTTCCCGGACCGCGACGGCTCTCAGGTCGACCCAGCCTCAACTGGGTACCAGACATGCTCTGGGAAGTAAAGGCGGCCTGTGTGATACAGGCCTAACACTGTATTGCCCTATATACCCCAAGGTATGAAAGGGTTCCTTTACTTTTTTTTTTTTTTACTCATATATTACTCATTAAATTCCCAAACTTAAACTGTACCGTCGCATTAGCAAAACTGTGAGATATTGACATATACTAATTATTAACAACTTCTTGTGGACCAGGAACCATATTAAGTGACGCTTCTTATACTAAATGGTTTTTGCCCTGGTACACTAAGAGTTAATATCATTCTTTCAATACACTATCACAGGAGTGGCTAAAGATGCAAACATTCACTCAAGCATGCATGCTCAGCGACTCTGCGAGCGTGATACATAAGGTCAACACTGGTAATGTACGAACGCAGAGATGCAATTAATACAAAACGCGATAATCCAGTCACTCACCTTCATCTTTGTTCCATGGGCTCAGGTCATAATGAGGTGAAGGGCAATGAGAAAACGGATGCACTCGTGAGCAATGCTGCGATCGAGAATGGATATTATATGGGCAAAAGCGATATCATCAATGCTCTTAGAGAAAACATACGCTCTGAAAATGTCAATGAAGATAAATGGTATTCTCTATCTCGGTTACGCAAGTTATGTATACCGATAGGTGCGGCAAGACGGGAAAACCACGAAAGAAACCCCAGTAGATACATCAACCAACACAGAACGGAAGTTATTAGTCTAAACACACTGAAATACATGATTGGTAGGAGATCAGAGCAATTATCGACATGTCTGATGTGTGATGAAGATGATCCTATAACGAACAATGAATGAACTTTATAAATTATTCAAAACTGTCCGGTCTCACCTTCCATATGGTAGAAGTATTGATTTCATGACAATCTACAAAGCGGTCTGAATATAAAAAAATGATCGTTTTATTGACGACTTGTCTTTTTCTTTTTTTTTTTTTTAAACGATAGCATATATTTGTGGTGCTCGCGAGGTTAATATCTAATCCATGACAATGACGTTTGTGACTAGCAGGACCAATGCTTCGAGAAGTCTTTCTCATTTAATGCATGAATTTTACTTTACTTGGAGAGCTAAATTACAAGTACCTCTAAATTCGGAGTAATGCTCGCCTGAATGGCGAATGTCGTTGGTGATACAAAAGCATGACTTCCCGCAAAAATCAATCAGAGATACCATATTAAGCGCCATTACTGCGCCCACATTCATACAGTACTGGTTGGACATCAATGGTATACATGTGAAACAACACGAAGGAAAAGAGATTACTAAAATAAATGATCCCGTACTTCATATAGCCTAGTACTTGAAGAAAATGACACAACATATAAAAATCATGTAGTTCACCGAAGTGTATTCAGATTTACAGATAATATGGATATATCACATATGCCAGAATGATGAACCGATTTAAGAGATCCCTTCCTCGACCCAATAACCTCATCACTTCTTGTGGCAGCTGTAATCCAATACTTTTAATGAACTTTCATCGGTTAGTAAATCTACTTCAGATCATAACTTCACTCACTATAAATAACGTATACGTGTTGTTGTTTTGATTAAAATAGTGACAAGATAAATAGAGAAAATAAATATACTTTCTGCGCAATTGTATTTATCCGTGTTATCTCGTGCATAATCTGTGATATCACTTCAGACTTGGGTGTGTGGTATTTAAAAACTTGTGATATGGCTTCAGACTTGGGTGTGTGGTATTTAAAAACTTGTGATATCGCTTAGACTTGTGTGTGGGTATTAAAAAACTTGTGATATGGTTTCAGACTTGGGTATGTGGGGTATTAAAAAACGTGATATCACTTCAGACTTGGGTGTGTGGTATTAAAAAACATGTGATATGGCTGAATTGTGGAGACCTTTGATTACTAGTTAAGTTTCATGTTTTTAGTGCTGAAGATATGAATCAATATTTAGAAGTGTGAGCGTTTGAATTTGTGTTCGTATTGCTTGAGAAGAGTTAGAAATAAATTTGGGGAAGCCTCTGTGGCGTACGTAGAGGTTAGGTGCTCGTGCCAAAGGTGCTAGGCGTTGGCTTCCTTATGGAGCCATCTGGATATTTTTCCAGAGATCCTGATCTCAGTGTAGGTGAGATCTAGTTCCTAGTCCTATCGGAGACGGACTATAAAACGTAGGTCCCGTCTTCAATTTGAGCACGTAAAAGAACCCTTGACATTTCAAAATCAAGACGAGCAGGCTGGAAAGCCGCTGTCCGGACAAAATTCATTAGTAAAGACTAAAAGTAAAATTCCTACAAAAAATATCTTCACCTCGCCGGTGCTACGGAGTTCATGCACTGCATATGAGATCTTCCTGTGTAAGAAAGAGATCGGAGCACACATGGTTATTCACCGAAGTGCAATGATGATGGTGCTATCAATCAATCAATCAATCAATAGAACTAGATGATGGTAATTCTATTGTGGTAATTCTATTGTAAGTGCAAGGTTAAATTGATATGGTAAAACAAAATGCCTTTGGTAAGCAAATAGTACACGGAGAAGGTAATTTTTTCTATACATGTCGTTGACAACACATTCTTTTGTTACCTGACTTACATACGATTTATCACAAACGCACGTAGATAATTTTCAGTCCCATATCTTAACTCTTCGTGCCATGACCACATATGCCGTCAATCGTCGTGGAAAGTAGTAGTTTTCTATCTAAGGGGTCTCTGTGGTTAAGTGAGTAAACTCTTGCCTTGCGTTCCGAAGGTCGTGGTTCGAATCCGGACAGCGCCGTTTTGTTCACGAGTTAATTTTTAACGAATTTGTTATGTTTTGTGCTAAACTCTCGGTAAACGGCATGTCATTTTTGTGAAGAGGAACCGAGCTATATGAAGTAAAACCCGGTGCAATGAAGTCAGTCCTACTTCTTAAGTTTTCATATGTTAGACCCGGTGCAATGAAGTCAGTCCTACTTCTTAAGTTTTCATATGTTAGACCCGGTGCAATGAAGTCAGTCCTACTTCTTAAGTTTTCATATGTTAGACCCGGTGCAATGAAGTTAGTTCTACTTCTTGAGTTTTCATATGTTAGACCCGGTGCAATGAAGTCAGTCCTACTTCTTGAGTTTTCATATGTTAGACCAAATGTGTTGCACTGGTAGCTGTTAGTTCATGTTGTTGTATAGTATCTGGGATGTTATCTATCTATCAAGTTCTCGAACCTTGAGACCTTGTTGTCGAATGTTATAGGCGCTTGATGGTAGTAGATTTTGTTCCAAATTGTGTTTGATTTAGAGCGTGAGTCCAGCGATGTTTCTAATGCTCTTATTTTAATTCAATCCAGTCTTGTAGCACTAAGGCCTCGTCTTAAACAGTTCAGTTCAAATATTGTAATCTTTTTTCTCATATGTTTTACTCAGTAGGCATGCTTTACATTTGATTTCAGAAATATAGTAAAATATAGAGTTGTTGTCGCTTGATTGCCATGTCTATGTTCGAGTGTTTGAATAGTGGTGACAGTTTGTATGTTACTGAGTTGTCTTTTTGACATCTAGTACCGATTTATCTGTCTATTTTGTCGTCTTTTGCGAAAATGCTTTGCAAATATCTGAATTTTTGGACCTACGTAATTTTTGCATGTTGGTAGATCTATTTATTTTCATGATTTATGTTTTGTGTGTGCTAATTTTCAAGTTGAATTATTCGTATGTTGATTGTACGAGTTAATATAGTTCTGTATTGTTGATGTTTAAGTTTGAGTCCCTCGCTCATATTGTCAAGTAACACTAATGCATCAAGTAAATTCATAGTATCTTTAAAAGAGTTTTAAAGCCGAAGGATTAACTTCATTGCACCGGGTTTTACCCCATATGGCTCGGCCCCTCTCCAGCAACAATCCTAGGGTCTCTTGAAAAAAACTACCCTGGTGAAGAGAACGGAGCGGTCCGGATTTGAACCCTCGATCTTCGACTCACAAGGCAAAGAGCTTAACCATTTAACCACAGAGACCCTCATAGTATCTGCTAAAATTAAACGACTACGATTATACTATGCAAACGGATGTTGCTTACTGTGGTTGAATTACACCAAATGTACATCGTTGACAAAAGATGATTTTCTATAACACTTTCTTTCTTCTTCTTTCGTTTGTCGTCACATTGTTACCGGGTTGTTGCTAAGTGTGGTTGGATTTTTTATTTTTGTCCTGTGCTGCTTTTAGTAGCTTGAGTGATAGTTATTTTTGCTTTTGACGGGATTCTGCTATACCATCTATCCATCTTTTTCGTAGTCTTCCTCTCGCCTTCTTTCCCGATGTTCTGTTATAGAAGACTCTGTACCAGAAGATTATTCCATGTCACTATCGTAAAGGTTTGTGTTTTGCGCATTGCTGAGTTCTGTGGTATTACTACTTCCGCCCGTCATAGTATGTTTGTTTTGAACGCTGGTGTTATTGCTTTTTTTTCTTTAGTTTTCCTAATAATTTCTGAACAATGTGATTTGTTCAAACAAATTCTCTACAGGTTTGCTGGACTTGTCGTATATTATACATTCTTGTTGAAACATTTGATGTTTTAGAAACACACTAATAACACATTCTAATGCACTTTTGAAGAGAGCAAATCGTGTTCACTCCGCCATTTTGGAGACAAACGAACAGTTGTCTGAATTGCAATTATTAGGATAATACTATAAACACATTTGAGTGAATTGCACTTCTGTAATTATGTTGTGCATATGTCATGTTAATGTAACAGATCGTTGCGCACTCAGTGCGCCATTTTACAACCAGGTTTCATTCTGGTGCATTCTGTGCTTTGTTATTTATAAAAGGATTCAGTTCAAAGTAATATATCAGGATGTGACACAAGCAAATGTCCAATTAGGTATTTTCAAAAACATAACTGACTAGTATAATAGATAGCGATCACAAATGGGAAAAATAAAGTTGTAAATTTTCAGCTATAAAATCTTTCAACTTTCAATTTTTATTGATGAATACTCACAGTTCTCTAAATCCCTCTCTCTCTCTCTCTCTCTCTCTCTCTCTCTCTCTCTTCTTTTATCTATCTCTCACTCGTATATATATATATATATATATATATATATATATATATATATATATATATATATATACAGTAGTAAGCGCCTACCTCAAGATGAAGGCTGACAATCGACATCCACTACATGATGTGCTGGCAATACACAAAGGTAACAGACTGAAAATAGGTAAATGATGGGTGGGCCGGTAAAGATTCCATACATCTAGTGTTTGGTTTACCAAATATCAGTCCTTAAAGGCAGTTAGTCATAGTACTTGTGGATGTCAAACCAACTTTCCGGATCGTATCACGTTTGATAGATGCTTCAAAGAACAACTTCCTGATATTGTTAATTTTGAAATCCAAAAACAAATTATATGAAAACATCAGAGATGATGCTTCTGTTCTGTACATGGACGGCTCGTTGATTCCATGCACTTGAAGTGCATGGACCTTCACGGCAAGCTCGAGAGACAAAGCTGTCAACGAAGCCAGTGATACATTTGCTATGACAACGAGTAGCCTCAAATTGGACAACAAAGATAGTGACCAGGTTTTTGAGATAGCCGAGCTCACAGAAGTACACATATGCATGTATGCTAATGACTCAGTGAGCATGTTCAAGAAAAATTCAGTCTGGCAATACGATATGAATGACTCGTCACACACTGAACATATTGCAAATAATCCATATAACCTTCATTTTCGTTCAGTCAGGCGGGCGTGGAAGGCAGCGAGCAAGCAGATCGTCTAGTATATATACAGTAAAGGTCGAGGTAGGATGGGCAACGGACATGTTCAAGAGAACACATTCCGGATCACATACGAAATGAATGGTTCGACATAATGATCACATCACAAAAAATACACATAACCTTTATTTTCGTTCATAGTCAATCGCGAGTGGAAGGCAACGAGCTAATAAGTGGTATAGTTCATACAGGAATGGTCGGCGAAGGACGAACAATGGACATGTCAGTCATACATCATCAATACCACAAGAGAAGCAGTTCGACTACATGATTTTTATTGGTATAAGTCTACATCTCTAATCCAGAATGAATGAGACGTGAGGAAAACCGGGAGCTGCCAGGTCATAAACACTTTACTAACGATTAAAAAAACACGTTTGATTAATCAACACAGAACTGGAGTGATCAGTCACATTTACGTTGTGGAAATGTTGAGAGAAGATCTGAGCACTTATGTGTCTGTCTGGAGTGTAATGATCCTCACTAATAAGTAATCACATATTTATTGCTATTTATGCTCTTGTTACACTTATGCTATAAACCTGTTTGTCGTCTTGACATGGGTAAGTTATTTACCTGTATGGTTCTTTCCCTGTATTCCCTCTGTAATTTTGTATGTAATCTTTACTCGTAGGCCATAGTTATATACGTGTTCTCTTTAACTGTATGATCCCTTAATCTGTTTGTGCTCTTTACATGTAAGCTATCTTTATCTCTATATGTTCTTTACATGTAAGCTATCTTTATCTCTATATGTTCTTTACATGTAAGCTATCTTTATCTCTATATGTTCTTTACATGTAAGCTATCTTTATCTCTATATGTTCTTTACATGTTAGCTATCTTTATCTCTATATGTTCTTTACATGTTAGCTATCTTTATCTCTATATGTTCTTTACATGTTAGCTATCTTTATCTCTATATGTTCTTTACATGTTAGCTATCTTTATCTCTATATGTTCTTTACATGTTAGCTATCTTTATCTCTATATGTTCTTTAAATGTAAGCTATCTTTATCTCTATATGTTCTTTACATGTAAGCTATCTTTATCTCTATATGTTCTTTACATGTTAGCTATCTTTATCTCTATATGTTCTTTACATGTAAGCTATCTTTATCTCTATATGTTCTTTAAATGTAATATATCTTTATCTTTATGTGTTATTTAACCGTAGTATATCTTTATCTCTATGTATTATTTACCTGTAATCTATCTTTATCTCTATGTGTTATTTATTTGTATATGATCTTTAATTATTCTGCGTTCTCTGTATCTTTATTTTCCCTTATTCATTATGCTGTCTACCTGTATGTCCTGCTACCTTGATGTACGTGTTATATGTACATTCTAATTGCTTGTGTTATGTGCTCTTTACATATTTGGGGGTTAAATAATCTATTATGACTTTGTTTTAAGGTGGCCTGGCGGAGTGTAGACTTGGACAAGTTTCTGACAATAGGAAAAATGGCCTGGACACCTGATGAAGAGATTCTTGTACAACATGTAAAACACAGCGAGGAGTTAGATGACTGGACATTGGTAATACCCAAAGTCAAGAAAACGGATGCAGGATTATATGAGTGTCAGCTGACCTCTATCGGTGGTTACCACACTCACGTGCGCCTAAATGTCGTGGGTATGTATCGTCTTCTTTCAATCACACTAACTGAAGGCCTGTCCATTTAACATTGATGGCAATGCATATTTGAATGTTAATTATACATATCTACACTACTTCTATCTAAGTATGTGAACACAGAAATAATGAAGTAATTTAGTATTACAAATTACATGGGGTCTCTGTGACGTAGAGGTTAGGTGCTTGTCTCTTATGCCAAAGGTACCAGGTTCGCTACTTCGTGGAGTCATCTGGATATCTTTTCAGAGATCTTTGATCTTAGTGTAGGTGAGATCCAATTCCTAGTCCTATCGGAAACGGACTATAAAACATAGATCCCGTGTTCAATTTGAACACGTAAAAGAACCCTTGGAAGTTCAAAATCGAGAAGAGCAGGCTGGAAAGCAGCTGCCCGGCAAAATTAATTCTAAAAGTTAAAAAGTAAACTGAGTTACGCTTTTGTGATGTCCATCACGCCAAACACAGTACGCAGATAAATATATATATTATAATAATAATGTAATAATAATTCCTCACGTACCGCTATACGTTACATAGGACCTGCAAGTAATTTCTCCATACCTCTCTATCCTTGGCAACTCGCTCGATCTCCTCCATGTAACTGATACCTATATTTCCTGCCTCTCTCAGCAAAGTTTGCTTCAGGGTCTCCTTAGGTTGTCCTCTCTTTCTTCAAGCCTTTGCATCCCACTTCAATGCCTGCTTTGATATTCGTTGATCATTTCTTCTCAAGGTGTATCCAACATATTTCCATCTTCTTCTTCTTATAACAGTTGGTACTAAGATATATATACACACGAGTATATCGTTTTTGTGTCCAGTTTGACACATAAGGCTTACACAAAAGAGTTCCATTGTTGTCGTTCTGTTGGCTTTCTATTAATTGTTTCCCACGAAAGGCAACAATCTTTCCTCTTTGCCATTTTGCTCCATGTTTCCCTAGAACGTCCAGCAGGGTTTTAAATTCCCATCCGCTGTCCAATAGAGAGTTGTCCTGCCATATACACATATATATTGTGTAGGTGTGTGTGTGTAAATGTGAATGTATATATATGAACAGTTCTAATTTTTAAGAATATAAAATAACACATTTTCTGTTTCATCCACAAACAGGACCTCCAATTACAAATCCAGGTAAGCCAAGTACCTCTACATGTATGTGTCAAGTAAGTTGTTAACATATATATTGTGGAACGTTTGTTGTCTGATTTGAACCAACAAGCGTTTCTATTAATTCTATTTGAAAATCGAACGTTCTATACGTTTCTCTATTCTTTTTGTCTTATCTTATCCACGTGTGTTGTGAAGCGCCGTGAGGAGTTTCAGTTTTCTATACTGTGCCAGGTGTGTTGCATCTATAGTTGTTAGTCTTTGATGTCATAGGATATCTGTGGTATTATCTATCCAACTCTTTGTCTTCCTCTGGCTCTACATTTGAGTTGCCGGTTGTTATAGGCGCGAGATAGTAATAGATCTGGTTTCATTCTCATTATATGGCCGAACCATTTTATTTGTTGTCTTCTAGTATGTTGGATGCATGTTGTGATTCTAACGATATTTCTAATGTTCTCATTTCTCAGTCTATCCTTTCTTATAACATTGACAGCTTTTCTTAAACAGTTCATTTCACATTTAAACAGTTCATTTCACATTTTGTGATCTGTCTTTTATGGGGAATTTAATTAGGGACCAAAGTGTGACATTGATAACAGAGAGTTTGTAGAAATATGCAATTTATCAGTTAACTCTTCACTGCCAAGTCTATGTTTGGGTGTTTGAGCAGTGAGGATAGTTACTCCATTGCGTTCCAAATATCTGCTGTTATATTTCTTCTTCTTCTCTTCCACCATTTACTTATAGAATTGTTGGGGTGGAAACGTAATGATCTTGTATGTGCCTTTTTTAAGTCACTTTGTAAGCTGATATTCATTTTTCTAAAACTGTTCTTGATGCCATATCTCCATCTTTTGCGTGGTCTTCCTCTTGCTTTGTACTCATTATACTTTTCATATGTGGCTCTCTATGGTAGGCGATACCAGGGCATTCTTGTCAGATGTCCAAATCATTTAATCTGTTGTTCTTTTATGAATTGCATGACTGGTTTCACATCCAGTGTTCTTTTGATTTCTTAATTTCTAATTGTGTCTCTTATTGTCACACCTGCAGCTCTTCTAAGACACCTCATCTCTGTCGTTATGATTTTCCGCTGTTATATTTACTTATCTATATCTAAATATTAATATGAACAACTTGGTTTCTTCAAATACAAAATAAAACCTGATATTCTCTCGTCCATCAACAGCACCCAAAACTCCAAACCCAGGTAAGTCAAGTAATTCACTAGACCAGTCACCACAATGTTCACTCTTACAGTGACTTCATAGCGGTTTTTGTTTTATATTTATTAACAACCTATCATTTATTTACTCCCATTTCTATTTAATTTATTTTTACAATAAACCACGTTTCATTCTTTAGTAGTAATCCATACTATACTGCGTTCATGCGTAACTTCATTCCATGCTTCATTCAGCGTGTATCGATAGATTCATCTCTACGTTCCTTTCAATTATTCACCTACTCATTGTTTCGAGTACTGAATATGATAACTTTCACGCTCTCTGTGAACTAACACATCGTGCATCAAGCAATCATTGAAATGATTCAGATAAATTATTAGTGCATGTCTGTAAAACTACATTTTCTAATGTGTCATGACATTTACTCAGTACGGAACTTCATGCACTGGTAGCCAAAGAAGAATAGTAAACCAACACAGAACCGGCGACGTTAGTCCGAGGAGGCTATTGAAACACGTATGGACTAATTGGCTCGATGTACAGTGATGATGATCCGACGACTAAACTAGACTAAACTGAATATTTTCAGACACATAGACTAGACCAAAAAACATATGTGCAAACGTATTAACTTGCATACGTAGACATTGCTGAAGGGCTCGTACAGTTCATTAGCATGTACCCCATATAATTTATTGGATTAGATTTTTTTTTTCCGATCCAGAAGCACTTGAGCTTTCAGTTCTTCGTTTCGGTGCCATGGACATTGTAACCCTTCGGGTCGGTGTCACGACACCGTAAATCTGGAAACCTGTGGCTTTTCTGACAGCCCGCGGAATTGAACCCGAACTCACAGGGATCGTGTCACCCGTCGTCCAACGCGTTACGAACACGCTGGGCAGGCGGTCATTGGATTGGATACAATAGTGTACACTTGATCAATCAGATACATTCATATTTAGTTTGTTATCGATTTGGTTAGTGAAGCTATGTTGCCCTACACATTATTTTAATATGATAGGATATTTGTTTTTAATGATTGGGTAATTGAACAGCTGTGGTGTTAAGCTAGAAAGGCAACAAAAATGATGTGAATTAGATGAGTAAATATGAAAACGAATGTATGAGTTTTAGAGCTAATTTATGAGTTAGAATAAATTTGTGTATGTCGGGTAATTAGCTCTGCGGGAGGATACATAATAATGTTAGTGGGAGTAGAGAAACTTAAGACAAGATAACAGCATTTTTAAACAGGAAGATAGAGTGATGGGCGGGAATACAGAAGTATTAGACAGGAAGATAGCAGTGTTAGGCAGGAAGACAGCAGTGTTAGACAAGAAAACAGCAGTGTTAGACAAAATGACAGTAGTGTTAGACAGGAAGACAGCCGTGCTATAAGGAAGACAGCAGTGTTATACATGAAGACATCCATGCTATACAGAAAGACAGCACGCTATACAGGAAGACAGCAATGTTATGCAGGAAAACAGCATTGTTAAAGAGGAAAGCAACAATTCAACGTAAGAAAGCAGCGATGTCTCTAAATGAGAATACAGCGTTGTAATGTGAGAATGTAGCAACGTCGGTAAGAATACAGCAACATAACGTGAGAATGTAGCAATGAAGTTAAAAAAAAAATCGATGTAATGTGAGAATATAGCAATGTCAGTGAGAAAAAACAACAATGTAAGGTAAATAGAGTGCATCAATGACGGTATAGAGAGATATCATTATAAGGTGGGGATGCAACAATCTCAAGGGTAGGGCACTATATTAGTTGAAAGGAGACCACGGGCGTCCTCATAAATTTTCCAGGAGGGAGCAAATGAATGGCTAGTGGGAAGTGGGTAGAAAGTGTTTAAATGGATTAAATGGATAAGCATTAAAAGTGAAAACGGTATTTCTTCTTCTTCTGCAAACGCTCCATATCGAAAACTTGTTAGACACTCTGTGTGAGCTGTATATGATCAGAGACTAAGAGCGTTTATACATTGTGCCAGTTATGTGCCTGTAAGTAGGCCAGCACATCCGATTTCTGCGACGCTTTTTATTTACTAGGATAGCTTCCATAGGCCCCTACCTTAGTCGCCTCTTACGACATGCCTTGTAGGTCGCAGTTGTGTTAGTCTTTGCTTTCCTTGCATGCCCCGGCACCGCAAAGGTGAGACAGTACTTAATTGGGAAGACGGTATTTAAGTTGTAAAACACCACATTTAATAGTGGCAAACAGATATGACAGTTATAAACATACTCTTGTTATAATAAAGTATGTGATCCCCTCTGTTGTTCACGGTGACGTAGTAATAACAATTCCAAGATGTTCAGTTTTATTTGTTTCGTTTTCTTACCTTAACCATACTCCTGTTTTTTAACTAATCAGATTTTTAACCCCACGTATAAATTGTAATATTACTGATAAATTGTTGGAAAATTATTACGTTTATTTAAACAATAAAGACTAAAATCCAGCAACTAAAATGTTGCAGATTACATCTATAAATAATTTGCAATAAATTAAAAGTATTCGAACTTGCAAATCAAATATTATTTTACGTATCCTCTTAATGGGGAAAAATAACAAGTGTGCAATAGAAAATTAAAATAGCAACTTATTGATGACTAAACAGATAAGATAACTGAGGCACTGATAATAGTGGATATATGCTACAGTAAAGAAAAGTAGTTTAAATTGTTATTATTATTATTATTAGTCTGATATAATTTTGTATTGATTTATGTAATTGTTAGAGTAATAGGAATGATATATAAATCAATCAAGTGCCATGTCTGTCTGCGTCGGCGATCTTGTCTCTACATAACATGATATCCTTGGTGAAGTTAATCAGTTCTGACGTCGATCTTTTGTCGTTCCACGATGTCAGCACATTTAACATCTTCTCCGTTTACCTTCCACGATCTCTTCTTCTCTGAATTTTACCAGTTGTCACCAAATGTTCTAAACATCCTCGTCGCATTATATACTCGTAGAACCGTGATTGTCTGATTCTTATTCTTTTGTTAAGATTTCTTTGTGTGCAGGTCTGTTTTAAGAACTCATCACTTGTTTTCTTCGGTGTCTTTGGCATTTTCAGCATTCTTCTGTAAAACCATATTGTTGTGGCATCCAGTGATCTTATTGATTGCGTTTTCATTGTACTTGATTCACTGCCATACATAAGTATTGGTTCAATATTTCAATGGAGTGCTCGTTTATATAGTGTCATTGGTATTTAATTAATTGCCGCATCGTGTATTTTTTATTTTCATAAAAGCAGCTTTTGCTTGAGCTATTCTATTCCTAATCTCTGTTTTACATCTTCCATCAGATGTTAGAAATGTTCCCAGATACCTGAAAATGTATTATATATATATATATATATATATATATATAAGTAATATAGCTGATGACAGAGTTGCATGGGCTCAAAGTCTTTTGAAAAGAGACACGTATGAGCTGAAAGACGAGAGAAAAGCGAAAGCTCAGAGTTTGTCACAGTAAAACACTTGTCAATTGACCGTCTGTAAAGACGAAAAAGGTCATAGATACATAATAGAAATAATTCCTCTCGTACCGTTATACGTTACATAGGGCCTGCAAGTAATTTATCCATACCGCTCTATCCTGGGCAACTCGCTCAATCTCCTCCAATGAACTGAGACCGATATTTCTTTCCTGAGCATACGTATCCCTAAATTCCAAAAGCTTAAGCTGTCCAGTCTTCTCTCTTTATCATCCCATGTTTCTCTATTCCCTCAAATTTACCTGCTGTCACAAAATAATATCACTCACTGCTTCTTATGACAAGGATATTCAGTTCATGTAAGTAAATTACAATTATTTAGTTTTTCCTTAAGAACCTCCCCACACATCTGTTTCTCTTCTTCAGATTATAAAAGATAAATATTAATTCTTGGTTATATTCTCTGCAGAGGTAGCATTGACAGGAACGCAGTTTGTGGAGCGCGGTGGGCAGATACAGCTGCAATGTAACGCAACAGGAGGCACGCAAATCGCCGAAGAAATAGATTGGTTCAAAGTAAGGAATAATTTTAATGTAAAATATATGCCTATTTTTATATCCCACAATTTTATGCTTCATTTCTTCCAGTTTGTCTTTTACTATTGCCGTATGTGTATTGCATATGTGTTTCTTTGTGGTATATGTGTTTTTGTTGTTGCTTTTTTTTTACTTTCACCGTAGAATAACAATTTGAAAGCCCTCTTTGTAATTATACTACTCGTATTTGCGTCAAAGTGGTAATTAAGTACGTTTTGCTGGTGTTTTTACATCGTTAAATTACGATTTTTGCACCTTTCTGTTAAACATTCGATTTCGGCTTGTGTATCTACGAGCTCGTCTTCCTTGGTCGTAACAGTCTATTTACTGACTACATGGATCTAAATGCAATTTTTTTTTCGAAAGAATCGGTCTATAACGACTTCCATATACTGAACAGTTGGTTCTTCGAATACGGCTCGGGCTGGTAGAACAACTCCACAGTCGTCGGGGTACATGTCGCATGTGTCTCACTAACATGTGGTCAGATTAACTTTCGCATGTTTCAGGTAAAACCATTTAATAATGTTACAACATTTCTAGCAACCATTTAAGCAATTTCTCTCGGAGAGCTCTCCTTTCTAGTGATCACCAAAGACAAAACGCATATAAACTAAGTACGGTAGTTTAACAAAGTGCAAAGACAAGATACATTGATGTTTCAAACAAAATGTCTTTATCAGGCAGCGGATACAAAACAACTGAAATGCAGATGACGATCTTACCTAAAAGATGGTCATATTTATCATCATCGTTTGTATTTCGTTTGTTTTGTATCATTTGCTTGTTTGCTTGTTTAGTTCTCTCCGACCCTCGTGAAGTATGAGGCTCCTACATTTTTTCTCTCTACTGTTTCTGGTCCTTGACAGTTTTCGCAATATCTTCCTATGATAGGCCACCATCATTCATTTACTCAACAAGAATTACGACTTCAGGTCTTTTTAGGTCGTTCTTTTTCCATCCCCTTGAGAGTTCCATCCCAGTATTTGTCTAGTGACTCTCTACTGTGTCGCCTGCAGTATATGTCCAACCTCCCATCATTTTCTCCTCTTGACTTGATTCACCATAGATTCATGTCCTGTTATTATCCACAGATCTGTGTTTACCACTCTTGTCATATCATCTCAGTCTGAAAATACTTCGAATACGTTTGTTGATAAAGGTCGAAATCGTATTTGTATTTAATCCTTTACTTGATAGAAGTCTTCTGGCAGAAACATCACTGAATCGTTTTTTATTTTTTGGGTACTTTGTTAAACTACATTACTTCGTGTTAACGTGTTTCCTCTTTGTTACATATGTTTACCACAGTCTTCACTTGTATCAATGTGGATCACCACTATAGTAGATGGGATATAGGTTGCTTGCGACTGGGTTGTAGATATAGTTCTTGTCTCATTCCTACGTTTTACTTTATTTTTTAGCTCTAACTACGAAGCATGCTACTTATCTTGTTTGTTATACTTGTTTCACATAAGTCAAAAGTTTTTGTCTCTATGAATTTTACTCAAACATAGAGAGGTTTCTAATTAAACATACGAATTTGTCTTTGACATTATCATATTGCAGTATGAACTGTCTTTATGATGTTGAGTGCCCGTCTGCCCAGCGTGTTCGTAGTGCGTTGGACTACGGGTGACTATCCTTCTGTGTGTGCGGGTTCAATTCCGCGGGACGCCAGAAAAAGCCACAGATTCCCCAGTTTACGGTGTTCGTGGCACCGAACCGAAAGGTTACGATGTCCATGGCACCGAGCCGAAGAGCTGAAAAAGCTCAAGTGCTTCTGGATCGGATAAAAAAAAAATGATGAGTACCGTGTTCACCACCCAGATGCAAATATACTCGTCTAGTGTCTCCTGTAGAGCGATCGGGCTATATTCCCGTGATCCCTGATCTCAATGTAGGTGAGATCGAGTTAGTCCTACGGAGACGGACGAAACAAACATAAATAAATGTGCTTCCCAAAGGACGTAGCATCAACCACAGTAAAAAGATCATTTCTAAATTCTTCAGTAGAGTGAAGGGGATTCCGTTAAATCAACGGAAAAATTGCAACAATGTCTTCCTAAACGGTTAAGACCCAGGCCAACGCCAGAACCAAACATAGGTCTCGTATTAAAAGTGAGAACGTAACAGAAACATTGACAGTTGAAAATCGATACAATTAAATTTAAAATTTCAAGCTCAATAAAAATCGTTAATATCAATTAAAAATAACATTTCTATAAATTTGCCACACTTCCAAAACTACATCAGTGACCGTCGCCGATGCTAGAGTTCGGGTACCACAGCTGAGATTTTCATCTGTTAAATTAAGAGATATAGTTCAGAGAACTATTCATCGAAGTGCAAGGTTGATTCAGACATAAACGGAAGTGCTTGGTGCTGTACAGTTCTGCAAGAAAATCAATCATAGTCCCTAAGAGAATTCCCCAATAATTCATGGAAATATCTTTACAATCAACTACACTGGAAAATGATAGACTACATATATGTACGCGTATACAGGCTCCAATATGGGCTGTCAGTTCCTTACAGACAACTGAAAGCTCGCTGAAAGTATCTTAGAAAGAACACATACACAGTAGCTCCGAAGACAATAGTGAAATTATGAGTACACACTGCTTTCTTTGTAGACTAGGAAATCAATCAACTATACCCGAAAATGAACATTGATGAGCAAATCTAGCTGCATTTCACTTTATAACGCAGATGTACAACTTTACTGAATACATTAAATTTACTCTAAAGAAACATCTGGAGATGTTCAATCAAAAACGAATCTCCTGAGCTACACACACTGTTAGCTCATAATCTCTTCCCCATTCACATTATCATTTTATAATTAGGTCATTACTTTTCCCAACTGCAACAAAGCATTATCTTAAAAGTGTGAAAATTTCTAATTTTCTGGTGTGGTTAAAAAAAAGAAATGTCTGAATTTCTTCAGAAATGTGATTCTTGTAGAAAATAATTAGGCTGTTGTCAAATAATTGCTTTTTTTAATAATATTAAAATCTTCTTCTGTTTAATACGTTGAGTTTTGAACAAATTTTTGAATGATAAAACTCGGATGCGTATTATATATCAAATAATGAAATATCCCGTAGACTTTTTTATACATTAGGATATGAAGTGTCTATCACTTCAAATTTGTAGGTTCAAGTGTGCAGGAGGTAGGAGGGCAAATTCCTTTCCTCGTGTATAGAACATGAAGTGTGGGATTTAACCCACAACCCTTTTATGTTCGAGTAGATAGGCGAACTCTTATACATTAAGCAAATCCGTCCCACTGGAGGGACAAGATTGGGGTACGCTTATACATTAAGCAAATCCGTCCCACTGGAGGGACAAGATTGGGGAACGCTTATACATTAAGCAAATCCGTCCCACTGGAGGGACAAGATTGGGGTACGCTTATACATTAAGCAAATCCGTCCCACTGGAGGGACAAGATTGGGGTACGCTTATACATTAAGCAAATCCGTCCCACTGGAGGGACAAGATTGGGGTACGCTTATACATTAAGCAAATCCGTCCCACTGGAGGGACAAGATAGGGGTACGCTTATACATTAAGCAAATCCGTCCCACTGGAGGGACAAGATTGGGGAACGCTTATACATTAAGCAAATCCGTCCCACTGGAGGGACAAGATTGGGGTACGCTTATACATTAAGCAAATCCGTCCCACTGGAGGGACAAGATTGGGGTACGCTTATACATTAAGCAAATCCGTCCCACTGGAAGGACAAGATTGGGGTACGCTTAACATTACAAATCCGTCCCACTGGAGGGACAAGATTGGGAACCTTTTACATTAAGCAAATCCGTCCCACTGGAGGGACAAGATTGGGGTACGCTTATACATTAAGCAAATCCGTCCCACTGGAGGACAAGATTGGGTAGCTTAAATTAAACAAATCCGTCCCACTGGAAGGACAAGATTGGGGTACGCTTATACATTAAACAAATCCGTCCCACTGGAGGGACAAGATTGGGGTAGCTTAACATTACAAATCCGTCCCACTGGAGGACAAGATTGGGGTACGCTTATACATTAAGCAAATCCGTCCCACTGGAGGGACAAGATTGGGGTACGCTTATACATTAAGCAAATCCGTCCCACTGGAGGGACAAGATTGGGGTACGCTTATACATTAAGCAAATCCGTCCCACTGGAGGGACAAGATAGGGGTACGCTTATACATTAAGCAAATCCGTCCCACTGGAGGGACAAGATTGGGGTACGCTTATACATTAAGCAAATCCGTCCCACTGGAAGGACAAGATTGGGAACGCTTATACATTAAGCAAATCCGTCCCACTGGAGGGACAAGATTGGGGTACGCTTATACATTAAGCAAATCCGTCCCACTGGAGGGACAAGATTGGGGTACGCTTATACATTAAACAAATCCGTCCCACTGGAGGGACAAGATTGGGGTACGCTTATACATTAAGCAAATCCGTCCCACTGGAGGGACAAGATTGGGGTACGCTTATACATTAAGCAAATCCGTCCCACTGGAGGGACAAGATTGGGGTACGCTTATACATTAAGCAAATCCGTCCCACTGGAGGGACAAGATTGGGGTACGCTTATACATTAAGCAAATCCGTCCCACTGGAGGGACAAGATAGGGAAGAGGAAGAGTGAGCTTACAACCCTTTCCCCGCCCATCTTATATCTGGTTCGATAAATGAGCGCTCTATTGTTTACTTTAATCCGCCCGACGAATATTATATCCGAGTATTAAAAACGATACCAATTTCCATATCAAAAGTAATCTATGTTGGAAAGTGATATTTTTGTCACAATTTGACAGTGACAAATAGCGTAAAATTAAATGTACAATCTGTTTTCTTATGTGTCAGACATTGTCTCAAAACTCATTTCGCACTCTCAATCCATTATGATATTAATCTTTTTTTCTGTGAAGTTTGCTATGTTTTAATTTGGATCATGAAACTGAATTTTTTTAATTGTTATTCTACAGTAGAAAAGCATTTAGTGATAAAATATGCAGGATTTAACGTCAGTCGAGAAATAATTCAATATTTTCCATTAACCAATGCAACATTCGATCATGGTGAAGAGCAACCAACAAAATCATAAAAGTGTTGGCTAGCAAGAAATATGTGTCACCACCAGATCTTCGAGACTTAGAAAAACAAATAGTTACTGAAGTACGTAATGGACAGAGGACTAAAAAAATGGTATTTCATTAATGGTTATCCGACTTTAAACTCTTGAATTAACATCATACGAATGGTCCATTTGTTTATGAAAATACATGGTATTTCAGTTCGACTTCAGCTCTGTTTTATATAAATATATGAATATACTTTCCGTTTCCTGACTCGTATTTCGTAAATTTAAATCTTTAAAAATTATGTTGCGCCTTATATGCGAATTTTAATTTTACCAGAAAATGTTTAGCTAAATCAAGCCTGCGTTTTATACACGAGAGAGGGTATATTATAAGATATTCTACGATAGTTTTGGTAAGCATGAAATTCACGAAAATACGAGTATAAGTGATGAAACTGAAAGATTATTAGGAAATAGTTAACAAGGTGATATTAAATAGTTGGATTCATTTCATATTCGATGTCTTGGCCAAAAAGGCCAGTGCCAAAGAGAAAAGTTACCAACCCCTGTCTTTTCAGGAGGTCACAACCCTCATACAGAGAAAATCTGCAGTAAACTGGAAGATAAACAGTGGATATGATTATGGAAAAGACTTCCTCAAAGACCTAAGTAGAACAGAACAGACTCAACAAACACTTATATAGACTAGGAATAAGTCAAACAGCTCTCTGCCAGTGTCAGCAGGCGGAACAGACATCGGAGCATGTCTTGCAAGACTGTCCTCTCCTGTGTGAGCTGAGAAGCAGCATGTGGCCACACCCAGTCGACCTAAAATCTAAGCTTTGGTGAAACCTGACTGACTTGAAGTTGACTGCCTAGTTTGTGGTCCACAGTAAACTAAGAGCATGAGCAGAGATAGTTGAAAAAAAATTATTTCATTTTTGTGTAAGATGCGTATGTTCTCATCGTGGGGAATACAAAAATAACTAAATCTTAAACCTATCTTCACTGTTATAGAACGAGTATACAACTCCCAGATCTACTATCTACCTTGGTTGTCTACAGATCTTTAGATAAATACTAAAGCTTATGTCTACAGTTGCAGTTCAGTAACAGTGATGAAACCACTTATTGTTAAATCTACCTTTGCTGTATGTATGCATACGACCTTCCTACAGTATTTTTTGCCCACCCAAACCTTTAGTGCTGTACTATTTTACTTATATATTATTATTAAAATAACAGCAATGTTGATTTGATATAGTTGTAGATGGTTAGCAGTACAATTCTCAAATTTGTCAATAATTAACCATTTCCGTTCTCCACATTCAATTAGGCGTAAGTCAAAATCGGGTATACCGTGGAATTAATCAGTTCACAATGTATCCTTGCTACTGTCATTGGCGTATGTACACATGAATTTTCATTTTATAGAAGTGGAAGGTTTCATTTGTTCACTATGTCACTTTTCTTTTAACAATATGTAATATGGATACGCCTTTACAAACTCGCCACAATTTTGTGTATTACTGTAAATTCTAAACTTTGGTTATCCTTTTGTTGCTTTTATGCAAAACTATATAACAAAAAACGGTTTTTGTGCATCAACTAAGCTATCTACCAATTAGTTAAACATGAATTCGTAAGGTTGTCGAGAAACGGCACATTATTGCTAGCATCCTATGTCTATGTCGCTGTCTGGGAATCCTTAAATTATTGCTATCATCTGCTGTCTGGCATCGCTGTCTGTGACACAAAATACATTTACATGATAATTTTACCGTGTCAATTTACTTATTTTTGTTCCAAATGGTTATTTAGCGCCGCTCATGCGTGATTTTATTGCAGATTAATATATCATTATCATATTAATCAAAGTCGCTATCCATCATATTGTTTTGTTTGTTCATTTTTGGTGAATAAATTCAAAGAAAAACAAGTTTCTGCTTTATTCATGTGTATCGGTGAGCTGATATATCTATAAATTGTTTTATTTGTTTGGATACCATAGAATAATCTAGAATTGCAGTAGACATATCTTCTTCTCATGTGCATAGTCCACCGTTTTTATTACTAGTGATGATGCGATGAATAAAACACAAACATTTATTATGTTGTTATATTTTGGTGAAAGACAGAGTCATCAGTTACTTGTTATGTATGTGAATACTTTCTTGTGTTTTTCTTTTAGCCCACCCAGATACAGAAACACTGTCAACACAGCCCGCCTGATAAATTATCTACTCTAGCAAATTCTCTCGCCTTATCCAGAGTCGTCCTCTTTGATGTCCTTCTGCCACCTTCGTCTTGGTCGTTCCCTGTCTCGTACTCCAGGAACCATGCCTTCCATCACCGTTCTCTCCAAATCATTGTCGCATTTAACGTGGGAAAAATATTTCATCTTCTGGGACATAATGCTTTTTATGAGCCAATGTTTCTCTGTGTGCAGGTCTTGCACATACACACTGTACTTACCGTTATTTTAGTGTTATGTTACTGTTACACTACTACTGTACTGTTATTACTGTTATTTTGTTTTACTGTTATGTTACTGTTACACACTGTACATACTGTTATTTTACTGTTATGTTACTGTTACACACTGTACTTACTGTTATTTTACTGTTATGTTACTGTTACACACTGTACTTACTGTTATTTTAGTCAGTGCCGTGCCGTGCTATGATACAGAGAGGCGATCGCTCAGGCGGAAACCCTAAGGGGGCATAAGCAGCAAAAATTAAAATTACAATTGAAGGTTATTTTAAGGAAAAACATGTAAGGGCGGCATTTCGAAGACTTACATCATACTGAGAAAATATACCGCACGACCCTGATTTTAGTTCAGTCTACTTAGTTCTCTATTGTTCTAGTTTTACTCGTATTAATGATTAATATTTCATGTTCTAATATGGACATATTTTGTCCTTCTATATGTTCACTTAGGCATCTGTAGCTTAAGCGATAGTGAGCTCGATCACAACCCAATAGTACCTTGTTCAAACTACGCGGCAGGCAATTTGGAAGTAAATTTGTTCCTGTGAATTTTTACGAATAATAGTAAAAATAGACCTCACCCTTCAGAAAGCAATAGCAAACTACTGAACGTATAAGTGGTGCCTAGAAAATCAACGATTCGTTTATTGTGGTTGATAGTGACGCCCTGTAAAGTGCCACGATTTTCATGTTCACTTGAGATGCTTTTCTTATTGTTAGCTTTGCCATTTCCTTGTTTAAAACTCGTTTTACCGTTCACCATTTCGGCCTCATCATATTTGCTGTGTTCAGCTTAGATGAATATTCTGCTCTCAGCTCTTTCATATTACATGTTTTCAGCTGTTTCATAATCGCTGTTTTTATGTCTTCCATTTTTCCTTCTGTCAACTACATCAGCTTTTATGTTTTCATTTTTCCAAGTGCACTTGCCAGAATGCCCTTTTTCGTGTTCGGTTTTTATTTTTGTTTAGTTTTCCGTTGAGTAAATTATTTTTAAAGTGCTACTCTGCTAGGTTATAGAACCTATAGAAGAAATATTCTTAACGGTGAAAACGCATATCAAAGCTGTTCTTCTGTTACTGTTCCTGTCAATCGTTACTGTTGTTGTCAATGATCAAGATATTAATTTAACCAATAATATAAACAGTCTACCTAAAACTATATACTATATAACTATCACCTAGTGGTAGTAGGCTACAATAAAACTGGGACCTCTGTGGCGTAGAGATTAGATGTTTGCCTCTCGTTCCAAAGGTAACCGATTCGCTCCATCGTGAAGCCATCGGGATATTTTTCCAGAAATCCCTGATCTCATTGTAGGTGAGATAGAGTTCCTAGTCCTACCAAAGACGGATGATAAAACGAAGGTCCTGTGTTCAAATTGGGCACGTAAAAGAACATTTGGCAGTTCCAAATCGATAAGAACAGGCTGAAAAGCCGCTGCTAGAACAAAATTCATTAGAAAAAATGTTAAACTAAAATTCCTACAAAATATTTTTACCATCTTCTAAATTACACCGGGGACCCTCACTGGTGCTACGGAGTCCGTGCACTGCCGCTGAGGTCTTTTTGTGTAATATAAAGATCAGAACTCATCAAAGTGCAATGCTGATGGTCATATCAATCAATCAAACTGCAAACCAACTGATTATCACTGAGCAGCACTTTAGTAAACTACGTACTAACTGACTACGACTAAGCGTTACACCAGTAAACCTGCGTACCAATTATGAAAGATCAACATTTAAGGGAAGTAATGTAGTTTTACAAGAATAAGTTATAAGTTAATTGCATATCCTTTACAGGACTTTGCGAATCAACCCCAGCTTTTAACACTGTTTGTGATTTTTCTAGGCATTATTACGTTCAGTAGTTTGCCATTGCTTTCTGAACGGGTGGCGCCATCGTCCTTTTGTAAAATCCACGCGAAACAATTTGCAACCAAATTATCCGCAGCGGAATTCGAACTCAGAACGTTGGGGTTAATAGAACGACTCACTATCCCCTAAGCCACAGACGCCACCCTTTACAAGAATACGAATAGATTATTTAAAGTTGATTCAAAGCACAAACACGGATTCATTTAATGAGTTCCTATCGTTGTTTAATTATAATCCTACCTTTTCGCAGGATGGCAACATTATTTCCGGTTCCAGATACAAGGATTACATAATATTCACGTACCGTTCTTACGAACAAGGAGCTCTGGTGAGCACTCTACAGGTTGACAGAGCCAGCGCTGATCATGCAGGGACGTATGTGTGTAGATCATCCTACAATAAACTCAAGGACATTGCTGTACAAGTGCTGGTTGGTGAGTCTTCGTTTTTATACTGTTTATTATTATTTTTATATTCCTCTTGCACCGTTCTACGTTACATATGGCCTGCAATTAATTTCTCCATACCGCTCTATCCTGGGCAACTCGCTCAATCTTCTCAATGGAATCGTGTCCGATAATCATCGACTCTCTCAGTATAGCTCGTTTCAGCGTTTACCTATAGTTTCCTTTCTTTCTTAAACCTTTGGCCTTCCACTTCAATGTCTGCTTTGTGATTCTTTGATCATTTCTTGCCCAACGTACCTCAATCGATTTTTCTTATAACAGTTGTAACTTGTGATTGACCAGACATTTCTCTGATTTCATCATTTCTCCGAAATTCGTACCATTTATATACCAGTATATTGTTTACTTATTCATTAACTGGTGTCTTCGCAGAATAGAGGGAATAAGATGGTATGATAGGGTCACAAATGAGAAACTTATGGAAAGAACAAGACAGATTCCAGTGAACGAACAGGTTAAAAAAGACGCTGGCGCTGGATAGGACACACTTTGCGAAAACCGGAGGGAATATAACAAGAAGGATCCTTGCCTGAACCCACAGGGACAGCGAAAGAAGGGAGGCCGAGAAATACATGGAGATGAGATTTGGAGGCAGAGATCAACAATATAAAGAAGAGCTGGAGGGAGCTGCAGGAGATAGCTAGAGATAGGAAGACTTGGCATGAGTTGGTTAAGGGCCTTTGCCCCAACCCGGGGTAAAAAGGCAAAGAGAGAGATATATTGTTTACTTACTTACTTAATAACGTATTCATCACCGATCCTACAGGAGCATAGGACATGAGTAGTTATTCTCCTCTATCTACGGTCTCTACTCATAGTATTTATGTTTTCCAAGGATAACCCGACATGCACCGAATACATTGAAAGACAACAAATGCAGTGTTTTGGACATTTAATGCGAATGAAATACAACCAACCACCAATAACAGCATACAATAAAAGATATCGGGTACTAGAGCAAAGGGAAGACCAGGATAAAGATGGATAGACAATATCAAGACCACACTACATAAACACGGATACAACACAGCAAGGGTGACTCATCTAGCCCTAGAACGCAAATTAAAGCTCCCATCCCTACGCTTAACGGCAAGAGTGGACAGCCAACTACATCTTCCACCTGGGAATAGACAATAGAGACAACCCAACATCCTTCAGTCCATCAAGAAGACTCCGTATCCAAGTCTGTTTATGGAGTCCCTGTTTCCGCTTCCTTGCGGGATCCACTCAAGTGATTGTCTTGTCTTTAGTTTCTCTAAATAGAGCAATTTTGTTATACTGTTTAGTCTGAGTTTATTAACGTTTGTTCGTCACTTTTTTGCGTCTCATAGTGGCGCCAGACAATGGATAGATCTTCTTCGCGTTCGTTCTTTACGACCAATTTTAATCACTCTTTGTGATGTGTTTGATCTTTGCCAAGAACGTGTATACGTTGCACATTGGTTTGGTAGGCCCCTAAACGCATATATTTCTACACGTTTAGGACATGTGCATCCGATTTCAGCTAAACCTCCTTAGTCGCCTCTTACGACATGCGTGGCAGGTAACAGTGGTTCTATTCTTGGCACCCCAAATTTGAGCCCCGGTAACCACTCGGGCGAATGGATAGATATACACTATGTCTATAAAATGGATAAATAAAAAACCACGACACTGGGCAACAAACCGGTAGCAGTGTGACGACAAACAAAGGCAAAAGATAACGTGTCTTTGACATTTGCCTAAGCGATGTCTTGCAATACTCCATGTTTTTAGCATAAATAGATATCACTTTTCTACCATGTAATAACATACTGGTGTGTAGCGACAACGATAAAACAAATATACAAAAAAGTATACAGACTAGATATACGTACAGACATGTATAGCAAACGTGAAAGTTATCAATCAGCAATGCCGCTCAAGAAAATTATTAGCATTTACATAGACAGCATCCAATGATTTATGAGTCCTCATTAAGAACATCTTAATAATGCTTTAAAAATCCTAGACCAGATTGGCAGGTCATGTTGATCGTGTACCTGATTATTGTATCACAATACAGTTGATGTACGGTGAGCTTGACGTGGGAAAGCAAGTAGTTGGAGAACAGACAAAATACACGTCAATTACACACCGAAAGTATTTCGGAAAGCTTCAACATCGACATCATCTCGTGATAGAGCATAGCTCAAAACGACTCATCTACCAAAGTAATGTCAATCAAAGGGTCATTAACAGTTCAATTTGCATTTGAGTGACTCCGGAT
The DNA here is from genome assembly GCA_020796225.1 of Arion vulgaris. Classification (NCBI taxonomy): domain Eukaryota; kingdom Metazoa; phylum Mollusca; class Gastropoda; order Stylommatophora; family Arionidae; genus Arion; species Arion vulgaris. Next base: position 75,108,379 of record CM036753.1, read on the forward strand.
TTCGATTGCAAATTATTTTTTTAAAAGGGTCTAAACCAGCGTTTCCCAAATTGATGGTACTCCCCAGTGGGCGCTGAAGCGTTCTAGGGGGCGATAGTGGGTTCAGAAAATTCGGGGGTGTTCAGGCGATTAGGGTAGGTGACTCCTTTAAAGAAAAAATTAATCCTAAATATTTTAAAATCAACTATTTTCATGATTTTACGATTGGATAATCATTTACAATTTGAATTCTGCATTTTATTTCATCATATGCCCGTCTTACACGATTCATATTTGCATCAATTTTCTATTTCATGCATAAAATCATAGGAAAATTGACCATGTATTACAGAAATGTATATCAATTTTCTATGTCAAAGAGAAAACAGAACATGTATATAAATGGGAGGGGAGCGTTGGAAAACTTGTATAACGTATAGGGGGACGTTACAAAGTTTATGTTGTGTAAAGTGAGGGTTGGGCCGAAAAAGTGTTGGAAATCACTGGTCTAAACTGTAAAGATTGACTTCATTGCACCGGGTTTCACCATACAGCTCCATCCCTCTTGGCAGACTCCATACATCAAGTCAATCTTAAAAATAACAAAAAAACACGACGATTGAGCCCAGAAACTACAGACTAGCATCACCGTTCAGAAATAAAAAAAATAACAACATTGCATTATTTGATGGTTGAAAAACAAAATGTCATTTATGACAGTTACACGGGTTTCAGGGGTTACTGTGGCCAAAAATTAGATTTGCAAAAAAGTAGAACCACTGTTACTGCTACAGCAGATGTCGTTAATACGGGAAAAACTACAATTTCACTGAAATGTTTGCTACGATGTCAGATAAACCTGAAAATTATGCGTTTAAGCCTACCATAACAACGAATAACAATGATGGAACTTCAAAGCAAAATAAACCATGTAAAAGGAGTGATTAAAATTGGTCGTAAAGAACGAACGCAAAGAAGAAGAAAGAAGACAGTTACACGGGTTTCAGAAAATGTTATAGAAATGAAGACAAAATATTACATTTGATCAAAATATAAGTCTTATATATTTTCCAAGAGGGCAAGCTTACATGTATACAGCAGATGTATCTGTTTATATACAGCAAACAGTGACAAATCATAAAGAAATGTTTGCTTAGATTACAAGAATGATAATTCACTGAAAAATGTACATCTCGTGGGTTAAAGCCTTCGTGATCAACATAACAAACGAAATAACAATAGAGGGAAAACTCAAACAAAATAAAACCACAGTAGAAAGGTCGAACTCAATTATCTCAGGAGCAATTTTCTTTCTTATTTTTAGAAATTACTTCTCCTGTTCTAAAAGCAATAATACACAATAGCATGTTATATGGACATTAGAAGAAGAAATACATCCAAATATCACAAATTAAAACTAAATAGAGCTCTAGCCACAACAAATGTACACTGTAGATTCTGTAAAATTAAAATAAGCACTCACTAGAACTGCAGACACAATTTGTACCACGAAGAACTGCAAAGAAAATAAGAAAGTGTATCAACTAGAACTTGCTGAACTTGCACTACCCAGATAAGACAACACAACTTAACTAGTAGTGGGGCTTGACAGACAACGCCTTCTCATTGTTTTCATGCACAAAGTGAAATGCAAAGTTAGAAGGTTACTGATCTTAACACAAATATCTTGCAAATACTAACTGTGGTACAGATAATGGAAATCGTAGACAGTTCTACCTGGTGTACTTTGAATTCAGCATAGATTGCAATATGTAGCTACAATCAGAATAGAGCAAACCCAATTCATGCAGAATCAGACAGTTCAAAATGAAACTGCAAGGTTAATATGGGGTGAAATAAGAAGTATATAAACAATAGTCCACGAAATCGATGCAGACATCAAACCCAAGAATAGTTGATCTAAACGAGTTTTTCTGGCGACAACAGTAAATCAGGTAATAATAAATCATTAACATCTAACAGGATGAATTGTTGAAAAGTGGAAGATAGCAAACTGTCAGACAGAAACGTTTCTACAACAGGTAGCAGCAATCATGGCGCTGAACAATACAATCTACCACAAACACGGAGAACTAGATAAACATACCCAAGAATAAAATAGTTGTTATTACCCATAAAAAGAACTAATGAACAATACATTAACGAGAAACAGTTCCCAACAATATTAAAGATAGTTGCTTTATAAACGAAGCCAATTTATATTCAAATTGCGTGCAATACATACTCCCATCAATGTCTCGGCCTTCAAGATCACTATAAAGGCTTGATTTGACAACAGTATATGGTATATTTTAGGTTTCAGACATGGATTCTCCGAAAGAAATTAATTCTTATGTTTCATGTCTGTTGACCTACTCGTTCTGTTATAACAACAACAACATGTGTTCTCAAACTTAAGTGTTCGTGCCTAGACTTAGTTAGTTAGTTAGTCTTTCCTCTTGGGCCTGTGGGCGGCGCATAGGGCAGAGGTCATAGTTCTCCATGTCTCGCGGTTCGTTGCTATCTGTTTTAGGTCTTTAATGTTTACTAGGCCCATCGTTGAGCATTCTCTGGTGATGGTTCTACGCAGAGTCTCTCTTGGTCTTCCTCGTTTTCTTTTCCCCTCTGGTGTCCATATGAGGGATTGTTAAGGGAGTCTTCTCTCATCCATTCTAAGTGTGTGGCCGATGTAGTTCCAGCGGCGCTTTCTTATAAAATTTGATACATTTTCTTGCTTGGTCTCTTGTCTTATTTGTGTATTGGGTCTGAAATCTGACCATTTGAGGTTCAATATTCTTCTAAGACATTTATTCTCAAAGTTATCTAATTTTCTTTCTAGAGCTTTGTTGCTTTCCAACTCTCGCATCCATAAGTTAATACTGGAATCACACAAGAGTTAAAGATCTTTAATTTTAAGTGCTTGCTGAGTGAATTGGACTTCCATATATTTGACAATTTGTTAAAAGCAGTTGATGCCAATGCGATTCTGTGTGGAATTTCTGGCGCTGTATCCCCGTAGATGTCATCATACTCCCTAGGTATGTAAAACTTTGACTTTTTCAAGAGTGTAGTTTTTAGTTGAATATTTTCTGGACTGCTGGTAAGGTCAACAATTTTTGTTTTTGTGCTTAGACTTAAAACGGAATTAATCCATTACATAACAAACAAACTGGAAATAACAGCGATATATAGCATGTTACTTGTATAGAGTAGTATAATTAAACTATATATTTTTCTAAAAAGAATATTATAATTCGATTAACAAAACCACCCGAGTGGTTACCGGGGCCCAAATTTGGGTGTAAAGAATAGAACCACTGTTACCTGCCACACATGTCGTAAGAGGCGACTAAGGAGGTTTGGCTGAAATCGGATGCACGTGTCCTAAACGTGTAGAAGTCTATGAGTTTAGGGGCCTACCAAACCAATGTGCAACGTATACACGTTCTTGGCAAAGATCAAACATATCACAAAAAGTGATTAAAATTGGTCGTAAAGAACGAACGCAAAAAGAAGAAGAAGAAGATTAACAAAACGTATTACACAACAGACCTTGTTTTTATGAGGTTTTTTTTTTTTTGAGAACTGTTTGACTGGCAAAACATGTTACAAAAAAATTATGGACTGCTTTGAATGTTCATAGTTTTGTATTTAACAAAATGCTTCGATAATAGATGTTAGCACATTTTTTTAACTACTTTTTATTCACAGCGGATTCTAGCAATGTCAAACGAGGTATGTCACCAGTTTCTAATCTACCTTCTTCACGTAAGTATAGAAGACTTGATAAACCTGCAATAGTGTAAATGAAGTCCAAGGTCCCTTGTCCTCGACGATTTATTCAAGTAGGATTAGTCGCATCGTGTCTTTACATTGTTCCTAGCTTCACAGTTTCCTAATTTCTTTTAATGTATATTTTTCTCCTGTGTCTTTACCCTTCATGATCTAGTCATTTCTCCAATGCTGTTGTAACTTAGATGAAATGTGTGGTACCTCTACTGCTATTTTTGGTTAAGTAACATATTTAAACTTCTTGACTTAATCATAAAGCACCTTTTCGAATAGAACTGAAACTATCACTATACAACAATTTCAACTGTTGACCGTACTCTTCAGTTTTACTTATGTAGCTTTTAATACTCTGTATTCTTTCTCGTTCGCATCCTTTCTCTTTATATTTTTCTCGTTTGTAGTCTTCCTCGTTTGTAGTCTTCCTCGTTTGTAGCTCGTTTTCCTCGGGGTTCTGTTGATGTTTTATCTTCTCGTTTGTAGTTCTTCCTCGTTTGTAGTCTTCTCGTTTGTATTCTTCCTCGTTTGTATTCCTCTTTCCTCGTTTGTACTGTATTCTTCCTCGTTTGTAGCTTCCTCGTTTGTAGTCTTCCTCGTTTGTATCTTCCCTTTGTATTCTTCCTCGTTTGTATTCTACCACATTTTCTCGTCGTCATGTCTTCTTCAGAATCTCCAATCTTACATTTCTTGTCAACCAGACAACCAGTCAACCAGACAGATTGTTATTTTGTTCTGTTTTTTCTTTCTATTATTTGTGATGTATGTCTTCCTGAAATTAGTGTGTAAATAAATAAACAAATATATGATCACATGTATTATTCCTTAATACGAAATACGTCTTACGTCGACAAAAAACAAACAAGTGTAAATAAACTGACCAGTATTGACCTTTCAAATGTTCATATCTTGTTAATGTTTATCTATTCCAGGCACATTATCTTCCAACAGCTCGTCAGCGAACACACTGAAGCGGTCATCAGTGTGTCTTCTCCTCAGCCTAGTTGTCAGGACGCTTCGCAACTGAATATTAATCAGGTGTTCCAAATAATCTCTACTGTTCAAATTTGTGTCTTCATATCAAGACTGTTCTCTAGCAGTTCAATATGTGAAGTATTCTACTACATGTTACATCTCTCTACTTCGTTGGAGATCATTCATATATTGCTGAAACCATACTGCTGTCAATGCAAATCAAAGCAGATGCGGTTCACTTGAACAACAGGAAGGTTTAGGTGTACGGGAAATATGCAAACGTGTAAAACACCATGCAGTGGTTTTAGCTATATGTAACTGTAAAATACACCTCTGTTACGGTCGGTGTGGGAACTATACAAAGTTTATCAACTGTTAACAATACACGTCAGCTTGTACACAACTAGTAAGAAGATCGAATTGAAACAGCCCTATATTATTGTAGAGAAGGATATGATTTCAAAAACAACAAAAACACATTCTTCACACATCGTTTTTTTAAATATATTCTATAGTATATATAAAATATATATTAGTCTGAAGTCAACAATTATACTAAAATTGAAATATGAGATAAATGGTGGTTCAATGTAGTTATCGAAATAGGGGGAAGACTGCAGTAAACTTGATAAATAGTGAAACACGTACAAACAAAGTACTATAGTTTTACAAAATACATAAACAGTGACGATAACAGAATTTCGACCAACAAGGCCTTTATCAGCAAACGAACAAACAGGAGTGACAAATTAAATGAACACAATGGACGACCAAATACCAAGATCTAGGAAAATCTGAATAAAAGAATAACGAAATAAATGTAACACAAAAACACACATAAAAACTCGAAATAGAAAAGAAACAATGAAACATCTAGTAAATATATACCTTGAATACATGCACATATACCATATAGATATAAGCATGGGAAGAGAAAGTACTAAGAAGCATAAGAATGTACATGCAACATATACCATAGAGATTACAGATTGGAAGAGAAAGTAAGAAGCATAGAATGTAATCGTTGAGCGCGTGTCGCAGACATACAAAGAAATCAACCGATTTCCAGAGCAAATCGATACGATCATCAGAGAACATGATCGGATGGCTTGATGACATCGCAGCTTCTGAATGGCCAGTATCATTGAAATGGGTACCCATTCGTAGCTACCCATTTCAATGATACTGGCCATTCAGGAGCTTGCGATGTCCAGGTCACAGCCATCCGATCATGTTCCTCTGATGATCGTAGTCGATTTGCTCTGGAGAATCGGTTGATTTCTTTGTATGGTACCTTGGACCACGCGGGCTCAACGTATTACATTCTTATGCTTCTTAGTACTTTCTCTCCCATGCTTTGTAATCTCTATGGGTATATGTTGCATGTATTACATTCTTATGCTTCTTAGTACTTTCTCTTCCCATGCTTTATAATCTATATGGGTATATGTTGCATGTATTCAAGTTATATATTTACTAGATGTTTCATTGTTTTTCTATTTCTAGTTTTTATGTGTGTTTTTGTGTTACATTTATTTCGTTATTCGTTTTTATTCCAGATTTTCCTTAGATACGTTGGTATTTGGTCGTCCATTTGTGTTTCATTTTAATTTGTCACTCCTGTTTGTTCGTTTGCTTGATAAAGGCCTTGTTGGTCGAAACGTTGCTGTTTATCGTCACTGTTTATGTATTTTGTAAAACTATAGTACTTTGTTTGTACGTGTTTCACTATTCAATGTAGTTACAGAGGGAAATATGCTTCAGATAACGTACAGTAGGAGATCAAGTTGTCATACTAATTTACATATAATATAATATAATATCTTCTTCTTGCGTTCCCATAATATAATATAAAAGTTCTTGATAGAAATACAGTTTAGCATTATTGAAAATTATGTGAGTCATAGTGTGTACATAAAGAATGCATCATTCAAGGAAGTTTCAGAGCAACGGACAACACGATTTTAACAATGTACTACTAGTGTATAATGAACTGAAACACTGTGGTGTGATTATGATTTACTAAATAGATGTAATCGTACAGAACAAGCAGTTTGGAGTTACCCGCTGTACAAGTAGAACTGGATGTCTAAGAGGCAGAGTGAGAAGTTTGTTTAACCAGCGAGCCACGAGTACTATTAGTATTCATACTTTTCGGTATCTATTGGGGGAGACTGAGCATCTTTGGTCTGCCCAGAGTGCAATGACGACAGTTTAGTAACTAATAACCAATCCTACAGAATGTCATTGCTAATGTGATTTTTTTCTTCATCTGTTGATTCTTGAAGAATATGAATGATAAACATTATTTATACAACTAGTTGAACAATTGAGAGAATGTCTCAAATATTAACTAAAGTTATCCTGCTGGGTCCAAGGAACGAGCAGTCCCATTCTTTGAAAATGAAATGGTGTCTGTTAGTGAAATGATTTTCAAATGTGTACATAAACCCATTTCTTAAATATGTCATTTTCCTTAAGTATGTTTCATGTAATGCCAGTCCTGTTTAAAGGATCTAATTTCGGCATTGATAAATTGTATTGAATGCATGACGACACTTACAGGCATAATCTATTTAAAATATCTCCATTTTTGATGAGCTGTAAATTTTCGGCTATATTTATAACTTATTTATCAATGGAAAATGTTGTACACTGCCACATATTTGTGTTTATATGTTAATTAGTTTCATAACCTTGAAGATCAATACATTTGTTCATCATTGTGTATCTTATCTGTAATACAGGGTGTTTATTATGTTGGAGAGATCTTATTTTCAGAACAAAAAACGGGATTTTAAAAATTTAAAAATAGGATCAAAGTTATGACGTTAGTTCACATGCTAACTGCTATGGTCAACCTTTTTTTTTTATTAGTATGGAAAGTACAAAGAATAATTTTTTACAACAAATATTGAAAATGTCCAACACGAGCCACAAGATATGTCTGGAAACAAATGTATAATCAAAAATATTCTTTCTTCAATTGATAACACCATTTTCTTTTGAACCAAAAATAATGTCTACAGTAGATAACGATAATATACTAACTATTCTATCACAACTAACAAAACAAAGGATCAGTCAATCATATCAGAAACAGAGGAACAGCTTCAGCAACCTATTAACATTCTTCAGTTAACATGCAATTAATACAATATGAGAATAAACATCAGCAAAAATAAGGTAATGATATTCACTAGAGAGAACATCACAAATATCTACATCGACAAACACCCATTAAAAGAAGTCAAAGACTTCAAATACTAAAGGAGCATGTTTTTCAGCAAACGGATGAATAACTATTGAAATCCAACATATATGCAACAAAGCAAATCAAATAATAGGACAAATTGCGCCAATTTTAAAATGCAAACAAGTCACCATGAACACGAAAAGAGCAATGTTTAACACAATCTTTCTTCTCACATTATGCTATCAGTGTCAAACCTGGACGATGACATCAAATGATAGAAGAAATTAGTCACGACAGAGATTAAGTGTCTGTGCAGAATGGTGGAAGTAACAAGAAGATTCCGGTTGAGAAAAGAAGACATCAGGAAAAAGTGGGTACAACATCAGTACTAAACTTCATCAAGAAACAACAAATGAAAACTGTTCGGCCACATAAGCAGATTACCAACAGATAGTGCACCTCAAAGAGCAATGTTACTATGATACAGTGAATACAAAGCAAAAGGCCGGCTACGCAAAAAGTGGACATCCGAGATAACAGAGGAGACGAAATACAGTGTTTATGAAAAGCACACAAAAGCCCGTTCTAGAAATCTCTTCTTATCCTCACGCTGTGAAGCAAAACAGGATTAGAGAAAAAAAAGAAAGAGAAAGACTGATAAAGGTGCACAGATTCTCTTGACGACATGCACAAATTCCATGACGTATTTCACATATTTTCTCCTGCACTATAACTTTATAAACACCCCCATATATATCTAAAACAAATCATCCAGCGTATTTAACAAGTGTTTTCTATGGGGATCAAGAGCATAAATACACTATTCACCACCGCACTTATAATATTACATTTTTTCAAGTCATCGCTGGCTCCTATCTTTACCCCTATGCATTTTAATGTTATTTTTATTAATATTTGCTTTGAGATTCTAAAAGAATTAATTCAAATTTTCTTATTTTGTATGTATTCACATATTATGAACTGAAATAACTTGTTTAGATAAATAGTTATATGATTATAGTAATAAAACTTACTGTTGTTATAGTATAACTTAGAAAATGAGACCATATGCTCTAGGAGGAGCGAAGCGGAATAAGTAGTAGTAGTAGTAGTAGTAAGTAAGTAATGATAGGTCTTGTATGGCTAAGTAGTAAGTCTTGTGATGATGTATTACTTTTGAGCTTGTTACCTAGTTTTTAAAACTTGACGCGGACAGTTTATAGTGTTTATTTTTGTAAATTTGAACATGCTATGTTAATTATAAGAACCGTGATTGTTTAGTAGTTAGTGCACTTGCAGATTGGCAATTCAGTCATGTGTACATGTGGACAGGCATATCAGACTGCAGAGCACATCCTTCAAGACTTCACCAAATATGATATACTGAGGCAAACTCACTGGCCTAGCGAAACTACACTCGACAGAAAAGTACACGGACCTCTGTGTGAGCTACAAAAGACAGTGAAGTTTATACAAGAGACAACATTGAATATATAGACAATATTTCAAACGAACGAAAGGAAGGAAGTGCACTTGCTGCTTAAGAGCATAGTCCTAAGATCCAATTCCCAAGTTGGAGTAGGATTTCTCCAAGTCAAAATAAGTCAAAGATAAATTTAGGAAAGCTAGTGTAGTAGAAATTAAAGAGAGGCGGGTTTTGTGTGTGAATGTAAATTTAGGAAAGTTTATGAAAGTAGTTGGTGAACTTGGAAAAATTCACGTAACAACGTTAGAGTTTTCCTCTTCAGTTGTCGAATAATGCTTGGACTCTTGAACTTTGCTCAGTACCATGTAGTTTATATACAGCATTGAAGAGCTAGGATATCCGTAGACAATTTTGTAAGAAGAAAATATTGAACAGCTTAAACTCACTGCAGGAAATAATGTAAACAGCATAGCTCATAGCACTAGGGACAAAACGCCCTGGAAATCCGAGATCGCAAACCCCCATCAGGATGCACACATGAGAGACAGGAAGGATTGAAAGCATATATCGCTATTTCGCTGTATCTCAGGGACTGATAGAAGAAAACGAGTCACGACAGAGATTAAATGTCTGCGCAGAATCCTGGGGGTAACAAGAAGAGATATGTTGAGAAATGAAGACAACAGGAAAAAGTGGGTGCAACATCAGTACTAAACTTCATCAAGAAACAACAAATTACATGGTACGACCACATAAGCAGATTACCAACAGACAGTACACCTCAAAGATCAATATTGCTCCGATACAATGGATACAAAGCAAAAGGCCGGCCACGTAAAAGATGGACCTCAGAGATATAGCAGAGGCGACGAAATGCAATATTTATGAAACGCACACAAGGGCTCGTTCTATAAATCTCTTTTTATCCTGACGCTTTTATGCAAACTATGACTGGATAAAAGAAAGAGATAGTAAAATCAGACACTTTATCTAGAAAGACAGTAAGCAATGCTCAGTACATTTATCTATGCGATATTAGGCAACGTTTGAATGCTAACTATTGTTTCACTTCAAAAATTAAACTCACATTAAAATCTGTGATACAAGATTAGATCATCAACACGCTTTATGAAATGTGCTAAATCAAAGTTTCTGTCTCAACATAATGAAAATATCACGTTTTATATATACGTGTACCAGTCGGCAATAAGAGTATTAAGTTTAATTTGATTATGTATATTTGACATATAGTTTGCTAAATGTTTAGTGAATAATAAATTATTTGAATTATCATGTATATATTATTTTGCCGCACGAGTGGTTACCGGGGCCCAAATTTGGGGTGTAAAGAATAGAACCACTGTTACCTGCCATGCATGTCGTAAGAGGCAACTAAGGAGGTTTGGCTGAAATCGATGCACGTGTCCGCTAGGAATGCTAACCCGAAACAAATGCTTGCAGAAAACGGATGCACCAGGCCCTAAGGCGCATAACATGGTGCAACGACGCCTCATAATGAGGAATGGGATAACGGATTCTACGGTCGCCAATGTGCCTCGGAGATTTAGCGACGCAGTAAGAATGTCAGGCCTATCATCATGAGGGTGGCCAAAACTTACTGCGGGAAGAGGTCGGCACGAACGGGGAAGCAGAAATCATAGGAATTATATCCTACAGAACTGCCCCCAGTAAGCAAACTTGAGAAGAAAGAGGTGGCCCCCACTTACATTAGCGTTGAAGACAAACTGTATGGCGTGACTGATAATCTGAGGCAGACGGCCGCCTTTATTAGAGAATCCGAAATCCCAATCTAGTGTGAACGCAGAAGACGAATATTATTTTGCAATTTGTGAAAGTTAATCATAGGACTTTATCCGCAATCTTGGGACTGTCTAAGTGGGTTTTTTAACTTTTCGGTTCACGACACCGTTGATCTGTTGACAATTTCCTCGCGTGCTGTATTAAATATTAAGTTTCACAATGAAACCTACGTTCTCACATTTGTGTGTGTGATTTTTAATGACTATTTTGTACATCTATCTGCTCATGTAGTATGGAAATGGCAATCTTTATTTGCAAACTTGTACAGGTAATATGAAGACATACTAAATAATATTAAATTCGGCAAAAAGTTCATAGAGAGAAAGAGAGAGAGAGGGGATCCAGTGGATGTGGTTGCAGAGGTTAAGGTCATCATCAATAAAAACTATTTTCAAGGTGACATTGTGATCTACACGGGTGGATTGATAGTTCGCAAACAAACGTCATCGTGGGCCTTTTCTGCAAGCTCATACCGAAGAAAGGCAACAGAAGCCAGTATTAAATTCAGTACAAGTAACAAGGCAATATAAGTGTTGGTGGTGACTAAGGCCAGGTTAAATTCAGTACAAGTAACAAGGCAATATAAGTGTTGGTGGTGACTAAGGCCAGTATTAAATTCAGTACAAGTAACAAGGCAATATAAGTGTTGGTGGTGACTAAGGCCAGTATTAAATTCAGTACAAGTAACAAGGCAATATAAGTGTTGGTGGTGACTAAGGCCAGTATTAAATTCAGTACAAGTAACAAGGCAATATAAGTGCTGGTGGTGACTAAGGCCAGTATTAAATTCAGTACAAGTAACAAGGCAATATAAGTGTTGGTGGTGACTAAGGCCAGTATTAAATTCAGTACAAGTAACAAGGCAATATAAGTGTTGGTGGTGACTAAGGCCAGGTTAAATTCAGTACAAGTAACAAGGCAATATAAGTGTTGGTGGTGACTAAGGCCAGGTTAAATTCAGTACAAGTAACAAGGCAATATAAGTGCTGGTGGTGACTAAGGCTAGGTTAAATTCAGTACAAGTAACAATGCAATATAAGTGCTGGTGGTGACTAAGGCCAGGTTAAATTCAGTACAAGTAACAAGGCAATATAAGAGCTGGTGGTGACTAAGGCCAGGTTAAATTCAGTACAAGTAACAAGGCAATATAAGTGTTGGTGGTGACTAAGGCCAGGTTAAATTCAGTACAAGTAACAAGGCAATATAAGTGCTGGTGGTGACTAAGGCCAGGGCCGTGCCGTGCTATGATACATAGAGGAGGCCGCATCAGGCGGGACCGTAAGGGGCGGCGGCATAAGGAGCAAATAAAATCACAATTTAAGGTTATTTTAAAGAAAACAGATTTAAGGGGCGGCATTTCGAAGACTTGCATTATACTGAGAAAATATACCGCACAGTCCTGACTAAGGCACTACGCTGGCTTGAGTAGCAAAACTACACTCATTTGTGCATCCTGGGTTATTCATTGAGTATGATTGGCACGGTAGAGGCTTGTTCGATATGCAGAAAATAAACTGCATTACTACAAAGGTCAACAATTTGCAGAATTACAATCACCTTCGTTCCGGGTCACATGAGTGTCAATGACAAGGAGAGAGCATATAGACTGGATGGTTCTGCCACCATATCGGAGATGGGGTTGGGGAGTCAGCCAATTAATAGAGCTGAAAGTCTGAACGCCCCCGCCATAGATTTTGACCGCAAAGAAGACTTTCAGCTAAATCAATCTACACCAATAGCTCAATTGCAAAAGATCGGATTGAAGAGTGAAGTAACCAGAAAAGAGCTAACAACAGACGTAAGAGTAGACTCTTCAATGAACGTCGAACTGGTGCGATTAGTCTCTGTACGCTGTTGAAAATATTGCAAAGGAGATGGGAATACCTATAGACATGTACGGGGTGAAATGAAATTATTTCAAACTGAAACTGAAACTAAAATTATGAAAACTAATAAAATTGTTTGTTTTTTAAATCGCAAATGACACTTAACGATGTCTTTGTCAATTAACCGTGTCACGTCACATTCAGTGGACGTGTGAGCTTGTTTTTTATGTTATTGGTGCTTCAAATCTTGGCACAAGTTTCGAAACAGCAATTCGTATCTCATTCTTCACGTTCAATTTGGAACTGCATTCGATTTTGCTAGCTTACCAACCTTCCAGCTGGCAGAAAATATTGATACATTTAGTAACATTCCCTATTTCCTTTAGAAGTTACAAGAGTACAACTCAATATCATGGTGCATTATTCTCGACAAGCCCACGATTGAACACTTCGAACCCTATAAGAGACGCAACTTATAGTTTGAAGACCCTTGACTCTAATCTAACATTACATTTTTTACAAAGGAATAAAAATCGTGTGACTTTTAGACAATTCTTATTCGATCTTTTCTTTGGTGTTGCTCCATCAATGGTTCTACTGTCACTAGCACATGAAGAAAACAATCTGTCAACGGATGTGTTTCTAGTTTTAAAATTCAATGTAGATGACAAAGACGAACTGAAACTTTATCTTCTACTTCAGCGATCTCTGGTCATGCGCTTAATTTACTGTGGACCACAAACTGGGCGATCAGCTTCAGGTCCGTCAGGTTTCCCCAAAGCTTAGTTTTCAGGTCAACTGGGTGTGGCTATATGTTGCTTCTCAGCTCACCCAGGAGAGGACAGTCTTGCAGGATATGCTCTGGTGTCTGTTCCGCCTGCTGACACTGGCAGAGAGCTATTTGACTTATTCCTAGTCTATATAAGTGTTTGTTGAGTCTACATTGTCCGGTGCCTAGTCGAAATATAATGACCTGGTCTGTTCTGCTTAGGTCTTTAGGGAGTCTTTTCCAAAATCATATCCAATGTTTGTCTTCCAGTCTACTGCAGATTTTCTCTGTATGACGGTTTTGACCTCTTGAAAAGACAGGGGTTGGTAAATCTGCTCTTTTGCACTGCCCTCTTTAGCTAAGACATCGGCACTCTCATTGCATGTAATGCCACTGTGAGATGGAATCCACTGCAAGTGAATTTCTGTCTTTTCTGAAAGCTGAGCAAGTTCTCTTTTAGGTTTTGTACTGTGCTGTCATCGGATTTAGCCTCCAGGGTTTGTATAGCTAACAGTGAGTCTGTAAGAAATACTATCTTGCCTGCAGGTGCTGCCATCAGAAGGGCTAAGAGTTCTGCTTTGTAGTTGGAACATATTCTTCAAGTAGAAGCGGCAAGCGACACAGTAGTAGCATCTGGGTGCCTAATTTACACTCCGGCTCTACCATTCATGGCTGCCTCTGCTGCCGATCCATCTGTGTAAATTCTTACCCAACTGTCTTCTGGAAACATGTAATGGAGATGTTCCATTATAGTTGCTTTCTTCACCAGATTAGGCTCAGCATCTTTGCTTAACAATTTAGGGATGGAGTTTGAGAAGTTTAGTACTACTGAGTCTGGTTCCCAGTGATCAAAAAGTAATTCTTCTGGTTATCAGTTATCAGTTATATGAGGAATATCATCATAGCACTCCGGGCATGTCCATAGGTGCTCCGATCTCCGCCTCAGCAAATCCAGCAGCGTCAAGCGACCCAACACGCCAGTTCGATGTTGATGAATCAATCTCTTTGCATATTTAGTATGTCGTTCTTTTCGGGCTGCACCAATATTGACACCCATCTCTTTCAATCTGGAGAGCGAGTGGGATTCACAGCCCTGAAACTCCTGTGTTCGGAAAGACTCTTTCAATGCGTGAAGAATGTATTTCTTCTGGTAAGGTAAAGCAATGGCAAACTACTGATGTGGTGCCTAGAAAATCAATGACTCGTTTACTGTGGTTGATGGTTACGTCCTTTAGGATATGCCACGATTTTCATTTTCAGTTTCAAGTATGTCTTTCCTATTTCTTTTGCTTTGTAGTTTAGGTTTGTACTTTGTGTTACCAGAGCCAAACATGGACATTGAGCAAAGCGCAGTCACAAAAATAACTACATGTGAAATGCGTTGCCTGAGAAAAGTTACCAACAACACAAGAAAGACAGAATCACCAACATCAGCATAAGAAAGAAAGTTGGCACAAAACCGTGCTTGAATTATATAGATAAACAAAGAATGAAGTGGTTTGGCCACTTAATAAGAATGCATCCAAACTCCACAGTATACAGAGTCTTCTACAACAGAACATCGGGAAAGAAGGCAAGAGGAAGACCACGGAAAAGATGGTTAGATGGCGTGGCAGCATCCTGTGAAAGAGCAAAGATAACAATCACACAAGCCACCAGAACAGCGCAAGACAAAAACAGAAAACCACGACACTGGGCAACAACCCGGTAGCAGTGTGACGACAAAAGAAGAAGAAGAAGAAGTCTGGTTTTTTTTTTTTGTCCTAGCCGCCATTTTTATGCAGTGGATGGTGAGGCATCCTGTTGATCCTTTCAGTCTGTAGAATCACTTTTTTCATTCTTCTGTCTTCCAAGGGCTGGATGTTGGCTTCTTTTTCCATTTCTACAATGGGTGTAGATTTCATGGCTCCCAAAATAGTACGCAGACACCTTTTTGAGTTTTTCCAGTATCAATTTCTTTAAATGGGCTGCTGATATCCATGACGATGATGCATATTCCAGGGTCGGTCTAACTGCGCCAGTGTATACCTGTCTCAGGATTCGACTATCAACTCTCCAGGTAGTCCAGCAAGCTTCCGCATCACGCTTTGTTTCCTCATAGCCTTTCTGTTTGTTTCCATTATATGGTGTTTCCATGTCAGACGATTGAACTGAAACAATCTCAATCATGTAAATACCAATCATTATTCGATGTTTGTCTATATATTTCTAGAGAAACTTCAGCTTTCGCTTATGTAAAAAATTCCGAATGTTCTATTTTCCATTTCCTATCTTTTTTTTCTATCTGTTATGTTTTGATATAACTACCGCAGTAATAGCAAAAATTATACTTATTACCAGTCTTGTGACTCTTCAATACATGATATGCAATAAACATGTTTAAATTATAAGCATTTACTTGTCCTTCTGTCTCAAATAAATCGACAAGTGGCTGTTGAATGAGTATAATCACACAGTATACCATCTATCTACGAGCGTTAGTATTGACAGTTCTGTGTTTAATATCTTACCATATGCGGCTCACCCACGATGGCGCTTTAAATTGCACAAATATTAAATGTCAAAATACTTTAAGATAACTTTCCACCTGTATACCTTTTTATTCTAAATGTTATAGTATACCCAGATCGTGACATATCCTAATACGCATGAAAACTAAGTAGTATTGCTTTCTTAACAGTAGTAAATTCAAACAATTATTTGGTATCATTCCACATTCCTATGGTTCAAGGGTTCAATTATATAAAGTGTTGCCCTTCTTGGTGTGAAAGTTCAAAGTTGAAACAACAGTTTCACGTTTGTTTAATACTACAAGATGAGAATACTTGTATAGTATAATTGTTCGATTTTGAAATGTTCCTTCTCATCATCAGTCCTCGTCAAGTCCAAGAGCGCGTAAGGCAGAGACAAAAAATATTCAGTCAACTTAGAAGTTTAGGTTTTTCCTGTCTCTTGTTTGTTAGTTAGTTAGATTGTTTGTTTGTTTTTAGATGGTGGATTACGCCTCTATGTCGCATAGGCACGCACTTTCAACCTAACGTGGATTTTTTCCGTTATATCAGAGCGTATTGGCCGTTTTCCCTGGTGTGGCCCTGTGGCCTGCGACTAGTCCTAAAATGGACTGTTTGTCGAGTAGTGTATTTTTGTATGTGTGTATAGCCCTGAGAAAAATGTTTGTGTTGATCTAGGTGTAGCCCTGAAAGGGCTTTCTTTTCTGTCTCTTTTTCTGTAACTGTTTTGTTTATAGTGTGGGGTCCTGGCCCCAACCTACTACCCCTCTTACTCATTTATGACACTTGAGAGGAGGCGGTGATTACAATTTCACTACCCCTGAAACTAAACTGGATTGAAAGTTTCAATCTAGATATATAATGTTTCTTCCTTTTATCCGGGGAAAAAACAAGTGCTAAAGAAATGGCTTGCTTCTACAAGTATCGATGGCTTGCATTGCGTTAACAGTTTGCTTTCACCCACTTGAAGTTGGTTAGTTTTGACATTCACTTTTTCTTCTGTTCATCTCATACTGATCTTAGCTTTTGTATCAAGAACAAGGATATTTAAGTGTAAGATAGTCATGGCAAAATATTTTCTCAGGAAAACCACACAACTTCGAGATGGAGACTAAAGTTCTGTATCAAATGAAATAAAGTATACTTTGCTCTAAAACACATACTTAAATCCAAGTGTCTCTCCGGTACGACCAAGATAAATGAAGGCGGGTGATATCTTGCAGCAATTCACCTCAAAATCTCTGAAAGATGAAGTAGAAGAAGATCAAATGTCTAAAACAAAAAGGCATCAAAATGGCAAAGGATTGACTTCACTGCTCTGGATTTACCGATATGACTCTGTCCCTTTCCGCAGAAATGGCACACAATCTGCCAAGAGTGTTGCCCGAAACACAAACTCCGTAGCTCCAGCAACAATCCAAATAACCTCCGAGAAAATGGCACGTGTTAAAAAATCAATCCGGATTCCAACTTTCAACCTTCAGAACGCCAGGCAAACAACTTCACCACTTTGTCATAGAGACAAATGTACTTAGATCAAATGTATATATACGCAGCTAGAAATATTTACAACATTTAAGTGTATATCTAATCTCATTGTATGATTAAACTTTTCTATAGGTCCCAACACATGAGAAAAACTAACTGATGACAGAGTTGTGTGGAAAGCCAAAGTGCGAAAAAGCGCAGTCTTTTGAGAAAAGGCTTATGTATGAGCTGAACGACAAGAGAGAAAAGCGAAAACTCAGAAGTTGTCATAGTAAAAGACTTGCCAATTGACCGTCTGTAAAGACGAAAAAGGCCATATATATATATGATTAAATATTAATATTAAAAAAACATGGATTAATTAACCTTTATTTTGTTACGGACTCATTGAAAACTTACTTTTGAATCCTATGAAATCCCTCACACATTTTATGCTAAATTTAAGTGCTGTATAAGTATTCAATATTTGATTTTAAATGACATTTTAAATCAAATATAACCCACCCAAATTTCTTTCTGTACTTTAATTAACACAATAATACTTTTGACAACATTTGGGGACTATATATTTTTCCAGAGATCCCTGATCTCAGTGTAGGTGAGATCGAATTACTAGTCCTATCGGAGACGGACGATAAAACGTAGGTCGAGTGTTCAATTTGAGCAAGTATAACAACCCTTGGCAGATCAAAATCGAGACAAGCAGGAACGGGAAAAATTCATAAGAAAAGATTTAAAATAAAATTCCTACAAAAATATCTTCGCCATCTTCAAAATTACATCAGGAACCCTCGCCAGTGCTGTGGAGTTCGTGCTCTGCAGCTGAGATTTTCCTGTGTCAGAAAGAGATCGGAGCACACATGGTTACTCACCGAAGTGCACTGATGATGATTCAATCAATCAATCAAACAATCAATAGAAATAAATAAAGTAGAGCATTGCTATCCAACGTTATTATATATTGATGCTTTTTATATCTGACTAATAACTGCAAAGGCGCGGGCGCTGTGTGACAATTTCAATAATAATAGTAATAACCAGTGGCGGCTCGTCATTAAGGGCCAGTGTCGTCGGGCCTCACCAAAAATGAGGTGTAACGTGTATTTATTATTTTATACATTAAAATATAACCTAACCGAATCCATGATATTTCCGAAAATTTATGTCTGGCCCCACCAACAAAAATGATCACGAGCCGCCACTGGTAATAACAATAATAAAGTAATATTAATAGTAACATCACCAAAAATAATAACTTATGAAAACTTAATCTTGACTTCAACTTTAATGTTTTTATTATTGTGCTTATGAAAAAAAAATGAATTATACTGTTATTCAGAAACATTTTTTTAAATCAAAGCCGTAGGAATCAACTAGGGCGACATGGATGTAACAAAGAAGGCGTCATGGCGTCCGCGGTCACCGCGTTGGACAACACTGAAGTATAGTAATTGAACAGAATAAATCAGACACATTATGTAACTAGATTTTTAAAACGTTTGTGATTGAAGAACAAAATGTTTCCGTTCGTCTTTTGCAATATCTCTTTCCAATGCTGTTACTTCATACTTAATATCAGCTAACCTCCCTTTTGTGTTTTTCTTTATCAGTGTTTCTTATCTCTGATAGTAGAAACGTATGTGGACGCTGAAGCGTTCTAGGGGACGATAGTGGGTTCGGAAGAATGGGAGGAGGAGGAGGGGAGGAGGTGTTCAAGCGATTATGGGTCGTGGTTCCTTAAAGTAGAAATTAATAATAAATATCTTAGAATAAATTATTTTCGGGATTTTGCGATTAAATAATTCTTTAAAATTTGAAATTTTGCATTTTAGTTCATCTTATGCCCATTTTACACGATCCATTTTTTCATCAATTTTCTATTTCATGCATTTAATCATTTGAAAATTGACCATGTATTACAAAAATATATATCAATTTTATGTGTCAAAGAGAAAATAGAGCATGTATATATGTGGGAGGGGCGTTGGCAAGCTGGTATAATGTGGAGGGGCGTTAAAAGTTTATGTTGTGCAAAGTGGGCGGTGGGCCAACTGCATGAATCGATTAATCTGTCCCCTCACAAACCAACAGATCTATTATAATAATTGACTGATCAGATAAAATTTCGTCTCTGAGCTCTGAAATTACTATTTCTAACATCATCATAATCATCATCAAATAGCTTGTCCTGAGCAGAACTTTGCCACCTTCGGAATTTCTCAAAACATTCCTTCGGAATTTCTTTCTCTCATAGGCCAGATGTCCTGCCTCTGCAGCTGTCATGCTCAAACCATCAGTTACATCCTGAATCCATCTTCTCCGTTGTCTTCCTCTTCTCCTCTTTGCCGGCATGCTTCCTTCCATGATGGTTTTCTCCAGTCCTCCGTGTCTCTTTATATGTCCAAAATACTTTAATTATCTCTTTCTTATTTGTAGCATCAGCCAGTTTTCTTTGATTTTGAGTTCTTTCTGGACAGATCTAATTCTTCTCTGTCCATGATAAAAGGAGGACTCGTCTCTAACACTTATATTCAAAAGCACATATATGTTTTTCCACTGCCTTGTTAAATGTCCATCCTTCACACCCATACGACTCTGACATTTCTAACATAGGTACAGTACAGGAATTCTTAACTCTTGGTTTGAAACTGTACAAGGTTTAACATATCATTTGCTTGACTTCATTTCAAATCTTCATACAATAACTATGTATATATAATTCAATGTACTCCATTTTTTCAATTATTTTTTTAATATGAATGTTGAAGTAAAATGAAATTCTGACCATGCGATGATTGTTTCGTTTATAATGTTGTTTTTTTACGTGTTCTGTATTTTTGTTAGTTGTTGTTTTCTCGGTTTTCTTTCTGTGTTTTTTCTCTCCCTTTTTTTCATTCAAAGCTGAAGTTTTGTCTCTTTTCATCTTTCATCAACTCTTTCTCATACTACTCTTCTTTCATCAAAAATATTCTTCTATCTCTATCTTTTTGTTTTGCTTATATTTGTTGAAGCCATTTTGTATTTTCATTTCTTTCTTCAATCTTGTTGTCCTTATTCTTTGTTGTGTGTCTCAAATATCTCCTTCTTCATCCTCTCTTCTATACACTGCTGTTCTTTGCATCGCATGACTCATAGTAACATTACATTTGCTATAACAATGAATAATATCTTCATCATCATCAGGTGCCGTGCCTGCTGGCGTAGGCGATCATAAAAAGTAAAAGTAAAGGAACCCTTTCATACCTTGTGGTATATAGGTCAATACAGTGTTAGGCCTGTATTTTCATTGACAGTCGGCACACGATGTGTGATGTGGTCAGCATCACACCGGCCGCCTTTACTTTCCCAGAGCATGTCTGGTACCCAGTTGAGGCTGGGTCGATCTGAGAGCCGTCGCGGTCGGGAAAAATTCCGCGCCTACTACGGGAGTTGAACCCGGACTATCAGCCTTGAGAAGCGAGTTCACCACGCTACCGCGGCTGTCATAGGCGATCATGGATCCCACCAATTTCTGTCCCTGGTGTTTGCTATCATCTCAGATATTAACGCTCTTCCGTGCCATGTAGTCAGGCTGTCCACAATTTTCTTTCTCTGTGTCTTCCTCTGTCTCATCTCCCCTAGATTTTACCAGTAGTCACAGTGTGTTCTAAGTCTCCCCTTCTCATTACATGTCTGAATAATATCATACTGATGGCATTATGTAAGTTTCGAGATAGGATGAATTAACGACAATGAGGAAATTTACTAACAGCTGCTATTTTTATCAATTAACAATGCCCCATAGTCTTTTCATACCTTAAGATCATAAGTTTCTTTCATTTCACTTTTCTAGAGCCAAGTGTGTTGGGGGACTTCCTTCCCTTGTCTATGGAATGTCGAGTGTGGCACTGAACCAAAACCATCTTGTGCTTGATTCGATCAGCGATGTCTCTCTCTCTCTCTCTCTCTATCTCTCTCTCTCTCTCTGCGTTACGCAAATCCATACCATTTCCTTATATTCATCATCAAAAAGCTTGTTCTGACACCCTAACTATATATGAACAGTATTTCAAGTAAACGAAAAAAGAAAACAGCTGAACGTTTATTTTAAAATATTTCTTTTTCGACTTATATTCTAGTTATAAATATTTCTGTCTTGTTTCTCCGATGAAAACAGTTTGTTCAATGCTGATTTTTTTGATTATCTTAAGTCCTTGCCTCAGTAAATCTGACAGGTAAACTTATTTCTGTATTTTTCTATTTATCGAAAGTTATACTGTAAGCACTCGGCTTTTTAAGAAACGGTGTACCTATGTGTTTGTGAACAAATTGTAACACTGAAAAGCAGAAGATGAAGAAAACAATAAAGAAAACGATTGTAAAAAATTAAGACGTCTAAGATAATAAAAAAAAAACAAGAATATAACGACCACTGAGATAAATCAGAAAACATCAGCAGCGAAGAGAACCACAGAATAAAACTAACAAAATATGCGGCAAAGAAAAGAAAACAGTTGAACAAGTCGACAATGAAAAGTGAAACAGAGTAACGAAAAGAAAAGTAAACGATGAATAAGAAAACTAAGAAGAAAAAATAATGGAAAAGAGACGGTTACAATCAGAAAAAGAAAGCAATAATGTATGTAAAAAATGTTGCAAACGAATACAAATCATAAGTCTTTTGAGAAAAACAATTAGAAGACAACGTAGATAAAAAAATTATAAAAGAATAACTACAGTGGATAAGCTATTTTTATTGGAATAGATGAAAGAGAATGTGTGTTAGGATTTCAGACTGACGATCCCATTGTATTTTAAATAACCCCGTTAGGAAAACATTTTGGAGAAACAGTAAACAACTCTGGCTCGGCGACCACTTTCTTCAAGCGCCATGTTTATTACGACAAGTCTTGATTCAGACAACAATTGTTAGATTCGGTAACAGAATAGAGAGATATCAAATCCCCGTAAATAAACAGCTGTGTTTACCGTGAGGGTTCCTGCGTACTTTTAGATCACCATCACAAAAAGGGAGTACATATACAAAATTCCGATTTATAAAATAGAAATACATTGTAATAGTATGTCGAGAATAAGGTTTATATTTCTTCTTCTTCTCTTTTCTGGCTTTTTGACA
Organism: Arion vulgaris; assembly: GCA_020796225.1. Classification (NCBI taxonomy): domain Eukaryota; kingdom Metazoa; phylum Mollusca; class Gastropoda; order Stylommatophora; family Arionidae; genus Arion; species Arion vulgaris. The sequence goes on from CM036753.1 coordinate 75,131,271, forward strand.
TCTGGTTGGGGCATAGGCACTCCGTCAACTCATGTCAAGTTTTCTTATCTTTAGCTCAAGCTATCTCTTGCAGCTACTCCAAGTCTTCTGTGCATCGTTGATTACTTAGTTACTTATTTATCTCCGCTTCTCGTGGAGCATAGAGCCTCGTCAGTTTGTATCCTCTTTTCCCGGTCTCTGGCTGTTTTCTATGACTTCACAGGATAGTCCAGTATCCTTCAGTTTCTCAAGACTCCATCTCTAAGTATGTTTAGAACGTCCCATTTTCTCTTTCAATAAAGTGCTTAATCGTTAATATCTACCACCATTTAACTTTCCGGTGTATTTTTATGCCCAACTCTCTTTCGGTTCCATGCGGGTTCCAGGACAATGCCCTTTTATCCGTCACGTTTTCTCAAGTTGTGTCCCATCCAGCGCCTGAGTCTCTTAAGATGTATATATTCAAGCTTGTTTACTTGTTTTCTGATTATTTTGTGGCGTTGTGCAATGAAAAGCTTTCGTTGCAAATCAGTTTCCATTTCTAACGTTCTAATTAAGTAATTGTGCATCTTCAAGAATTTTAATGAAACTTTCTATAACACATTGTCAATCTTATTCTTTATCTTAAAGTACTTGGAAAAGTGTATACGATAAGATGTATTTGGCTACTGAACTGACGTTATTTCAATTCTGGCAGACCCATAGGTGCACAATCTCATATAACAGATGTTGAAAGGAATGCATATTGATGGTTCATGTGGCTCTTTGGTTAAACACACTCCTCACTCTGCCCCTGATGCATCCAGTTCTACTTGTACAACGAGTAACTCTAAAGTCCTTAAATCGCTGGATCAGATCAACATATATTTTAGTGTCTTCATCCAACAAGCAGTAGTGAAGAGACCGAAGAACATTCACCGTATTCATCTTAAACTCCCTGATTAGCAATGCTGATGATGCTAGTCTGTCCGATCTCTCGTTGTCGCAAATACCCGCATGTCCAGGACAGTAGATTCACTTAAGCCTCTGGAGGTTGAACTTCCATTCATACCGCGACCTGCCATTTTCATCCTTCCGAATCATAGAATGAGAGTCAAAAACAACAACTGCTCTTGTAAACGGATACCTAGAGAGCCAATGGATGGTAGCAGTGACGGCCTGAACCTCCATCCTCGTACTGGAAGTAGTTGTCCTGTACGCCCTACTTTGCTCTGCAACAACCATACCATGTGCGCTATCCAAGAAACACCAGCCTGACATCTCATCACGATGCACAGATCCATCGGTGTAAACAACATCATCACTTGCATTATCTTCTCTTAACTGCTTAATTGTGATTTCAACCTTCATGTTGCCCCAATCACTACAATTTTTTTTTCAAAAGTATAATGATAACGTTGTGGTAGTTGGCCATGCTAACATCTACTGAGATCCATTCTTCCACTTTTGTTAGGATTGCAGCTGTGGTCACCTGGCTAATTGTTCTCTCTGCCTGGGCTGTCACTTATCCACAGTATCCAACAAGTTTCTAACATCTGCAAGATGTATTGTCTAGATCGGCGTTTCCAATAGTAACAGATAATAGTTGGTCTGTGAGAATACACCGCCTTAGCCTATGACGTCACATGGCAATATTGCCGTCTGCGCTGAGACCATTATTTACGATGGCCGCGCCCGCACATATGCTTTAATTTCGGCGTTAGCATGTAGGGAACTTGGTGACAGAAGGTCAAGCATATCTCTCATCCTCACAATGGGGGTATATCTAGTGCAACCAAGGACTATACAAATGTTTTCATTCTGAATATGTTCGAGTCATTCACAGTGTGATCTTGATTTCGTGAGGATGCCGAGTCAGTCATCTACTACGGACATAACCAGTTGGTGGAACAGAAGGACAAGTAGTCTCTGCTCAATATGTGCGACTATCATAACCTTGAGAGCTGCAAGACCACGCTTGTAACGTTGTATCGTTTGTTCAGCATGATACATGGTATAACTATTTAACCACAGGTACCACACGCATGAATTCCATTGTCCATATGGTTGCTGGAAAGAAAACACATATGCGTTTCTCTGTGAGATCAGCTCTCTTAAACCAAGAACATATGTAGGCCTGTATATCAATAAAAATGCACCTATTTGTATATATAACTAAATGCGTGCGAAACAAAGACACCAGAAATGTTAGAATCACGATTTACCCTCATGAGGGCTATTATCTTTTACAATATGTACAATTGTGTTTTAATTGGAAAAGGGAGACATCATGTCGTCGTCAGCAAGATACTTTTTAAATCAACCCAGTGCATAACCTTTACCGCAGGGACGTAATTTCAAATTTGTTTTTCTACGGGATGGAAGGGAGATAAACTCGACAATTTTTTCCGATGGATATACTTTTATTTGTAATTATTACATCTTAATCACAGACTGATAAATCAGCATTACATTTTGACAAACAAAATAAATACAATCAATGTATAACACAATACTAACACAAACGCATATATATATATATATATATATATATATATATATATATATATATATATATTAAACGCCAAATGACAACATAAAACAAAATGTACAAACTCCAAGCATTTTCATTCGAAAGATTGATGACATTCGGAGCTATACGGCCTTTTGGCTAAGATCAAAGTGTAGTATCTGTTTTTTGTGGAAAGAATGCTCAAAAAGCGTTCTTTTCCCACAATCTACTTGTGCAACTTTGATTCCGAAGGATTTTATCTGTGATTTTCTGGACTGTGGTTCGTATTTTTGTTTTGTTTTACAAATTTTCACTCAAGATGGCTACAATTGTGAATGACATACCTCAATTTACATTTAAGGCGGAAGAGGTTCTGGAAGGAGGCTCCATCCACCGACCAGGCACCCTAGTATTGACCGTCACTGGTCCACAAGCATCCAGAGCATCATACTCACTTATTACAAGTATCCTCGCCGGCCCGGCCGGAGTAGGTGTAAACGGAGTGGCAACACTCTACCGTTTCGCCAACCCGAATAAGTGGTATGTGACCCTGAACACAGCCGCACACATTATCCATTACAAAAGGCTTCATGAAAAAAAGTTTGAATGGGACCACCCAAAATTATCAATTTTAATTGAAAATCAGGAGAAAGAGAAATTAAAAGGAGTTATAAATTGGCTACCGCCAACGATATCTAAAGATTGTGTCTTGCAGTTAGCAAAGTCCTTCACAAAAGATGAAGATGTAAACGTTTTTCCGATCAAAAGTGCTTCAGACAAGTGGACTTTTCTCTACAAACCATCTACACAACCTATACCACACTACGCTACCCTAAATTTACTAGGCGCTGAACAAAAACCACGCACACTGTGGATAACGCTACCTGGCAGGCGTACACAGTGTACGATCTGTGGTCAAGATTCACACTGGACAAGCCAATGTCCCAAAAAAAACCCAACAATCAAAAATCAACTAACTACAGGAACGGCAATACCATCAACAGATAACACACCTTCCTCGAGCGCAAACGCTGCGCCACTAAACCTTGCAGAAAAGGAATCGCTCCAATGCGCAAACACAGCGCCACTAAACCTTACAGAAAAGGAATCGTTACAATGCGCAAACACAGCGCCACTAAACCTTACAGGGAAAAAAATGGCTCCAAGCGCAAACAACACGCCATCAAATGTCACGGAAATCAACACTACAGACACAGACGAGGCAAACGACTTCACTGACGTCGAAACAAAAAGAAAAAGAAAGCGAAATAATACGAAGCCTAGCGAATCACCCCCTCTACAAAAAGCAAAGGAGGCACATCAGAACAATAACGACACCACGCAAAAGAACAAAAACACTAAACGAAATACCCAATAACGAACAACAGAAACAGCAGTCACAGTCATGGTCATCTCTTACTACTGATGATGACGACCCATACATAGATTGCCCTCTTCCATCTCTGCACGATTTACTAATAGACGACGAAATGGACAACAACCTAATTCCAGAAATATCCTTTTTTCAATAACGTAATGATATATATATATATATATGCATCTATTTTGTGTTTTACCTTACTGTAATACTACATTCTAAACACACAAAATTATAGCTTTTAGTCAGGACCCGACAAACCTTTCCTTTTTCCTTTCAAAATTACTTTATTAACACAACGATATCATAAACAAAGCCAGCAATGTCGAGGTCACACAAGTTATGTATTCTAACCATTAACATCAAAGGGCTTAGAAACAAAATACACCATATAGTAGACTTGATACAAAAACACAAAACAGATTTCATTTTCGTCCAAGAAACAAACATAAACAATACATTTTTTGCACAACAAATTACATCACGTTTAGGTCTTCGACACGCATGTTTTAGTCCAGCGGTGACACAGTCTAACGGGGTAGCAATATTACAAACATCCGATGAATGGGAAATCACACACGAAAACCATGACAAAGAAGGCAGAGTCGCAATAGTTCAAGTCAAACACAAACAAACCTTTACAGACACACACACACTAGTCAACATATACGCCCCAGCGGAAAAGAAATATCGTTTTACTTTTTATGAAAATCTTTCTGATACCTTAAGGCAACGGTACAAGGGACAAGATATTATAATGGGAGGGGATTTCAACCACCTACTCAGTGACCTAGACGTGTCGAGTAGCGGACAGAAGACAACAACAGACACCGCAATTTCAGACACACTACAAAACGTGTTAGAAGAACACGCTCTCATAGACGCATACAGATACACATACCCAAATGGAAGAGACACAACTTATCAAGACAATACTCACACCTTGGGTAAATCAACTAGACTAGACAGGTTTTATGTACACGAGTCATACAAAATAAATACAATAAAACATTTAGATCATACTAAGAAATTTACAGATCACAAGGCCGTTGTCACAGTTCTAAATGGAACACCCAGAAATAACACACAAAACAGATCACCACATTGGAAATTTAACTCATGTTTATTAAAAAATGAAAATTTCGTGACAACGATGACTACACTACTGAATGATTACGCTAACCACGCACCCACAGAAAACCTAGCTGAATACTGGGATATGTTAAAAAATACAATTAAAGTAGTAACACAAATACTAGCAACTGCAATACAACAACAAATGAGACGACAAAGACGTATATTAGAAGACGCTATTCGTTTGACGGAACTCCTAGACAGACAGGCACCCCAATTACAGCTACTTCAAGACGAATTAGACAAGTACAAAATGTATAATTATCAGGGGGCTCTGTTGAGAACAAGAATAAACTGTGTAACACAAGAAATGGCAAGTAAACAATATTTTGCAGTGGAACAAAATATTCAGAGAAGCAGACAAATTCACGAGATTACTGGACAAGGGGGAACAACCTTACTAGACAATGACGAAATCTGCAACGCTTTCCATGATTTTTACACCCAGCTTTACACTAGAGACGGCACAGATCCCAAACCACGTGAAAGTGTGTCTGCCTTCGCTAGGCAACTGACCGATGAGGACAAGCAAACTTTAGATCAAATCATGACGTTAGAGAATTTACAAACAGCACTAAATACGTTGCAAAAACAGAAATCACCGGGGCCCGATGGGCTCACAGTTGAATTTTATTTACATTTTTTTCCTATTTTAGGTCCACTCTTCCTGAAAGTTCTCAATGAAGCATTTCAACGAGGACAATTCCCCCCTAGTCTAAACCAGTCATACATAACGCTAATTCCAAAATGTAACACAGACAAGAAACAAATGAAAAACTATCGACCAATTTCTTTATTAAACACCGATTATAAAATAGTAACAAAGACCTTAACCTTAAAACTAAAACCTTTCTTGCATAAATTGATCCACGCAGACCAGCAGTGTAGTGTGCAAAATCGAAACATTAGTAAACACACACACTTTATAAGAGACATCATCGAATACACACACCAAAAAGACGTACAGTCAGCAATACTGTCTATAGATCAAGAAAAAGCATTCGACAGAGTATCTCATGAATTTTTACACAAAATAATACAAGCCAGTAACTTTGGACACTATTTCTCCAAATGGATAAAAATTATGTACAATAACCCAGAAAGTAAACTGCTAATAAATCATACACTAACCGACTCAATTTTTCTAACCAGATCAGTAAGACAAGGATGTCCTTTGTCCCCCTTACTGTATGTTCTAGTACTCGAACCAGTTTTAGAGAAAATTCGACAAGACTCAACAATTCAGGGAACCTTTATACCTGGTTTAGGAGGAAAAAAATTAATTGCTTACGCAGATGACACTGTGTTTTTCCCATCAAATTACTCATCAATACGTAACATTTTCAAGACTTTTACACGTTACGGTGAAGAAAGTGGGTCAAAATTAAATATACAAAAATCATACATAATGGGGATAGGCAAGTGGAAATACAAATCAGACTATCCTTTTCAGTTAATACAAGTCAACAGCATCAAAATATACGGCATTACATACCAATGTACACCCTTACACAGAAATAAAGAAACTTGGCAGCACATTAAAACCAAAATTAAAGAAAAATTAGAAAAATATACATATAAAACCAATACGATCTTCGGCAGAAGTTTAGTGGTCAACACTTTTATTATACCAAAATTAATATACACATCAAACGTGTTTTATCCACCACTGCAAACAATGACAGAAATACAGTCTTATATTAGACGTTTTATCTTTCGACACACAATACAGGGAATTCAAATGAAAACACTCATACAAGAGAAGAAGAGAGGGGGTATCTCACTACAAGACATAAAAACAAAATTACAAGCACTAAGAATTAAATTCGTAGGAGAAATAATTAAACACCCAGAAGACTACCCATTAGCACACTATTATATAGGACTTCGTATATCAAAATTATGCACCGTAAATAATACAATGCCCCATCACTTTGGCACAGTACCACCCTTCTACCAACAGTGCATTAAATTTATAAAAGGCAATGAAAATTTACTCCAACAACCAACAAAAATTATATATAAACATCTAATCCTTGCGCAAGAGCCATCTTTACTTCATAGAATAAAAAGAGGATATCAGTGTTTCATTACAGATTATTCTGAAATATTTCACAGCTTACACCAAACCCAAACATCACCACAAGCAAAGGAAGTCACATATAGATTAGTATTTGGTATTACACCAGTTGAACACAAAAAAAGACAAACTGCAAGATACAGATGTAAAATGTGTAGACTACAGAAAAAAGACACGGAAGATCATATATTTTTCCATTGTCCAACAATACGCTTAGCCCTAGAAACTCTCAAACAACAAATAACTTCACAAAAAACCAATAAAGTAGACATGTACAAAGCAGTTATGTTAAATGTTATACCAAAAACAGATTGGTGCTTTCAAAAAAAGAGTATTCGATTCTTGGCAGAATTTCGATACTTGATATGGGTATGTCGAAATAAAGCAATCTTCGAAGATAGAATATATAACGCTCAACTTTTTAAAGTGTTATACGACCAAAAAACCGCCAACATAACCTAATGAACAAGTGTTGGTTTTTGTTTGGTTTTTTGTTTTTGTTTTTTCTTTGTCGTGTTAGACTTTATGAAATAAGTTTTCTTTACGAGTACACATGGCATGACAACACACACACAACACAGCAAAACGACACAAGAAACGTTGAAAGATGTAACACCCAGCAGAAACAACATCATGATACACGCAAACACACACAAACAACACAATGAAGACAATGTACACTGGGAAATGTCGCACCCAAAACAAGGAATGAATGGATCGTATGGGTTTTGCTCGCATTGAGGCACTGAACTGCATTGTATTGTACAGATCTGCTTTTCTGTATTGAAGTATGGAACTATTGTTTCTTATTACAAGATTTTATTTTGTATTGAAATATTGAACTACATTGAATTGCAGGGGGTTTGCTTTATATTGAAATATTGAACTGCTTTGCTTGTATGGGTTTTTGTATCGGCTTTTGAAGTATTGAACAATATGTGTTTTGTATGCTTTTCTTGCTTTGTTTTTGATATATTGCACTGTATGGTATTGAATCAGTGTTATTTAAAAAAAAAAAAAAAAAAAAAAAAAAAAAAAAAAAATAAAAATAAAAAATAAAAAAAAAAAAAAAAAAAAAATGTATCTCTTTACAAATTGAACCTACCTAAACATTTAAATAATATCTTATCATCTTCATCATTATCATCATTACCATGATTAGAAAATCATCATAAAGCCCAACATTTCATTTTTCATTTCATGGGCATTTTCATTTCATTTCAGTCCACAAAATATTTGTAAAACATGAATTTACTGATTTTGTTATGTTCAAATGAAAATAAACACTTCAAAAAAAAAAAAAAAAAAAAATCTGTATCGCTTGATATCTGTCACGTGGCTCATTATATGGGTTTACAAAGATATCAGCTTGTGTTACGGAACTAGTGCCCGTTTTGATCGAAGCCGAAGGTCGGAAGCCTTCATTAAGCCACATGGCTACCCTTGTACAAAACTGGGAGTGCCATCGATCGAAGGATTGATGGGGCTTGATAGTTTTATAAACGTTTTCACGTTCCGTTGTACGGGTCCACCTGGTATGGCACATCTGGGACGGGCCCCATAAAAAAAAATACTCTGCACAAACGATTAAATCTTTTGATCGTTTGTGCACAGGAGAAACCTCGATCGCTCCTCGTCCTTTTGGCTAAGATCAAAGTGTAGTATCTGTATCGCTTGATATCTGTCACGTGGCTCATTATATGGGTTCACAAAGATATCAGCTTGTGTTACGGAACTAGTGCCCATTTGATCGAAGCCGAAGGTCGGAAGCCTTCATTAAGCCACATGACTACCCTTGTACAAAACTGGGAGTGCCATCGATCGAAGGATTGATGGGGCTTGATAGTTTTATAAACGTTTTCACGTTCCGTTGTACGGGGTCCACCTGGTATGGCACATCTGGGACGGGCCCCATATATAAAAAAAATTAAAACCTTTTGACATTCACTAGGGTCTACCCATTGTTGTGGCAACTCTGGACCGGTTCTATTTTTTTAAATTATTAAAAGTAATGGACATTTTACAATAACTTTTAGGTGCATCTTCGAAATTGTCCAGTTGACTATTTTCTACTCAATCGATGTCAGTCTCGTCTCTGCAACAATTTCTCATCACCTAGTCAATGGCCACTAAACAATTAATAGTGGAGATAAAATACAGCCTTGCTTTACTCCGCTTTCAATCAAAAACCGGTAGCTTTGACAATCATCAATGTGAACTACATACTGTAACCATCATACAGGCTTTTGATAATTTTTTAAAATTTTAGCTGATATTCCGTAACATATGGGTGTGAAGCACGGACATTTAATAAAGCAGTGGAAAAATATATAAGTGCTTTTGAATATAAGTGTTACAGAAGAGTCCTTCATATATTTTAGACAGAGAAGAGAACAAATAGATCTATCCAGAAGGAACTCAAAATCAAAGAAAACTGGCTGATGCTACAAATAAGATAGAGAAAATTGAGATATTTTGGACATATAAAAAGACATGAAGGGCTAGAGAAGACCATCGTGGAAGGAGGCATACCGGTAAAGAGAAGAAGAGGAAGACCACGGAGAAGATGGATTCAGGATGTAACTGATGGTTTGAACAAGACAGCTGCAGAGGCAGGACATCTGACCTGTGAGAGAGAGAAATTTCGGAGGACTGTTGGGGTGGCAGAGTTCTGTTCATGACAAACTATTTGATGATGATTCCATAACATCTCAGTATATTACACATGGAGATGCTGTATAGACTATCAAAGATCTTTTTTAAATCTATGAAATTTAAGATAAGTGCTTGTTGCTTCTCACTAGGTTCCTCCAAGATTAGTCTTAGTGTAATTATTTGCTCTAAGCAGCTTCTCCCATGTCTAAATCAGCTTCTTCTTCTCTCAGGATTTATCCACTGTTCCTATGATTATATTAAGAATAACTTTGCAAAATGTCTTGGTCATTGCTGATAATATGGTGATCTCTTTCCAGTTGTTGCAATCTTTGAGATCACCCTTTTGGTGATCTTAACGATTATTCCCTTTTCACATTGTTCTGCGACTGTTTCTTCTTTCCATATTTTATTAAATAGTTCTTGCACTTGTCAAATTGTTGTGTATCCGTTGTCGCGTTGAGTATTTCTGAAGTAATGTTGTCACAACGGACTGCCTACTTGACTTGACCTAACTGGTATTTATCAATTCTTCGTTAATTGGTAGTTACTTGTTGCCTCCCCGTCAAACTTTAGAAGTACTGGAGACTATTTAGGACTTCTAAAAATAATCATGCCAATGTAAATATTCTGTTATTTGCAAAACTAGACTGTAAAACTTATTGTTTGTTTACATTGAAAGATTATGTCGAATATTTTTCAACATTTCCTTGACTACTTCAGTACACGAGAACATTTTAATTTCGTTTCATGGTACATACACGAAAAACTTATAGTTTTACTTTGTCAAAATGGCAGCGTTCATATGCGAACGCCGATTTGTTATGAATTTGAAAACAAGAAAGCACACATGAAATGTATACTTTGTCATTATAATGATCTTTTCCCTAGAGTTTGTAAATAATCTTAAGACCAGGCCATGCGAACTTCAGACATTCATTGCACAAATCTTTTATTGAAATACGTTTTAAAACTAATAAACTAATAGTTAAGTTACTTAACTTGACTTAAGTTACTAACACTAGTAACAGTAATTATCAATAATAAACTAGTAATTATAACTTATCGAGTAACTATTATATTGAGTAAATTTAGTCTAATTAGTATTTAATGATATCAATTCTAATTAAAATTAATTTATTGATTTGATCGATGTAACTTTAAAGTCAGTTGACTGACGACTCAGCTGAATTGAATTGGAGTCAACTTAAGATGATAGTCAAGTCTTATAATTAAATTTAGACTTTTAAGTTTATTTATATAATTAAAACAAAATTTATATTCATTCAATCATCTGCATTATTCATTCATCATACTATCATAGTTAAGTTATAGTATTGATTAGTTGCTATATTATTACCAACTTAGGCAACTGATTATTGCTGGTAAAACTAATATATATTATAAATTATATATAAACAGTGTATAAATTTCACTATAAACATGCTGAACCTTAAGAGGGTGTTGTTGTTAGTAGATGTGTTCCACTTGACAACAACTGTGTTACTGTTTGGTAGTTACGATAGGCTTTGTTTATTTTGAAAAGATTTTATCCACAGATTTTTTCTTTTTTAAAATATTAAAACCCGCTGCCTTGCAAGAGTCAGTTGGGGACAGCCAAAGGCTGACGTAGAGCGAACCCAGTAAATGCTGGCTGAAACAGGACACATCGCCTATGGATAAGCACCCGAGCTCCAAATATCGCTGAATGATGTGGCGTACAAACCACACCAATGCTAAGGCTGCATGAATTCGATTTCCACATGAATGAAATTATGGGGAAATCTGGTACACCAGTCTAATCAGTGATCGCAAGAAGAAGATATATTATATTGAAACATACATCCCTTTCTATACAATTGATTTGATTAAATACAATGTTTTCGTGATCATCAGATTTGAAGCATAGGATTCATTAAAATTCAATGATAATGAATCATTATCATTAAATGATATTGTTTATAACTAAATAACAGTAACAAAAATTAAACTAAAGATAAGTAAACAACTCTACTAACAACATGACTCATGCATCCCAAATGTTAAATATATTTTTAGAAATTGTAGCACTTCCTCATCTAACTTTTGTCATAATGCTTACAACTTTTGTAGTTATAAATATCATTCCTCTCAATCATATCTCGTATCTATCTTTGCCTTGGCTGCCACTGAGAATATTATACACGATCTTAGTACACCGTACTAGGATTTTTGTTCCTGTCTTTCATGGACAGCAAATATGACTACGCAACATATTATAGGACTGACATTAGGCATGACATCAAATGTTATTGTAGTTAAAATAATACAGGACTGGGAGCCACAGTAGCATGGTTGTTAGTGAACTCGCTTCTCAGGCTAGTGGTTCGGGTTTAATTCCTACAGTGGGCATGGAATTTTTTCATACCGTAGCAGCTCTCAGGTCAACCCAGCCTCAATTGGGTACCAGAAAAACATCTTGGCAGTAACGATGGCCGACGTGATGTTAACCACATCACCCATCATGTGCTGTTGGTCAATGAAAAATGCGGACCTAATAACGTATTACCCTATCTACCATGTGGTATAAAAGGGGTTTCTTTAATATAGGACTGGCTTTAGTCAAAATGCGGACCTAACAACGTATTACCCTATCTACCATGTGGTATAAAAGGGGTTTCTTTAATATAGGACTGGCTTTAGTCAAAATGCGGACCTAACAACGTATTACCATATCTACCATGTGATATAAAAGGGGTTTCTTTAATATAGGACTGACTTTAGTCAAAATACGGACCTAACAACGTATTACCATATCTACCATGTGGTATAAAAGGGGTTTCTTTAATATAGGACTGGCTTTAGTCAAAATGCGGACCTAACAACGTATTACCTTATCTACCATGTGGTATAAAAGGGTTTTCTTTAATATAGGACTGGCTTTAGTCAAAATGCGGACCTAACAACGTATTACCATATCTATCATGTGGTATAAAAGGGTTTTCTTTAATATAGGACTGGCTTTAGTCAAGACATCAAACATTGTTCTAGTCAATGTGTGAAAGTGTCTAAAGACAAAGGATTGACTTCATTGTACCAGGTTTTTCCATATGACTTGGCCGCTCTCTGCAGAAATGCTATGCCTCTCGCAGAGAGTAGTGCACAAAGCATGAACTCCAAAGTCTCTGCAACAATCCTAGGGATCAATGAAAAAAATGCACTCATGAAAAGATTGACACTGTCCGGATTCAAATCTGCAACCTTTGAAACACAATGTGAATGACTTCACAACAGAAACCTCTATAAAATTTGATAGGATTGTCTCTATCCAAGATATCAAATGTTATCCTATTCAAAATATTTTAGGATTGATTCTAGATTAGACATCAAATTTTTATGTTAAAGCACAGTACTTATATTCAAATGCGCATGTATGTTTTTCCCATGTTCCTAAGAGATTCTTCTTCGAACGCTTCACATCGACCACTTGTCAACCACTCTGTGGGATTTGTATGTGATCTGAGCCTAAAGCGATTGTACGTTGTGCCAGTTATGTGCCCACAAGTAGGCCAGCACATCCGATTTCTGCGACGCTTTTTATTTATTAGGGTAGCATCCCTAAGACCTACATCAGTCGCCTCTTACGACATGCATTGTAGGTTGCAGGGGTACTATTCTTTACTTCCTTATGGGCCCGGCACCACACGGGCGGCCTCAGAGATTCAAAATATTATCTACGAGATATACAATTGAATATAGAAAATTTGCTTAGTGCAAGAAACTATGATGGCATTGTTGCAATTATCCAAAATTATTTAGCGTAGAAGAATTAATAAGGTCATATTGACAACTATGTGGTGCAGATTTGGACTTTCCATATTCTAAATATGGCATGTTGATTATGTTGAAAACCAAAGCCATCGTTAGGACCTTAGAAAGTTTGAATTTATAGACGAAAATGTATGCTTTCAGGTTGAAAGATGCCAACAGTAATAGCGTTAGATGTTTCACTCTCCATGTCTCGGCCTGTACTCTTGCCAGATGCAGCAGAAGATTACCAGAGAAAACATCTAGCTAATCATGGAATCAGCACTTTTCTTGACTACTTAAGTAGCACCTACAAGCTTGAATTTGTATCTCTTGTGAGTATAGTTTCATCTGCTTTTGTCCATCATCAATTTTTTTAATGTTATTTTTCAGTTGCGTTTTGTAATGTACTTTCCTTTCTGTAATCCTATGAATATGTAGACTAACATAATTTTTGTTCAAATGAAATAGTATCAAACACAGAAAATATACAGTGGACTCACATTGTCATCATCTCCTGATTTAAATGGTTATCTCCTGCCCAAATGAGCAATAATCATAGGAGAGAAGAAACTGATTTCAAATCCTTTGCAGATTGAGCTCATTACTCCTGAAAGGCAAACAATGTAAAAGTAGGAAAACTACATCTAGTATCTACAGCCTTGTGGACAATCCTTGGCTGTATCAACGTTATGGGAATAAATTCAGACCCAAAGAAGGATGGAAGACAAAGACACTGGGTCGAAAGGTGCAAAAATTGTTCAGCAAAGGGTATTTGCTGAGACTGAAAATAGTAGTGCCATTAATCTGTAGAACCAAGATTAATATATACCACAGTTACACGCTTTCAACTTTACTATATGGATCAGAATGCTGAAGATTGACAGAACAAAATATGTCCAAACTTTCCACCTTCCATACAACTTGTCTGCAAAAGATCTTATGTGTATTCTGACCAAATACTATCTCTAACCAAATACTGCTTGCACAGTGTCAGCAAGAAAATATAAAGTAGCATGAAGTAGCAAAACTGACCGATGGAACATGAGAACCATCATAGAACAAAAAAATTAATCACATCTGGAACGTAATACAGAAGACGGCCAAGAACAATGAAAAATGGTGTGCATTTGTTACTGCCCGAAGCACCAAGTGTGTAACAGGCAGCTATAGAGAGATGCATCTGCTTCATATGTCAGTCAGAAAATTTACCAAAATAATTTGATGTTTAATTCATGGACGCCTGCTCGATGGATGGAGTGCCTGGTTCTAAGTGTCGAGAGTGCCCATTCCTAATGACTGCTAACTCTTATTCCTTTGTAACATTCTATAACTAGGTAATATGTTATCATGTAATTGTGGAAGTCAAAAACAGTATTTAAACAAATGGAGGTAGTTTATATTGACAATAAGAACTTCCACTTATTGATGGCTTTGATCTCTTGATTCTATTTATTGATTGATCTAACCTACTGATTCTGTTTGATCTCTAGATTGCATTTAGTTTTCTATGGGAACAGCTATCTGCCTTTACTAGAGATTACAGTGTAATTAGAGCAGCTCTCAACAAAGTGGAATCATTCAGTAAAACCTGCATAGAAACAGTACTCAATGGAATTAAGAATGTCATCACTGATGAATGGAATCATTCTTCATGTCAGGTACAAATTAATTAAAATACATCATTAAGTTATGATGGTTTACCATAAAATATTTTATTTGTTTTAAAACCATGATCTATTTTGCATTAACCATTAGAACCCGATATTTTTCTAAATTTAAACATCTCCCACCTTGACATACCACTTTACGGTTCTAACAACATTTGAAGGATAACATATTAAATGGTTTGGACACCTGACAAGAATGTACTGGTATCGACTACCACAGAGAGCCACACTGAAAAAGTATAATGAGCACAGAGTGAGAGGAAGGCCACGCAAAAGATAGAGCGACAGCATCAATAACAGCTTTAAGAAAATGAATAACAGCTTACAGAGTGCCTTAGAACAAGCACACACAAGATCACTACATATCCCCCCTGCCTCCCAAAAATTTCTATAAAAAATTAATGGTGGAAGAGAAAAGAGAGTTCTAACAAGACTTCAATGTTACTTGTCTGCTACCGAAGATAAATTGTGTACAAATGTGATTGCAGACACATGTTTGTAAAAATTTGTTGTAGTTTAAAAGTTATTTTTAGTGTTTTTATGATGAAAGACAAGCTGAAAATTTATAAAATTTTCAATCTTAAAAGATAACAACAGAGCAAGTGGTTGAACTTGAGCTGAATGATTCTGAAGATGACTTATACTGTAATTATCTTGAAAGAATATTGAAAGTGAATCAGATGATCATTGTTTGGATCGATTGTACCTTGAACATGACGCTCCAGGAGAACTTGCTAGAGACAAAGATTTTTTCAGGCATGCTGTGATGAAAATGACATTCCACAAGAGACATGCTACTACTTGATAACAAAACAGAAGCATTATGCAATAATTTTGAAAATAAAGATTAAAAATAAGCTGCATATATTCAGTTTTAAAATAATAAACAGTATCTGTGTCAACATCATGCAATATAACCTCATTTTATTTTTCAGGTCATTTTAATAACAGATGGCAGTCTTGGTGTTGGAGTTGGCTCTTTGAAAAAGTCTCTTCAGAGTATTGATCTAAGGCAGTCATCAGAGGATAAATTTCCGTTACCGTATCCATTTCCCTGCAAGCTTCATGTGGTCTGCATTGGCAATCCAAATGATCCTGATGTTCGTAGTGCATTACCATACTACCAAAAACTGATAGATGTAGGACAACAGGGCGGAGAACTTTTCACGCTTGATGGACCTATTACTTTTAAGTAATGATTTTTTTTTTTAATAGTTGGATTACTTAATTAAAGTAACCATGATTTTTTGGGGGTTGATCTGCCTTATCAATTTTTAACGAGTTTGAGTCTTAGCATTTTCTGTAGCTCTGCATTAAGCACTCTCATATTCTACCTTATTCTCTGGGTTTTTTTTTTAACCTATTCTATGATGAACTCTAGTGGAAGATAGACCATGTTGATTGATTCTTGTTTTTAATGTTATCTTATCTTATAATGTTTATATGTTATGTAATGTTATCCTTGCTCTAGTTATTTTCTTTAACTGTATTAATTTTTGATTTCTCAACATGTCTTTGTTATTATTTTTGATAATCAAATACATAAGAATTTATTAAGATAGCTATTGGTGAAAATATTATGTTTATAAGTAGAAAGAAAGCATGTATAAATTATTACAATGAGATATGTCTTTTCTCATTGTCAAATATTTGTCAATTGTTCTTCTTCTTCGAACACTCCATATCGACCACTTGTTAAACCACTCTTTGTGATTTGTATGTGATCTTCTTCCTCGATCGTTCTAAGTGATATCATTCTATTGTGATATAAAAACAGCCAAACATCAGAACGTAATGTACGAGCACCAACCTTCAGCACCTATTTGAGCACAGTTGCTTTCCTTCGGTGGGGTGTTCGATTTCAGCCAGCTAGTATGTGATCTGATTGACCCTAAGAGCGATTGTACACCTACAAGTAGGCCAGCACATCCAATTTCTGCGACGCTTTTTATTTACTAGGGTAGCTTCCTAGGCCCCTACCTCAGTCGCGTCTTGTAAGTTGCAGTGTTACTTTTCTTTGCTCCAAACGCAGGACCCGGCAACATTTGGGCTGGTCAATTGTTAATGTATTCAGAACATTAGACACAGCATAAAAAGTACATGTGCTGGATGAAACAAAGTATCTATGTTTTAGTAAGATGATGGAGGGAATTAACTGTGACATAGGAGAGATATAATTAAGAATTCTTCTTGAGCGATCCCTGGTCATGTGTTTAATTTACTGTGGACTACAAACTGGGCAGTCAGCTTCAGGCCAGTCAGGTGCCTCAAAACATTTTTAGGTCGACTCTTGTGGTCACATGTTGCTTCTTAGTTCACCCAGGAAAGGACAGTCTTGCAGGACATGCAAGATTTGATTAAGACTTTAGAAATAGGAAGTTACCTCATGAAGCGGAAGATGTTATCATGGATGCTTGTAGTCTCTCTCCTTACAATCATCTTCATTATGGAAATTAAATTTGAAACACATGGGGAAATGTAAACAATAAACATTCTGAACAAAGGGATCGAATATAGGACAGGGAACCACTTTTCAAGAAAAGTATGTGAACATTTGTGCTAAAGTAATGGTTTTCAACTTTGTTGACTTTCCTGTCATATTTTTAATACTCCCCGCAATCTAATCTCACTATTGTGTAATTGAGAACAAAAATATTTCAAGCAATGAATTTAGGAACAACCATATCATTAAAAGTTTTATCTAAATATTCTTTGAGTATAGAAATATTGGCAAATGTTAGTGAAGTTCACAGGAAAGAAAACATTTTATGACTAATTCTTCATCACATCATTCTTTCTCAAAATGTAAAGATTTAATGTAGTGATTGTGTCTGTGCAGCCAGCTTACAAATGTGTTGTGAGTGTGTATCCAGTTAAAAATGGAAAATTTGTATTACTTTGTCTGTTTTGTTGAACCCTGATATAGGTCTTTTGATTGATGTGTACAAATTTTAGTTGAATTTTCCTGTGTTATTACTTTAAGAAACATGCAAATGTAGCTGTCTTCATACCTACAATGTAACACACAATAAATATATGATGAAGTTGGTAAAAGTAGCATTTCTCAACTTTCCAGTGTGCATGAACAAATTGCCTCCAAACTTTGAAGATCTATCAAATCTGAGATATTTCTCGTCATCGTTACTTCATATCTTAATGATATCAGTAAGAGCCGATAAATATGAATTATGTTTAACATTGCTAATCAAGATATTCACAGAGTGTGGTCGAAAGAAGACTTTCATTCAAACCAATCCACATCAATGGCTAGATTGCAGGAGTTTGGATTGAAGATTCAAGTGGCCAGAAAAGAACAGCACAATAGGTATAAGAGTAGGCTCCTCAATCAACATCAAACCGGTACAGTTAGTCACTGTTGGAGACATTTCGAAGATGATCAGAGCGCCTATGGACATGTTCAAAGTGCAATGAAGATATTCCAAACTGGTAACTGAAACTCACCATTTGCAAATTCTTGGTGATTTAACCATTTACAGAATTTATGTTGAGGCTTCCCCAGAAACATTGAATGAACCCCTATGAGGTTGCGACATAATGGTTTTGAATCACTGTGCTAAAGTATGTAATTTCTCCTGCTATTGATAAGTTACATTACATTAAAGTAGTAGTCTTTCTTAGCTTATTAACAGTATGCCATCACTGATGAGTTAACCAACTACAAGTTACTTACTTGCTTATGTTATTCTGGATTCTGTAGAGTTTTTATGTGTTACAAATGTTATTGTTATTCTGAATATATTTTCAGATCTGTGGAAGATGTTTTTCATCGGTTAGCAGAGAAATATTACAGTCCTTTCTGTGGAACATTATCATGTGGAAACTTTGTGTATGGAGTCCATCTTTTCCCAAGGCCGGACACATTTGTTAGGTATGAAGGTAGTGAATCTCTTACCATGACACATGTTATTTTCTGTCATTTGCAGCCGATTTCAAGCTCTTGATGAACTTAAATATTTTCCATTTTGTCTTTTAGATTTTTACAAACTTTAAGCATGTGAGATCTTTAAACTCAGATACTGACTACCTCAAGTGCATCTTTTCTGTTACTGATAATCTCAGATACATCTTTTATTGACAATCTCAGATACATCTTTCCTATGTTACTAAAACAAACAAACTGTTGCTACTGCAAATAGTACCGCTTTTAGGGCGTGTGTGGGACGAAGCCTGATGAATTTAATGGCCGCATGGCTAGTGCAGTCACCACGAAGCTGGTCACGTTAGGATTTTTCATTTATGCCCACAATAGAAAAAATCTTTGACCTTACCATGAATTGAACAGGGTTTCTTGCATGGGAGCCGCGCTCTAATCCATTTGGCCAGATATGTTCCTCCTCTTTGTTACTGACTACCGAAATACATTTTCTGTTAATAACCAATAGTTAATTTTATACATATTCTTCAAATTGTTGATGTTCTGTGATGAAATGATTCTATCTTAGTATAACGTTTTTCAATGAAAATTTGGTTTCTATTTTTCTTTTTTGGTAGCTATCAAGTTATATATTTTCTCTCTCACAATTCTTATGTTGTTCTCATTATTTTACAGTATTTATGATGTATTTTACTTCTTCTGATTTAAACTTAAAACATAACACTAAAGTGCTATGTAAAACTGTCTGCTTTCAGACAAGGGGAAGATGGACAGGAGACATACAATGTGTCAGACAAGTTGGAAATTATTGGATTTATAGATATTAAGGACATTGGAAGTCCACCAACAGTTGCTCGACATCTTGTCTTACCAAGATCAACAAAGGAGAAAGGAGTAACAGACAGTAAGTAGCTTTCAGTTATTTTGCTTGCATTATTTAGAAGTTTAGTTAATTTAGTTTAGTCGTCGGATCACCATCACTGCACGTTGAACAAATTAGTCCATAAGTGCTCCGATCTCTCCCTCAGTATGTCCATCAGCGTGTGGCGACTAACGACACCAGTTCTTTGTTGGTTTACAATTCTTCTTTGTCTGCCAGCATAGCGTTCTTGTCAAGCTACACCACACTTAACTTTGAGTTCTTGCAGTCTGGTTAGTGTTGTGGATTCACCGCTATAACGTGAATCATGTACATGCCCTCTCTCCCTTAAGGAATTTATAATATCAGCCTGGTCCATTGCTCGTCCGCTTTGGACAGCAGCCATACCTGCAAGCCTATCCGCACTTTCATTCCCCCTTACACCTGCATGCCCTGGCACAAAAATAAAACTGATCTTTGTCAGCTGAGACCTCCCCAGCGATTCTATCCAATGTCTCCTAGCCCATCCTGTTTCAATCTTCCTGAGCATACTCATTGAGTCACTGAGAAAACATGCATGGATAAAAGTCTGTGATTCTAGCCAAATCATCGCTTTGGTAACCGCCATGATTTCCATAGTGAGACTGCTCGTAGTCACGGCAAAACCACCACTGTCTTCCTTCACAACATCACCTCCGACCTGAGCAGTGAAAGCCCACGAGCTCCGCACATGTCGAATCACAGAACCATCCGTATAAATGATTACATCATGCTCAGATGCGTTCTCAGAAATTAATGCCTGAACCTCTGCCTCCACGACAAGTGGGTTGTGTTGCCTGCATTCTTTATCAAGTTCGATGCATACAGAAAAGGATGTAGCGATTCCTGTTGGCACTGGTATCCATTCTTCACCGGGATCAATATCTTCAAGTGTACACACCTGTTCAATACAGTCCTCGCCTGACCCATCCAAGATTTTCCTCTTTTTAACCTATTTCCTTTTGTCTCTTTATTTCCAAGTGCAGAGGATGTTGTGTGTCAGCATTGACTCGAAGGTATGCTCGTGCACGGCTCATCAGTATTCTATACTCCATAGTAGGATAGTCAAGGAGATAGCGCATTGCCCTGCACGACGTGTCTTTAGTGCAACCAAGTATAATGCGCATCGCCTCGTTCTGTATTCTTTCCAGTCGTTCTATCTGACTATGACTGAGAGTCAGGATCGCCAGCGCATACTCAAGCACAGAAAGGACCAGACCCTGGTATAAAAGACAAAGATGTCGCTGTTCACAATCCGCCGCAGCCATTACCCTCATCGCCAGCAAACCTTTCCTCGCCTTCATTATCACATGAGCTATGTGTTCCGTAAAAGCTAGACTACGATCAAAACGCAGCCCCAGGTATTTCATAGACTGAGACCGCTCCACCACCTCTGAACACAAAACCACAGATGGTGTTGGAGTGTTGACGATGTGGTTGTTTAAAGAGAACCATGTCACCGCTGCTTTTGTGGGGTTGACCAATGCTCCTGCTTCAACGCACCATCTATCTATGCGGTCGAGTTCTGACTGAAGTTCCTCCACAAGCTGTTCTCTATCCTTGCCCTGACGATACACCAACACATCATCTGCATATGACATTGTCCTTCCTCTACCTGTGATCTGCTCTTTTGTGATGCTCACAGTATAGGCATTGAACAACACCGGAGATAATGGTGACCCTGTGGTAAGCCAGGGTGGATTGTTGTTGGTGATGACGCCAAACTGCCACATTTAAACACTATCTTACGCTGGAAGAGGGCCGCAAAGATCCAATTGAGGAGGAATGGGCTGATATTGAGTTCAGTCAGCTGCACCATTAAAAATGCAACGGCACTCTATTATAGGCATCTTCAAGGTCAATTGCAGCAGCACATGTCTCAATGCCCGAGTGAAAACCCTCATAGACATCGTAGGCGAACACTGCTGCGTTACGCCATGTCTCTCTATATGGACGGTACCCTCTAAGGGTGGGTGGAAGGAGACGTAACCTCTCTAGTTGGCAGGATATTTTCCTGGCAATTATTTTCTCCAGCAACTTGCCTATTGTATTCTGCATGGTGATTACCCGATAGCCCTGAATTTGTGTGTGGTCTTTGCCAGGCTTTGGCAGAGGTACCAGGTAGCTGTGCAACCATTCTTCGTTGATTATTGCAGTTGTAATGCTTTTGTTGTAGATGCCAGCCAGTTCTTCCCACTCCCCATCAGACAAAACAACTCGCCAATGTCACCATATCGTATGCCATATGGACCAGGTGCACTGTTTTTGCTCTCCGTACAGCATCCTTGATTTCCTCCACCGTCACCAAATCATCTACATCTAATTCCTGGTTCTTACATTTAGCTGCAATGGATTATCTTGCAGTGTTTCGCCTACAATTATTTAGAAGTGTAGGTCAGTAAACATATGCTATCATTTATTGCATCTCTACTTTATTCATTCTTTGAATTGAACATTAGCATTCTTCTGTGTTTCTTGATCCTCTTCTCTATCTCTTGTGGTGTATCCCCATCTCTTAAGTTTTGTATTATCTTTCTGCGTATGTCTTTGACCAGATTTCCTCCTTCGTCAGATTTATCCCTCCCTCTACTGAGTTTTATATCATCTTTGTATGTGTTTTCTGATCCTACTTTTATTTATTCAAGTGTCATCTTTCTTCAGTTTATATCAATATCTTTGTATGTATTTTTAATCCATATCTCTCTCTCCATGATATCAACATTTGTGTATTTTGATCCTCTTCTCTCTCTCTTAAAAATCTTATCTGAAGAAAATAGTCTGTTCTTTGACTAAAAACGAATTGCTATACATCAGTCAGAGGCCTTTGCGATCCTGCACATGGTGTGGAAGTCCGCTGTCATCTCCACGAAAACAAAGCTCAAGATTTTCAGCTCAAATGTGAAGTCGGTGTTGCTGTATGGCTCGGAAACTTGGCGAGTCACTAGGGCAAATACAAATAAGATCCAGACCTTTGTCAACGGATGTTTGCGGCGGATTCTCAGACTGAGATGGTATGATACAAACACGGATCTGTGGATAAGAACAGGGCAGGAACCTATGATGACACAGGTCAAGAGGAGAAGATGGCGATGGATAGGCCATACCTTGCGGAAGACACAGTCGAGTGGAACCCGCAGGGCAAGCGAAAAGAGGACGCCCTAGGCAGACTTGGAGACGAGGTCTTATTGAGGAGCTGAAGAGTGCTCAATTGACCTGGGAGACCATAAAAAGAACAGCGAGAAGAGTGGCGAACAACTGTTGAAGCCCTATACTCCACGAGGAGCGGAGAGGATTAATGATGATGATGATGATACATCAGTCAGGAACTGAATAGGAACTTCTAAACTTTATAGGAAGAACTAAACACTGAAGAACTGATGTATATAACAAGGAACTGATCATGAACTTCCAAACTTAATATGAAGAACTAACGCAGAACTCGGAAGTCACAAGAAAAACAATTAAAATAATATAATGTAGTCAGAGCACATTCATATAAAAGCAAAAGGCTATCCACACAAAAGGTGGACCTGAGACATAATATGCGATGGAAAATACTATTTATGAAGCGCACACAAAAGCCCTTTCTATAAATATTTTCTTATTCTGACATTGTGAGACAAAACAGAATTAAATAAAAGAAGAAAGAGAAAAAGACTGAACGTGAACTTTTAAACTTAATATGAAGATCTGAAACAGAACTTGGCCTGAAACAGAACTTGGCTGACACAAGAAAAAATAGCAACAATAATATGATGTGGTCAGTTTTGGTCATCTGCTCTGCTGCTTTATGTGTGTTGACCACTTCACCTGGGTTCTGCTGTTTGTCAACAAATTTTCTGACTTAAAACCATACTCTCCAATAAACTGCATGTTGTGAAATTGGAATCTTTCTCTTTAACTCTGAGAATATGATAAGCTACATGGCAAACCATTCAAGGAGTACCAAAATCTGACAAAATTTCACTTGCCAAAATGTTTTGTTTTTAAAAAAAAATTCTTTGCACAATTCATTTGATGCTTTTTGATTATAGTCATTTGTAGAATACATCAGGTATCTTTATAGAATAGAAAATTTTCAACTCTTCATTCTCTGCTATATGAAATAGTAATCTAGTGTTGCATGTAAAAATTGTAATCCTAACCAACTCTTGAAAACTTTGTTTCAATCTGTGTATACTATGAGTTGATACTAAGAAAATAATTGCACAGTTGATATTACATGTCGCCAGTAGATACATAGAATTTACACAGGCTGTTGTTTAGCTTTGTATTTTTCACTAATATGATCATCCTGTTTGTTGATGACAGATAAGGAAGGGAAAAATGGCAAGACTGATGAAGAGGAGGATAGTCCTGATGATGGGAAAATTCCATCATTTACAGTCTTACTGCATGGAAGTTTGAAAGTTGAAAGTATGGTTGCCATAACAAGAGTACAGTAAGTATTGTTTTTTGCTTCTTTTAATCTTTATTATGATATATACATTTTTTTTAAATTCCTGTATCCTTTTGAGACCTTAGGGTGTGAAGTCACTTCATAATTTTAGATCCTAACATGCATGAGGTAGGAGGGTCAATTCCTTTCATCATGTGTGGGATTGAACCCACAATCCTTTGTGTCGGGTTGATATGCGAATACTTATACATTATGCTAATCTATACTACTATTATGGTATACTTCTATTAATTATGTTATGCCCATTTGTAATTTGCTATCACTGGTTCAAATATGAGTATTCTATGAGAGTAAGAAGTATTTGATATTGACAAATCTGGTTGGATAATGTGAATCTGAGACAGAAGATATGGAGTAGCCGCCTCTACCTTGAGCAGACAATGGACCATGCTGGCAACAGGATTGAAGTTCTAGCATGAACACAGACTTGAATGCAGGAAAAAAAGAACAATGCTAACCTTCTGCTAGAGTTCAGTGACTTTGATATGATTGAGTTCAGGGACTTCGATATAATTAATTGTCAATACACTTAACACTTTCGCTACCACTGATGACAAAGTCGGCGAAGTACCAACTCCCTTTTGCTGCCGTCGACGACTTTTGTCAGCGGACATGTGCCGTCGACGATGTCTTTTTAAAACGGGGAGTATCGCTTGCAAAGCGGGGTCCGTGACGTACTACTTCCATATTGTTCGACAAGCTCTCCATAATGGCGGATCTAACACACGCGATATACGCGGTATAAGTCTTATTTTTCACAAACTTTTCGCGATTTTCCATAAGTAAACAAAAATTTTCAAAATGGACGACGTAGCTGATGAATAGTGATGTCCAAAATGACTATTTTTCTGACTTTTTAGCCAGTGATAGTCATGAAACGAACTCTGAATGTGATATGAATTTGAACTGTGATTCGCGTGACGATGTTTATAGATCGATAGCAGACATTCCTAGGGGTACAGGAGTAGGTTCCGGACACCCAACTCGAAAACGACGGCATATCATACTGTGGATAGGTATGGGGATATCAGTTACTACAATAGCTTGTGGATTATAAAGAATATATTCCATATATAGACAGGTTAGTCTATAACCTGTCTATATGTATATGTATACATATAGTCAACACCAGAAAATGTGGAACATCATGAAAGACATGCACTTTCCAACACACATAATACAACTCATAGAAGCTATATACCATGAACAACAGGCAACCATTAAAATAGGAGGTGAAATAGCTGAATGGTTCGAGATTCAAAAGGGGGTACAACAGGGATGTATTTTGTCACCATACTTATTCAACATATATGTGGAGAACATCATGAGGAATGTAAAGACGATGCCAACTATGTGAATTACGACCCTCTCACTATAGGTGGCAAATGCATACCAGAGCTTAGATACGCAGACGATACAGTATTATTATCCACCAGCAAAGAAGGTTTGGAAAACCTAATCATGCTGACCAAGAAACATAGCGAAGACCAACATCTATATTTGAATACACAAAAAACAAAAATCATGTCAACTGACAAAGCAAAGGCTCACCTAACATCCAAATAAACAATGAAGAACTCCAATGTGTTGTAGAGAGCTACGAATATTTGGGCTCAATAATTAACAATAACAGTGACTGCTCCAAAGAGATCTCAAGAAGATTGGCAAAAGCAATCAAGAAGTTAAACACAATGAAGAGCATGTGGCAAAGCACCAGCAAAATATTAAAATTAAAAATATTGAGAGCATGCATTTTCCCAGTGGCTACTTATGGTTGTGAATCATGGACTATTCAACAAAAATTAAGAACGAAAATCCAGTCCTTTGAAACTAAATGCTACAGAAAGATCCTACAAATACCATGGACAGAAAAAGAAAGAACACTGATGTCCTGAAATAACTAAATGTTAAAGAGAATTGGCTGATAAACAACATACTATACAGAAAAATTACATACTTTGGTCACATCAAGCGTCACGATGGCCTGGAAAGAACAATACTAGAGGGCAGGGTCCCAGGACGCAGAGGCAGACCAAGAAGAAGATGGCTACAAGATATTAAAGAAACCATGAACATGAGCAACGTCCTATAAAGGATACACACCTTGATGATGAGACAGGTTAGTAGCTCATTAATATATGAACACTTCCATAGTTTAAAAGTCCTAAGTTTATTAGTTTATTTTTACGATTTTTTGAAATTTTCACCCAGAAAACTGATCATGCCGAAAAATAGCATGGCAGTGAGCCAGACTTTGTTGAAAAATGGCTGGCAGCGAAAGTGTTAAACATAACAACAATTTACACATAATTGATTTCAACATTTTGCAGAGAAGTTGCATGAAACTTAATTTCAGAGTTACATATTTGTTTTGAAATTAAAGGTATCTGAACTTAATGTGATAACTTTTTAACATTTTTTCTCTTTTATTTCATTCTCATATTTCCAGTAACTACCAATCATGAACACATACACACCCATCTCTGTAACTTTCTTTACTCCCTCTTCTCCATTGATGCATTCTTATATCATTTTCTTCCCAAATTTGTAAACAGATACACTCATTTTATTTCCAGTAACTATCAATCATGAACACGCACATACCCATCTCTGTAACTTTCTTTACTCCCTCTTCTCCATTGATGCATTCTCATATCATTTTTCTTCCCAAATTTTGTAACACATACACTCATATTTCCAGTAACTACCAATCATGAACACACACACCCATCTCTGTAATTTTCTTTACTCCATCTTCTCCGTTGATGCATTCTCATATCATTTTCTTCCCAAATTTGTAAACACATACACTCATTTTATTTCCAGTAACTATCAATCATGAACACGCACACACCCATCTCTGTAATTTTCTTTACTCCATCTTCTCCGTTGATGCATTCTCATATCATTTTCTTCCCAAATTTGTAAACACATACACTCATTTTATCCTCGTTTTTTTCAAAGTTTCCACCTATATTGGTCCATTTCTACTAACTACTCTCCTCATATTTGATGCAGTGATTATAAATATATAAATATGTTTTTTTCTTTAATCTCAAATTATTTTACACAAATGCAGTAAGCTTAATTGTTTTCATTTGTATTTTGATATTTTAAAGAGATGACTGGTATGGAATGATCTACTCATGGGCAGACAGTAAAAAGAAATCAAATTTGATGTTAGCATTGTTTGATCCTGGTGAGTTTTCTAATTCTTATATCATTTAAGATTTATTTGTTAAAATATTTTTTTAATGTCATCACTACAAGTTGGTTCAGTTCACTTAAAACATATTTTGCTATAAAATGCTATATAGATCATGACTTTAAAAAACTATCATTTTCTGTAGGTCAAAATTCTGTTCCATGGATTGGATCGTTTGATCATCTGACCTCATGTAAAGAGTACCTTCCAGAAGTTGTGTTTAATGATGAAGAAAAGAAATCACCTTTCCCTGTCCGTCCACCAGACAAACGTAGCTATGCACAAAGCTGTATTGTGTGGATAAAGCCATCTGGTTTACAGGTAAAGTCTTGCTTGGTCATCATAACTTACATGATCTAGTATTTCATGTTCTTTCATTCATTCCAAGTTACTTGACCTATTCTTTCTTGTTTCTCTGTTTATCATAACTTCATCTTTTTGCTCCTTTATTGATCATAATTTGCTTGATTTAGTATTTCATGTTCTTTTATTCATCCTTACTTACTTGACCTCATCTTTCTTGTTTCTCTATTTATCATTTCATCATCAAATAGCTTGTCCTGAGCAGAACTTTTCCACCTAACTGTCCATTGGAATTTCTCTCTCATATAGTTCAGATGTCCTGCCTCTGCAGCAGTCATGCTCAACTTATCAGGTACATCCTGAATCCCTCTTCTCTGTGGTCTTCCTCTTCTCTTTGTCAAGATGCCTCTTTCCATGATGGTCTTCTCCAACCCATCATGTCTCTTTATGCATCCAAAATACTTCAAATTTTCTCATTCTTATAGAAAAAACTAGCAATATAAAAATTGCTAAGAAAGAAGAATATAAAAAATGTAATCTTCCTCTAGTTATAAAAAAATACAGACAACTAGAATGTTGTTGTAGCTTGTGTTTGAATGTAATAATTGTCTCGTAGTTACACTTTATTTCTAACTGAGTGTACTGTACCAACAATTGTAGAGAAATATAGCAATATAAAACTTAAGAAAAAAGAATATAGAAAATGCGGTCTTATTCATAGTAGAAACCCCCACAAAAACTAACATGTTGTAGCTCTGGGCTAGTGTTTGAATATAATTAATTATTAGTGTCTCATAGTCACATTTTTGTTATAATGATGACAAAAACACTTCCTAAAAATGTTTCTTTCCTACAGTCTGATATTCAGAAAGTGTTGCGACATGCACGGAAGTTGCCAGACAAACTGCAACAGTTTTACAAGGTATTTTTCAGCTGTTTGTGTGCACTGATTTTGATAATTATGTCATATAAATGTGGTACTCTGTTGCATTTAGCATTGTCTTTCCTAAGAATTCTCAAAATTTTGTGTAATAAAATCAGAACATAGGAAGATACATTTATTTTTACTTTTACAGCAAAAAATGTTATTAATTTTCAATACTAGAAATTGGGGTTGTGAGGAGGTTTGTATTTAGATCCAAATCACTTGAGCATGCCTTGATCGAGCATCGATAACCCCGGTGCAATAAAGTAATTTGGAGACCTTTAATTGTAAATTTAGAATCTGAACATAGCTAAGTTTACCTTGCCTTGATTATAAGTCGTTTCAACTAAACTGCGATCTATCTGCAATATTTTTCCAGATACCTTATGTCTAAATCTGATCTGACAAACTTTTCAATGTATGATACTAAAATTGATCGAACATAACTTTGTCAACTTGTATGATTATCTGATCTAGAACATAACTGTTCATACTATGTATGATACTAAAATCTGATCTGAACATAACTGTTTCCATACTATGTATGATACTAAAATCTGATCTGAACATAACTGTTTCCATACTATGTATGATACTAAAATCTGATCTGAACATAACTGTTTCATACTATTGATATAAATCTGATCTGAACATAACTGTTTCATACTATGTGATATAAAATCTGATCTGAACATAACTGTTTCCATACTATGTATGATACTAAAATCTGATCTGAACATAACTGTTTCCATACTATGTATGATACTAAAATCTGATCTGAACATAAGCTGTTTCATACTATGTATGATACTAAAATCTGATCTGAACATAACTGTTTCCATACTATGTATGATACTAAAATCTGATCTGAACATAACTGTTTCCATACTATGTATGATACTAAAATCTGATCTGAACATAACTGTTTCCATACTATGTATGATACTAAAATCTGATCTGAACATAACTGTTTCATACTACTGTATGATACTTAAAATCTGATCTGAACATAACTGTTTCCATACTATGTATGATACTAAAATCTGATCTGAACATAACTGTTTCCATACTATGTATGATACTAAAATCTGATCTAAACATAACTGTTTCCATACTATGTATGATATTAAAATCTGATCTAAACATAACTGTTTCCATACTATGTTGATACTAAATCTGATCTAACATAACTGTTTCCATACTATGTATGATTAAAATCTGATCTAACATAACTGTTTCCATACTATGTATGATACTAAAATCTGATCTGAACATAACTGTTTCCATACTATGTATGATACTAAAATCTGATCTGAACATAACTGTTTCCATACTATGTAGATATTAAATCTGATCTGAACATAACTGTTTCCATACTATGTATGATATTAAAATCTGATCTAAACATAACTTTTCCATACTAGTATGATATAAATCTGATCTAAACATAACTGTTTCCATACTATGATGATACTAAAATCTGATCTGAACATAACTGTTTCCATACTATGTATGATACTAAAATCTGATCTGAACATAACTGTTTCCATACTATGTATGATACTAAAATCTGATCTGAACATAACTGTTTCCATACTATGTATGATATTAAAATCTGATCTGAACATAACTTTTCTACTAGTATGATACTAAAATCTGATCTAACATAATGTTTCCATACTATGTGATATTAAAATCTGATCTAACATAATGTTTCCATACATGTATGATACTAAATCTGATCTAACATAATGTTTCCATCTATTGATATAAAATCTGATCTAACATAACTGTTTCCATACTATTGATACTAAAATCTGATCTAACATAACTGTTTCCATAATTAATCTGATCTACATAACTGTTTCATACTAGTATGATATTAAATCTGATCTAACATAACTGTTTCCTACTAGTATGATACTAAATCTGACAAACTGTTTCCATACTAGAATTTTGTCAACAACTGTTTCTTTTTGTTTGCTAATAATTTTATAATGTCTAAATACTGTTTATAGAAAACTGATCTAAATAACTGTTTCTACTATGGATACTAATCGACAACTTTGTCAAATTTTGTCACACAGAATTTTGTCAAGTTTTTGTTGTTTTTGTTAAGTTTTGTATAATGTCATATGATATACTGTTTGAAAGATAATTTGATTACAAATATACCAACCTTAGTAATCAATTGTTGATAATCTTCTATGCTATGCCGTCATTTTGCTCAGTATCTTCTTTCCCTGTTGTCATGTATCTCTCTTTCATCCCAACAATTTTTCTCATTACCACAATGTACCTTTGTCACCACATTAAATGCCTAAAACAATGATTTCTTCTTTCAATTGCTTGTCAGGTTAATTTTTTAAGGGACCTCAGGATATCTATATTAATTACTTTAGCAGTCCATTGGATTCTTTACATTCTTCTATAAAACTACATCTCCATAACTTTTAGATTTTTCTACATGCATATACACACACACACTTTACCCTGTTATTATATTCACTGTTAATGTTATTTTGGGCAGGAACTGAATCGTACTAGACGAGCTGCTCTCTCATTTGGATTTCTTGAACTACTAGAAGCTATGGCTACCATGTTGGAGAGGGAATGTAGGCTTCTGCCTGGCACAGCTCACCCAGATGCTGCCCTTCAGCTCAGCCATGCAGCTAATGCCCTGCGCTCGGAAGTTGCTCGCGATGTAACAAAAACAATAATGCCAATGCAAACAAATTTTGCTAGTGGAGGCAGTGGTTAATAAAATATGACTTTACTGTTTGTTCTCATTGTGAAATCTTGTCTATTGGCCACATTGTGACAATTGTCTTGTTAACTAATTTTGTTGTAAGTGAATTATTTGAGAATTCCCTCTACTTTGTGAAAAGAATTATCTGTTTCAGAGACTGCTGTCTTATATTGTATTCAGTGAGAATGATTTCTTGTATTGCAGTAATTCCACTTCACTTGTGTTGCGGTTGTTATTTTGTGTTTGCACATTGTTTCATTTTATTATGTGTTTCCTTCAATGTTTGTTTTTAAATTGTGTATTGACCCGTTCAATCCTATAGCAGCTGTAAATGCCTAGCGTGTATATACCTTTTTAAATGAATTTTTCTATATCTTTCCATGTGAATAGACATGCTAAATTTAGCCCTGATGTCATTGCGGATAATAGCTGTCGCCATTTTAGTAGATTGCAAGTTCCTAGCGTGATTGATTGGTTCCGTGTCTGCGAATTTTTTTAAAAGTCCTTACATTTTCTGGTAAACTTGTTGTGATTTATGATTCAGTTGATGGAGAATTCGCCAGCGAGATCATGGATAAATCAGAGTGATGTATAATTAATTCAAGATTTTTGTGCGAAAATATACGACGCTAGTTTTAGTGTTTGCGTAACTCTTAGTTACAATGAATTGCGATTATCGATGGATGCGAACACCGCCACTTCTCTCTATCCAACCAGGTTGTAAAGTTGAGAGAGAATAGTCACAACAGCTGAGCACTGTCGATATCGAACAATTTAGTGAAGAAACAGGTTCTTCAAATGACATTGCTACAGATTCAGAATACTCTATGTATGTGATTACCATCATTACGCTGTTAGGGCATGTGCAATTTTAATATTTTTTTTAGAACTAGACAGAGCTAACCAACGCATTTGCTCTATAAAAATTAAAGAAAAACCAGATCCTTCATGGGCACCTGTTTCTTTTGATTACATCAAGATCTTTCTTTATGTAAACTATATGTGTCGAACTCACCAGTTACCTTACTGCAAAATGTTTTAGTTTACCGATAAACTGTTGAATGTGCCTGCTTTGTCAAATATAGTGTCAAGAAATAGATTTGAAAGTATCAGCAAATATGTGTACCTCAATGTTCATTCCAAATTCGTTCCATGAGGACAATATAGACATGTGCAAGGCTGAACTTCTGTCTTGATTGTATGATGGTCCTCATTCCCAGACAAATATACAGGCTTTAAAGGGCATGACAACACCCAGAAACTACAGGACTGATAAACCCCATTCATATCAACCAACTCAACTGTTTGGCAGAAAGCGGACCTGCAGTTAGTGTTTTGAAATGAAAATGAGGAGTGGTTAACAAGTGATCGATATGGAGCGTTCGAAAAGAAGAAGCAGAAGATAATTGCAAACTACAACAGACTTGAATATCATATATTTAACAAGCTGAATATCATATATTTAACAAGCTGAATATCATATATTTAACAAGCTGAATATCATATATTTAACAAGCTGAATATCATATATTTAACAAGCTGAATATCATATATTTAACAAGCTGAAGATAGAAATGTCATCTATGTACAATTGTTGCATTGATAGAATTATAGGTGCTTTTCAGTTACCGGAGTGTGCAACATATTGCACCATAAAATACCATTATTTTTTAAAAACATTGTCGTTACTGCCTGTTATTCTGCTTTTTAGCGCAGTGTAGGACTGGGGGACATGTGCTTGTGGAATTTAATGAACGCATGACTAGTGCAGTTGCCGTAAAACTGTTCAAGTTAGGATTTTTTTCTTTATGCCCCCAACAGAAAAAATCCTTGACCTTACCGGGGATTGAACCTGAGTCTCCTGCGTGGGATCCCACACTCTAATCCATTTGGGCCAGACTCTCCACTAAAGACCTATATGGCTGCTGCAAATGCTATTCGAAGACAAGCTCTATGGAAATTGTGACACCTTAGATTGACCTCTGTTTTCTTTGAAAATATTCAAGCTGATGCTTCTGTATCCAGAAGAAAAAGAACGATATTCATTGTTGATTTCTTCTGATAATTCCAAATTATGACATTACTATGTTTGTGTCATGTTTTGTATTCTGTGTCAGGAAGTTCTCATGATTAATTCTTGTGTGACTTCTGATACTTGTGTTCATAGTTCACAAGTGAACAAGATAATGTAAGTCTTAAAATAAATTTGTTACAACATTTTGAAGTCTTTTACCTTAATTCTTTTATTCATCCTAATGATAAATCTTTCAGCTTCCTTTGAAGCACAGATCCTCAAGTAAACATTTACTCTTCTTATCAGTCTTGTACTATCCTATATGTGTCTTTCCCATTACCTTAATATCTGTTTCCAGTTTTCTTCACTTACATTTGTTTCTGTTTGCTTGCGGATAACAGGACAAGATCTGTTATGCTATACTATTAGCTGGACTTCTTAATATATAAATCGTATCGAATGCCAGTGTTTTTTCTTAAGCTTTCATTCCACTAGTATTTGCTTGGTTCTTTCAATGAATTCTATTTTAAAGATCTTTATAATTATGCTAAGCATTCTAATCTATTCCACTGAATCATGGTCTCTATGCTAGTTGCAGGAGAATGGGATTAATACATTCCACATGTGTTGCTTTAGGTGTATACTCTGGGCCTCCAGGATTAACAAATATAGAGATCTCGGAATTGGCTGAGATTACTAGCATAGTTACTCTCATTCGTCAACACCTAAGATAGTTGAATCACTTGACCCGGAAGGAGGATGACCAGATCCCCAAGGATAATCTATATGGGAACCTGGCTTCTAACAAAAGAGTTGTGAGCAATCTTTCCTTTATTACAAAGAAGTATGCAATCATGACTTGAAGTAGCTTGACATGAATACACATCACTGGGAAGAACTCAACAGGTCCAATTGGAGACATACTTCGAAAATGTGTGTAAGAACTGATGAAGCCAAACTAAAGCAACTTCCTTTCATTAAGCATGCAAGGAAAAACAAATAATATCAATCATAGGCTACTATATTCATTTTCTCTAGAGTTTAAACAGGATGTCATCAACATAAAGAGATCACAGATAGCAAAGCTGATGAAATACTCTGTACTAGTGACCACATGCTGTGTAAATTCTGTAGTTCAAGGCCAACCTGAGCCAGACGTTGTTTGGTGGGCACACACAATGCACGGTTGGACTACAGGAAACCTCTTTAACTGAAATATTTTTCTTTTTCACTGTGGAAAGTGCCAGAATCTCAACTCATCTCTTCAAAAAATTAACAAGATTAAATTACAAGATTATTATATTAACAAGAATAAAGCTATAAAAACGTCAAGTAAATAGAGAGCCAACATTTTTTTTAAAATTAAGTGTCCTTATTAGGAAGCATTTGATACTAATCTTCCAACTTAAACACAGTTGCAGGTGTCTTTAATTTCCCCAGGAACCATGAAGCTTTGACACTGAATATCTACTTTGCAGCTCTGCTGGGGACTGTAGTTTGACAGTTTCTGTCACTCTTATATCACCTGAACGATGATACAGATCTCTTAAGATGGGATTGCATACTTGATACTAAAGTAAAGCCCAATTTTTTTTTCTTGTTTGATTAGAATGTGCTCAAAATGCAACAGCCCACACTGCACCTTCTTTTTCCAAGATGAATCTGTCTTTGACGATTATTTCCAATCTGCATTTTGTTTATGTCAAGAGCCTTAAAACTTTACTTACATACATCTCTGTATTGCATTTCGCCCGAGTGGTTACCGGGGTGCAAATTTGGGGTGTAAAGAATAGAACCACTATTACCTGCCACGCGTGTCGTAAGAGGCGGCTAAGGAGGTTTGGCTGAAATCGGATGCACGTCTCCTCTAGGGAATGCTAACCCAAACAAATGCTTGCAGAAAATGGATGCCCCAGGCCGTAAGACACATAACATGGTGCAACAACCCCTCACAATGAGGAATGGGATAATGGATTCTACGGTCGCCAATCTTCCTCTGAGATTTAGCCACGCAGTAAGTATGTCAGACCTACCATCACGAGGGTGGCCAAAACTTACTGCTGGAAGAGGTCGGCACAAACGGGGAAGCAGGAATTATATCCCACAGAACTGCCCCCAGTGTGCAGACTTGAGAAGAAAGAGGTGGCCCACTTATACTAGCGTCTAAGACAATTTGTATGGCGTGGCCTATAATCTGAGACAGACGGCTGCCTTTATTAGAGAATCCAAAATCCCAATCTAGTGAGAAAGCAGAAGAAGAAGAAGTATTGCATTTGGCTCCCAGAGATCAGTTAAACGTGTTGGCTGAAATCAGATGCATGTGTCCTAAACGTGTAGAAGTCTATGCGTTTAGGGGCCTACAAACCAATGTGCAACGTATACACGTTCTTGGCAAAGATCAAACATATCCCAAAGAGTGATTAAAATTGGTCGTAAGGAACGAACGCAAAGAAGAAGAAATTATACGTGAAAGTCATCCTTGAGACTTTGACCATATTTCATGTGTAAAATGTATCCCAGCTATCCGGAGACGTCACTATTTGATGAGATTGTACATGGCGAAAATTGTGACTTTCTCGAGCATTCGTTTGTTGATTATTATTCTTATCTCGAATTCTATTTTGCCTCACAGCATCAGCTTAAGAAGAGATTTCTAGAACAGGCTTTTGTGTGTACTTCATAAATAGTATTTTTTAACTTCCTCTGTTATTTCTGAGGTCCACCTTTTGCGTGGACTCCCTTTTGCTTTGTATTCACTGTAAAAAAGAGTGGCATTGCTCTGTGAGGTACACTGTTTGTTAGTTATATGGTCATTCTATGATGCACCAAGACAATGTCTAGGACATCTTAATTTGAAACAGCTCAAACATAATAATAAATAACAAATATTGTCAATAATAGGTAAAAATAACAATCAATCAAGTCACCAGAACAGTGCAAGACAAAAACATGAAACCATGACACTAGGCTACAACCCGGTAGCAGCGCAACGACAAAAAAAGAAGATTAACAAATAGCTATTACTTCCCATCACTGATATTATATATTAAAATGCAATTCACTTTGCAATAACTAGTATTAAGTTAGTACAAGTAATTTTACAGCTTGATAAGTTAACCTTATTCTTACTAAACATTCTTTGTAAAAATAATATTCAATATTTCTAACTAATTAAAGAAGTATTACAGTAATATTTGCATCATCTAAATACAAGGAAAATGTGCTTCCTGTTGCAGCTAAAAATAGGTATAGCGCACAGCGACAATTTTGATTGATTGCTCATAATATTATTAGATTAATCTCTGTTTGCAATTATTTTATCCCTACTCATCAGATTATGATACGCAATTAGAAATGTGTGTTTGCTCTGGTATAGCCACTTACTAGTAGTATTGCTCAGAATATGATTAGATTAATCTCTGTTTGCAATTATTTTATCCCTACTCATCAGATTATGATACGCAATTAGAAATGTGTGTCTGCTAGTGTTTGCTCTGGTATAGCCACTTACTAGTAATAAAATATGTAATTTAACACATTGTGTAATATAATATTTATATAATATTAAAATGTCTGCATCTGGAAAAATTCAAATTAAATTTTGTGATGCTAAATTAATTGTATAGAAAATAAGATGTTGAGAATAAGGCTAATCTTCTTCTTCTTTGCGTTCGTTCTTTACGACCAATTTTAATCACTCTTTGTGATATGTGTGATCTTTACCAAGAACGTGTATACGTTGCACATTGGTTTGGTAGGCCCCTAAACGCATAGACTTCTACACGTTTAGAACATGTGCATCCGATTTCAGCCAAACCTCCTTAGTCGCCTCTTAAGACATGCGTGGCAGATAGCAATGGTTCTATTCTTTACACCCCAAATTTGGGCCCCGGTAACCACTCGGGTGAATAAGGCTAATAAAAGTCAATACTGCTTTCTTGCCGATCACGTGATAGGAATCTCAGAATAATGTATTCGTTATGAAGTAAATACAGCTAATTTTGGAGCTGAAGTTTTTTTTAAAGTGACGATCATTCACAAAGGGCTCTGAAAATAGTGGGTAGGTGCCATTTATACAAGTATTCGACAATTGCAGGTTATCTTAAACATACCGATTGGAAGCAACGTAGTGAGTATTTGCAACGTAACGATTAGTGACCATATGTGCAGATATTCGCTAGTTTTCAAAACTAATACAACTAGCGACACTAATCTTTCTAGCTGATATGGCAAACACACATATTTCGAAAGTGAACATAAATGGACATGCAACACTCTGTCAGATTGTGACATCAGGGAAAACTGCATACGTTTTTGGAAATCTATTGCAGCAAACCTTCTTTGTAGACGCAGCACAAGATATCGTGCTAGTCGTGGGTAATGAATACTTTTTAATACGTGCTATTCGTCGATACTTTCGGATCCAGACGATAATAAATTAATAATAATTCCTCTCGTATTGTTTTTTTGTGTGTTTTTTTCGATCTAGAAGCACTTGAGCTTTTCAGCTCTTCGGCTCGGTGCCATGGACATCGTAACCCTTCGGTTCGGTGCCACGAACACCGTAAATCTGGGGAATCTGTGGTTTTTCTGCCATCCCGCGGAATTGAACCCGCACACACAGAGGGATAGTCACCCGTAGTCCAACGCGCTACGAACACGCTGGACGTTACATAGGGCCTGCAAGTAGTTTCTCCATACCGCCCTATCCTGGGCAACTCGCTCAATCTCTGATAACGTTTGTGTTTCGTTGAATTAGAGAAGTAGAAAAGGAAAGATATCGAGTAAGAGAACTTGTCACTTCACATTTTTGCGGTCACGTAGCCTTTTCGGACATAAGGATTATGAAGTGCCTGTCCCTTGCCATTTTTAGAACCAAGTGTACAAGAGGTTGGATGGCCAAATCCCTTCCATACGTGTGAAGTTTCGTGATGTAGGGACTGGAACCACAATTCTTATGTGTCCGACTTGACAGGCGACGATCTATGAATTACACTAATCCGTCCCTACTAATGCTAATACCTAGTGTTATGAGATTACACTTCATACTTATTTATTTCTCTCCGCACCTCGTGAAGCATAGGGCCTCAACAGTTGTTCGCCACCTTTCCCAGGCTCTTGCTGTTTTCTTTATGGTATCCCAGGATAGTCGAGCATCCTTCAGTTCCTCAAGAAGACTAGTCTCCAGGACCGTTTAGGACGTCCGTTTTTTAGTTTTCCTACCGGGTTCCACTCAAGTGCTTGTCTAGTGACACTCGACTGTGTTTCTTCCGTAGGATATGCCAAACTCATTGCCATCTGTCCTGTACTTATCCACATGTCTGTGTTTGCAACTCTATAAACTCAGACCAAGAATCCGCCGAAGACATCCGTTGACAACGGTTTGAATTTTATGTGTACTTAACTTGGTAACTCTCACGTTTAATATCCATACAGCAACACAGATTTCACATTTGAGCTGAATATCCTGAGCTTTGTGTACACTTCATACACTTGGCATTAAAAGTTAATATATATATATATCATCATCATCATCAAGGAGCTTGTCAATTCAGGAACTTGGCTCTCATGACCGTAGTCCTGAAAAACTCTGTTCTCTGCAAGTTGACCGGCGACAGCAGCAGTCATTCTCAGATCGTCAATGACATCTTGCACCCATCGTCTTCTAGGTCTTCCTCAAATTCTTCTTCCGGGCACCATTCCCTCCAAAATTATCTTCTCTAGGCACTCATGTCGTTTGATGTGTCCAAAATATTTAATTTTCCTTGGTTTTATGTTCTTTAATGATCTTTTCCGCCGCTCTGTCAATGGTCCATGTCTCACAATCATATGTTGCCAAGGAAAAACGCAGGTTCTTGATTTTTGTTCTGATGTCACTCCTTACATAAGTTAGTTAGTTCTTTTAGTTTTTGCTCTATAGATATATATACACAAAAATATGCGCATATCTCTATATTTTCAACTGATATTGTACAAATATACAAATACCCGGAATTATTCCCCACGATGTGATACGAAATATGGCTATCATCTGGGACACGTTTGTCTTGAAGTCAATTCATGTTACGTCATTGTTGAATGTATAGCAATTTGTTTCTCACAAACATTCCTTCTCCTTTCCCATAGTTGTTTCTCGCTCATTCAGTATTCAAGAACGAAGAAGACTATGCAGCGGCTCTTCGCGACGTAACCAGGCAAGCGAGAAACGCTTTCGTTGTCTGCAACAGTATTGCAGAGTGTAGGTAACCGTACCTACTTGAATAGAACAACTAGATAGTATCTGAGCTATGTGAAACGAGAACGTCTGGAAGCGGTCTCTACGTTTGAAATTGCTTATTTCAAGGGATATGATATTGCCGTTATATAAGAAGTGTTGCTTGTACACGGTGCAGCTGTTCTTACAAGTGGTTGTGCGTGTACATTGCGTTGTTGTTACTTTCTTTACATAATGCTTACGTACCAGTGAGTCAAAACAGAAAGTAATTCTTTTGACATTAACTATTTTATTAGTATTCACTGATAACAGTTACAAGTCAGTGAGTTAAAAACAAAACTATGCAGAAGAGGTACACTTTTTAAATGGTCGTATTCGTGAGATTTTGTGTTTATAGATAGTGTTATACCGTTTTAAATACATATTTACGCATATGCATATATGTCTATTAATATCGCCGTGCATATGATAATAGTGAAGACTGAATGAAGACGTGCAACATACTCACCAAGTAAACCACAGATAGAAATTTAATTTGTTGTTTTAAATGACCATAGTGAAAACTCTGGCACCAATATTTGCTAGTCCAGGTATATTTTGTTCACAAAAATGACTATCATCCTCAAAACCATGCAGTCTCAGTTATTACTGTTTTTAACACTGCTGGTGCTAGGATTTCTGCTGCTTCTGCCCTATGGATCAGACGCATCCAGGCCACGTTATAGACCTAGAGCATCTACAAAATCACAACGTGTTGTAGCCGAGGAAACACACTCGGACATACAGTCTGAAGAACCGAAGGGGTGAGAACCTTGTTCAATATTCGTGATTTGTGTTCGTCTGTTCATTCAATTTTGTCATTAGATCATTAGATTCCCGTCAATTTGCCTATATATATACAGGAGTCCAGTCTCCCCCAGTAGAAGTCAAAGTCAATGCATTTTGAGGATTCTAGTGACTCGTTGGTTAAGTACACTCCTTATTCCAGTCCTCATGTGCACAGTTCTACTGATACAACATGTCATTCAAAATTCATTCAAAAGTAGTAAAAATTAGTCATTAATTTCTGTGTCCTCATTGATCAGTTGGTTTCTGGACACAGGAAGCTACAATATACCCGCCCGGGGCCTCCGATAAACATACGGCCGACGGGCTCAGGTAACAATTCTAGGAAATCATACCACAACTGTCGCGTGATCCTCAAATTCCAATGTTGTTGTATATAGACTAATTCATGTTAAAAGCAACACAACATGATAAATCAAGGTTATATTATGTTACAAATTACGTTTAAAGCTAAGGAATATAAGTATTATTAACTTTTTCCATCAATAAATAGCCACGAACTCATAAAATTGAGTAAAATTACAAAAAAGCATACAGTGTTCTATCAAACATTAAAAAATCAGCTCCCATCTAACAGAAATTTTAGATTTTTCGGCTAAGCTATTTGGCCTTATGTTACCGGGGCTACGAACCACCCTATCCATCTCCTACACGGTCACATGAACTATAGATACGTATCTGATGCATCACTGTCTGCTCTATCTCTGTGTTCATCATGAGCACCTGCATGTCCAAGACGGTAGATCGACGTCAGAATCTGAAGGTTGAAAGCATCGCTATCCGATATCTACCTATACCGAAACAGACCATTTTAAGCACGCTCAGGAAAGTCAGGTACATTAATTGACCTAGCTTACAGAGTCACATACGATCGTTGAAGAGCGGTAGTAATAGCATCAAAATCCATCCTCGTAATGAATGTAGTAGCTGTGTGTGTTTTATTCTGCGACTTCAAAAACGACTCCTGGCTACACAAGCGTGGACATGGTAGATTGAAAGGAAAGAGAAAGCGAACAAGCTGACTACATCAATGTAGCTATTGAGAAAGGAAAAAAGCTTTCATGTGACGATGATTTCAAGTAATATAAATCATCTAAAAACGAAGGATTTACTTCATTCCACCGGGTTTTCCCCATATTGTTTGATCTCC
Organism: Arion vulgaris; assembly: GCA_020796225.1. Classification (NCBI taxonomy): domain Eukaryota; kingdom Metazoa; phylum Mollusca; class Gastropoda; order Stylommatophora; family Arionidae; genus Arion; species Arion vulgaris. Next base: position 75,173,099 of record CM036753.1, read on the forward strand.
CTCCACAGTAATGGCTCGTCACCTGTCGATAATATTGCACAAACCACGAATTCCGTATCTCCGGCAACATTCCTAGGGTTTCTGAAAAATGCACTCGTGAACAGAACGACGCAATCTGGATTCGAGCCCACGACTTTCGAAACGCAAGACAAACGGTTTAACCGTTTATAAATCTTTGCTTCAAACGTGGGGAAACAGTAGAATCGGGTAACATAACTACATAGTTGAAATGGGGGTTAAACTTGGACAAGCCCGTGTGTGCTATCTGTAGAGTAGAGAAAGAAGATACACTAACCAACACCTCGTGTAGATAGTGTGCGTGAGAACACTGAGATTACTGCTGATATATAGGACAGAGCACACATGAGCTTGCCAAATGTGCTAAGGTGTCGATGGAGAGTAGTTTACTGTACTCTATTGTACTGAACTGAACAACCCTACCACGTGCGTTCTCTTTAGAAATTCAGACATTTTCGCACCATCATTCAGTTTCATACCTGTATACAAACCACCATTACTGATTATAAAACATCACCACATTTTGGAGGTAGTAGATCTATGTGCAATCTACATTTTGCTGATCATATCGATCTATTGGTTGTTTTAATCGAAGGAACTTCAAGAGAATATTTAAAATTATATAAATTGTACAGTAGATGTTAATCAAAGCACGAACTCCGTAGCTATGGCTCTGGAAAAAATACACTCGTGAAATTTATTTTGGGTCGAGTTCGAACCTACGACCTTCGGAACGCAAGGCAATGGCTTAACAACTTAGTCACAGAGAACACGTAGTATATAGTAGTCACAGAGAACCCGTAGTATATAGTAGTCACAGAGAACACGTAGTATATAGTAGTCACAGAGAACCCGTAGTATATAGTAGTCACAGAGAACCCGTAGTATATAGTAGTCACAGAGAACCCGTAGTATATAGTAGTCACAGAGAACCGTAGTATATAGTAGTCACAGAGAACCGTAGTATATAGTAGTCACAGAGAACCCGTAGTATATAGTAGTCACAGAGAACCCGTAGTATATAGTAGTCACAGAGAACCCGTAGTATATAGTAGTCACAGAGAACCCGTAGTATATAGTAGTCACAGAGAACCCGTAGTATATAGTAGTCACAGAGAACCCGTAGTATATAGTAGTCACAGAGAACCCGTAGTATATAGTAGTCACAGAGAACCGTAGTATATAGTAGTCACAGAGAACCCGTAGTATATAGTAGTCACAGAGAACCCGTAGTATATAGTAGTCACAGAGAACCCGTAGTATATAGTAGTCACAGAGAACCGTAGTATATAGTAGTCACAGAGAACCCGTAGTATATAGTAGTCACAGAGAACCCGTAGTATATAGTAGTCACAGAGAACACGTAGTATATAGTAGTCACAGAGAACCCGTAGTATATAGTAGTCACAGAGAACACGTAGTATATAGTAGTCACAGAGAACCCGTAGTATATAGTAGTCACAGAGAACACGTAGTATATAGTAGTCACAGAGAACCCGTAGTATATAGTAGTCACATAGAACCCGTAGTATATAGTAGTCACAGAGAACCCGTAGTATATAGTAGTCACAGAGAACCCGTAGTATATAGTAGTCACAGAGAACCCGTAGTATATAGTAGTCACAGAGAACCCGTAGTATATAGTAGTCACAGAGAACCCGTAGTATATAGTAGTCACAGAGAACCCGTAGTATATAGTAGTCACAGAGAACCCGTAGTATATAGTATAGTAATCAATATCGATTGTGTTCAGTGAACACAATAGCATGGCAAATATGTCCACATAACAATAATGATTTACTCTATATCCTGCTTGTTTTAACTTGACTTATCATATACGCCTTTGTTCACTTAATCTGTTCCTTTTCTGATATCTCATCTTTAGTTTGCATGTAACATGCTCGGTGCAATATCGTTGATTTCAAAGTTACTGTTCTATATTCCTGTTTCGGTATGAATTTATTACTTCTATTCACTGTACACTATATATTCACTATATAGGCTATCACCAGTGGCGGCTCGTCATTATGGGCCAGTGGGGCCGGGTCCCATCAAAAATTGTGTGTAACGTGTATTTATTATTTTATAAATTAAAAAATAACCTAAAACCATGATTTTTCCAAAAATTTGTGTCTGGCCCCACCAACAAAAATTAACACGAGCCGCCACTGGCTATCACAAAGCGTAACATAAAGGAAAATTAAATATTTCGGACACATCAAACGACATGAGTACCTAGAGAAATTAATTTTGGAAGGAATGATGTCTGGAAGAAGAACGAGAGGAAGACCTAGAAGACGATGGGTGCATGATGTCATTGACGATCTGAGAATGACTGCTGCTGATGCAGGCCAACTTGCACAGAACAGAGTTTTTCAGGAATGATGTCATGGGAGCCAAGTTCCGGAAGGGACAAGCTACTTGATGATGATTCACTATATCATTATATCATACCTGATTTGTTCGTTGTTTGTTTTTTTCGTTATTCTTCTCCTACCATGGCAAATGGAGAATAAGTTGTTTTGCAGATATTCGCATCGTTACGGAACACACGTTTTCAGTCCGTAATTTTCAAGTCGGGCTTACCTTTCCGTTTCTATAGCCAAACTGTAGTGATGTAGCCTGTTATCTGGTTCCCTATTTGAAGTTGAAGTAGTGTCTTATTCAGCTTTGTTTGGAAGATCCTTACTTCTGTCATTTCATTCACAGCGTGCGTCCTATGCTCCATTTTATTTGTCGAAACACGTAATAACAAAGTACTGCAGTTTTACCAAATACGTAATAACAAAGTACTGTAGTTTTACCAAATACGTAATAACAAAGTACTGTAGTTTTACAAAATACCAAAACAATGGCAATACACAGCAAATTTTCGACCAAAAGGCCTGTATCAAGCAAACGATACCAAAGGAGTGACGAATTTCACAGCACACTACATATAGACGTTGACAAAGATATTATAACGGTTAAAAATTAAATGAATTAAAATATTTGACTTAAAAGGAATCACGAAATAAATGCAGAAAAACTAGAAGTGATAAAAGAAGAGAAACAATTACAAAATCAAGTAAATATATGACTTATATACATTTAACATATACACATATAAAATATGGAGCAGGAGAAGAGAAAGTACTAAGAAGCATAGGAATGTAGAGCGTTGAGTTCATGAGGTCGCAAGGTACCATCATCAAGGTGCGTATCCTTTATAGGACGTTGCTCTCTTTGCAGCGCATTTGAAACTCACTCTGTCTCTAGCCAGTTCACCCAATTCGTTGATGGTCATATTCATGGTTTGTTTAATATCTTGTAGCCATCTTCTTCTTGGTCTACCTCTGCGTCCTGGGATCCTACCCTCTAATACTGGTCTTTCCAGGCCATCGTGACGCATGACGTGACCAAAGTATCTAATTTTTTAAATATAGTATGTTGTTTATCAGCCAATTTTCTCGAACATTTAGTTCTTTCAGGACATCAGCGTTCTTTCTTTTTTCTGTGCATGGTATTCGTAGGATCTTTCTGTAGCATTTAGTTTCTGCAAGGCACCATATACCGAAATAAAACGATTCTCTAGAGCAAATCGACTACGATCATCAGAGGAACATGATCGGATGGCCGTGACCTGGACGTCACGAGCTCCCAAATGGTCAGTTCCATTGAAATGAGTAGTTACATGGGTCACAGAGCATTGGCGAATGTCGCGTAAGTGTTGGCCGTAACGGTCACTACATGTTATTTACAAAATAAAAAAACAATAACAAAACATGGCAACATTTCGACCAAAGGGCCTTTATCAAAGGATGCAACAAAAGTGATGAATTTCCCTTCTTTCACAGCACACTACACATAGACTACGACAATAACACCCTAATGGCCCCATTGTATATATATATTTGATTTTTTATTGTTTCTCTTTTTTTTCCACTTCTAGTTTTTTGCACATATTTTGTTATTATTCATTTTTAGTCACATATTTCTTTTAGGGCCATTAGGGTGTTATTGTCGTAGTCTATATGTAGTGTGCTGTGAAAGAAGGGGAAATTCATCACTTCTGTTGTTTCCTTTGCTTGAAAAAGACCTTTTGGTCGAAATGTTGCTGTGTATTGTTTTTGTATTTTGTAAAACTACAACACTTTGTTTTAACATGTTTCGCCATTGTTACATAGTTTTACTGCAGTCTTCCCCTATAACCATTTTATTGTGTGACTCATCAAGCAAGGGTTATCAGGTATACTTTCAGAACATTTTTCTGTCTTTCTTTAACATGTAATGTTTCTGCACTCAACAACATGATACAATCAAGCAACAGTTTATAGAACTGCATGCAAGCATTTTTCGTTTGACATTAGGGTTAAGTAAGTTTCTGTTGAGATGCAGCCTTCGTCTGTATGTGTATGTGTGTGCATATGGGTTTGTATATATATATATATTGAAGGTATAGAGTTTGTGCTTTGTTCAACACTCTCGGTAGGTGGCGTACAAATTCTACCAAGAGGGACAGAGCCATATGGGAAATCTTCTTCTTCTTCTTTTCTCTAATCCTTTTGTCTCACATCGTCAGGATTGACGAGATTTATACAGGGTGTTCAAGATAATAGCAGCCTGTGAATGGAGTCAATCTGGCATATATGTATGAAAATGAGAAGGTTCAGTTATGACGTAGTATAGGTCAAGGTTATGTGACGGTATGTAATTGTAGTGACGTAATGAACAAATGTGACGTAAAACGAGCTAGTCAGAACCGGTTTAAATAGTACATAAACATAACGCTATAGATTATCTGGCAAATTTCGATTTGTCAATGGGGCTGCTTTAATCTTGAACACCCTTTAGAACGAGATTTTGTGTGCAATTCGTATATGGTGTCTTTTACTGCCCCTGTTATTTCTCAAGTTCACCTTTTGTGTGAATGATCTTTTGCTATGTACCCAATGTATCGGAGTAGCATTTCAGTTTTAAGCGCATTGTCTGTTGGTAATCTGCATTTGTTCCCGAACCATTTAAGTTGTTGTTTCTTGATGAAGTTATGTACTGATGCTGTACCCACTTTTTTCTGATGTCTTTAGTTCTAGATATGTCTCCTCTTGTTACTCGCAGCATTCTGGGTAAACACTTCATCTTTGTAGTGACTAGATTTCTTCTATCGTTTGATGTCAGCATCCATTGTTTGGCACTGATAGCATAATGCTGGGGAAAATTTTGTGTTGAACAATGCTCTTTTAGTGTTCATGGCGACATGTTTACATTTCAAAATTGGTGCCATTTGTTCTATGATTTGATTTACTTCATTGCATCTAGTTGTTTTCGTTAGTAATTCTTCCATGTGCTGAAAAACGCTAACGAGGTATGTAAAATTTGACTTGCTTTAATTGATGTTTGTCGATGGAGATATTGGTAGTGTTTTCCTCTCTAGCGAATGTCATTACTTCAGGTTTGTTAATATTTATTCTCATATTGTATTCATTGCATATTAACTGGAGTCTGTTAATGTGTTGCTGTAGCTGTTTCTACCTTGCTGATATGATTGCCTGATCGTTGGCAAAAAGAAATTCGTTTAACAGTTCCTTAATGGTGTTCCCTTCACTAGTGTTAGCTATTTTGCTATAGAAGTGTCTAACTTCCAGGAACTTTCGTGGATCTAGTGTTATATATAGTGTTATCTAGTTTCTGGAAGTGTTATATTTAGTTCTAGCTCTGCATTTACGTTTATTGTCTCTGTAGGAAAGTAGTTAAGACGTTTACCTGAAGTTTATTGTCTCTGTAGGAAAGTAGTTAAGACGTTTACCTGAAGTTTATTGTCTCTGTAGGAAAGTAGTTAAGACGTTTACCTGAAGTTTATTGTCTCTGTAGGAAAGTAGTTAAGACGTTTACCTGAAGTTTATTGTCTCTGTAGGAAAGTAGTTAAGACGTTTACCTGAAGTTTATTGTCTCTGTAGGAAAGTAGTTAAGACGTTTACCTGAAGTTTATTGTCTCTGTAGGAAAGTAGTTAAGACGTTTACCTGAAGTTTATTGTCTCTGTAGGAAAGTAGTTAAGACGTTTACCTGAAGTTTATTGTCTCTGTAGGAAAGTAGTTAAGACGTTTACCTGAAGTTTATTGTCTCTGTAGGAAAGTAGTTAAGACGTTTACCTGAAGTTTATTGTCTCTGTAGGAAAGTAGTTAAGACGTTTACCTGAAGTTTATTGTCTCTGTAGGAAAGTAGTTAAGACGTTTACCTGAAGTTTATTGTCTCTGTAGGAAAGTAGTTAAGACGTTTACCTGAAGTTTATTGTCTCTGTAGGAAAGTAGTTAAGACGTTTACCTGAAGTTTATTGTCTCTGTAGGAAAGTAGTTAAGACGTTTACCTGAAGTTTATTGTCTCTGTAGGAAAGTAGTTAAGACGTTTACCTGAAGTTTATTGTCTCTGTAGGAAAGTAGTTAAGACGTTTACCTGAAGTTTATTGTCTCTGTAGGAAAGTAGTTAAGACGTTTACCTGAAGTTTATTGTCTCTGTAGGAAAGTAGTTAAGACGTTTACCTGAAGTTTATTGTCTCTGTAGGAAAGTAGTTAAGACGTTTACCTGAAGTTTATTGTCTCTGTAGGAAAGTAGTTAAGACGTTTACCTGAAGTTTATTGTCTCTGTAGGAAAGTAGTTAAGACGTTTACCTGAAGTTTATTGTCTCTGTAGGAAAGTAGTTAAGACGTTTACCTGAAGTTTATTGTCTCTGTAGGAAAGTAGTTAAGACGTTTACCTGAAGTTTATTGTCTCTGTAGGAAAGTAGTTAAGACGTTTACCTGAAGTTTATTGTCTCTGTAGGAAAGTAGTTAAGACGTTTACCTGAAGTTTATTGTCTCTGTAGGAAAGTAGTTAAGACGTTTACCTGAAGTTTATTGTCTCTGTAGGAAAGTAGTTAAGACGTTTACCTGAAGTTTATTGTCTCTGTAGGAAAGTAGTTAAGACGTTTACCTGAAGTTTATTGTCTCTGTAGGAAAGTAGTTAAGACGTTTACCTGAAGTTTATTGTCTCTGTAGGAAAGTAGTTAAGACGTTTACCTGAAGTTTATTGTCTCTGTAGGAAAGTAGTTAAGACGTTTACCTGAAGTTTATTGTCTCTGTAGGAAAGTAGTTAAGACGTTTACCTGAAGTTTATTGTCTCTGTAGGAAAGTAGTTAAGACGTTTACCTGAAGTTTATTGTCTCTGTAGGAAAGTAGTTAAGACGTTTACCTGAAGTTCTGAAGGTTATGGGTTCGATTCTGGACCGAGTCACAAGTGCAATATTTTTATGAGATCCCTAGGATTGTTTCTGAAGCTACGGAGCTCATGCTTTGTGCAACACTATCCGTAGATGGGGTGCCAGTTCTGCACACAGGAACGGATTCATAAGGGGAAACCAGGTGCAATGAAGTCAATCCTTAGGCCTTTAGAGCCTTTTAATTGTCACACTTTCTAGCCGGTGTGGAGAGTAAGTTCGCTGTTCGAAAATACCAAATTCAAACGTTGTGGTCCCTCAGATCTCACGAAATGCGTCATTTGGTGTTACAAAAATAGTTCGTCAATGTTACAGTGTTCTAAAAACCATGTATGTCATCGTGAAAAATAGTTTTTAATTTTTCCCTTTGCATTACTTGTTAGAAGAGAATATATTTAAATAAGACAGCTTACATATATCAACCTTTCAGTTTCACATTTTTAAATTGTAAAATATCAAAACTTACAACCACACTGGACAAATTCTGCTTGTCTAAGATGGGGAAGCTGAAGAGTTGAGAAGGAAGATCGCTGGGGGGTGTAAAGGTTATTGACATCACCTGATGACATGGGTAAGGAAAATGTTGATACGGGTGTAATGTTAGGGTCGAGCTTATCAGCTGATGACGTCAGAGATAAGCAATTGCGAGAGTCTGCAGTTCTTCCTATATTGTGAGCTTTTGCTTCGCATAGAAAAGTGCTAACTAGACAAATATAAAATTAATCTTACAGAATGTAATGGTGAACAGCATAACGTGGTAGAGATCTTACTTAAAATTTAGAATAGTGATGATCAATTCACTTCCTCAATAGCCTTCATTCTAGATTTCAATCAATCAAGTGTCATTTCTGCTGGCGTTGGCGATCATGTCTCTCCACAACTCTCTCTCTCCTTGGTGCAGTTAATAAATTCTGAGGTCGATCTTGTATTGAACCATGATGTCAGGCCATCCAATATATTCTCCCTCTGTATTTCACGATCTCTCCTTCCCTGAATTTTACCTGTTGTCACCAAATGTTCTAAACCTTCTCTTCGCATTATATGCCCGAAGAACCTTGATTGCAGGATTCTTATTCTTTTGATAAAGTTTCTTTGTGTGCAGGCCTGATTCTAGATTTGGTGAATCCAAAACCCATGTAACATAAAGCCGTCAAGCTCAAGTGGAAATTACCGGAAATCATCATCACGTCACGTGACGCTTGTTTTCCAATATTGTCAAGATTAAGACTAATATATTTTAAATCATAGTTAACAGATCCCTTAGCCACAGAGACGTATCAGGTGTTACTTGTATACCTATTGTTACTACCTGTACTACCGCTTTTAGCGCGAGTGTAGGACAAGTGTAGGCGAGACGAGAGCCTGCGGAATTTAATGGCCGCTGCATGGCTAGTACAGTCGCTGCGAAACATTTCAGGTTAGGATTTTTCATTTATGCCCACAACAGAAAAAAAGATTCTTTGCTTTACCGTGGATTGAACACAGGTCTCCCGCATGGGAGCCGCGCTCTATTCCATTCGGCCAGACTTTTCTCTGTTACTTGTAAGCTTTTGCCGAATTCTTTGATATCTTCCTTGGTTACGTATGTGTCCTAATAAGATAATGGGAGCCACAGTAGTAAAGTGCTTAGAGTCCTTGTTTTCTAAACTTGTGGTCACGGTTTAATCCCTAGTTATAGTTGGATCTTCCCAATCGCAAATGGCTCTCAGATCGATCCAGCTGTACCTGCGCACCAGAGAAACACTGGAAAGTAAAGACGACCGATGTGATGTACACAGCACCACTATTGTGTGCCATCTGCCAAAGAATAGCACATACCTTGCACTGTATTACCCATTATACAGCATAATATGAATAAGGGTTATTTGTTGTACATTCCTTAATCAGTATTTAGGCCTTTACAATTCTTAGCTTTAATTTCATTGTTTCGGTGAAAAGTAATCAGCTATATCATCAACTATTTTTATGCTGACACAGTGTGCGGAGTGCTGCTCTATTGTCTTCGAAACTTACAATAGTGTATACATATATATTCATCTAATACCGTTACATGTTACATACTTAGCCTGCAAGAAATTTCTTCATACCGCTCTATCCTGGGCAACTCTTTCAATCTCTTCTATGGAATTGAGTTGGAAATTTCACACCTCACTCAGTCAATTTAGTTTCCTTGTTTAATAATGGCGTATTTTTACTTCTTGAACTCTGTGTCTCTCACTTCAACGCCTGCTTTTGTGATTCTTTGATCACTTTGTCTTAGTGTATGTCCAACATATCTCCATCCTTTCTTTCTTATAACAATTGTTCCTAGTGGTTGACCAAACATTTCTTTGATTTCATCACTTCTCCTCAACTCGTCTAATTTGACCTACGATAGTACGATTACTTAATAATGCCTCGACTGGTAAACTATATGTTTAAAAAACAGCTAGTTGTTTCTCTGTAAGATCATCTTGCTAACTTTGCTGTAGATTTCAAGATATAGTTGTCTGCTTATTTGCTTGTCTATGTTATTTGGCATAATTCCTATTGCAGCATTCAGTTGTTTTTTGTGTTACTTTGTTTATATTTTTTTTAAACCGTATTAATTTCAAATCTTTTTCTGTTGTATATTTTCCTAATCCATCTGTGTATGTATAGGCTCAAGACTTGGTTCATAATTTATCTCTATGAAGTATGTATGTATTTCTTTGTGTATTCGTTTGGCTGCTATTATTTTTAATACTAGATTTCCGGTATGAAGGGAGGTCTGTAGAAGTTTTTGCAACCCATCAGTCATAATTTCCTGATTCAATTAGATCTTTCAAGATTGCCATTCTGATCTTAATATTTTCTAGCTGCTTACAGATTACGTTTCATAAGGAGGGCAATAAAAAGAATGATGTTTAACATGTTTCCTTGAACGATATTTTTTAAACTCTTTTACATGCACATGCACTGATATTTTTTTACCTTCAACTAAAAGCGTAGAAAGTTTGTAAAAATAAGGAACGTTTTCTTAAACAAGAAAAATTACTAGAAAGCAGAACAAAATATGATTAATTCTTATGGCAAATATTGTGGTTGAAATACAAACTGTTTCTGGTAGGAAACTCAAAATATTTTTAAATAGTCTACACAAATATATAATTAAGCAAACGAAACGAAAAAAAAATTTAAACAATGAGAAAGCAACATATTGTTCTATTCTTCATTTGTTCTCGTGCTGAAGATAGCTTTCCTTACATATATATATATATATATATATATACATATATATATATATACATATTCTTATTTTTCCCTGTTTTTAATTATTTAACACATCTTAAATGTTGTGTATTTTGACTGACATTGTATGTCTGACTTTTGTTTACTTTTTCTAAGACCTGATAATTAATGTTATTGTTTTCTATTATTTTTTAACTGTGCTACTTCGCGTGAGGTATTCATATGTTTATTTTAGGATATGCAAACATGTCAGAAATCTTTGAAACGTTGAGTGTAAATTTATCTTTACTTTAAAATGTATAGATAAATCATTTTCGAATAATTGTTTCTGTTCATTACGTTGAGTGCATTCTGTAACCATCACAAGCACTTTTGTTTCATGGAAAGACTTAAATATTTGAGAGAGAAAAACTCAGACAAAGATCAAATATCGCCAATACATCAACCAGCACAGCGGTAGAAATGTGACATGTTATCTGAGACTGTAGTAGTTGTGTTCTTCTTCTTTTTCTTCTTTGCGTTCGTTCTTTACGACCAATTTTAATCACTCTGTGATATGTTTGATCTTTGCCAAGAACGTGTATACGTTGCACATTGGTTTGGTAGGCCCCTAAACGCATAGACTTCTACACGTTTAGGACATGTGCATCCGATTTCAGCCAAACATCCTTAGTCGCCTCTTACGACATGCGTGGCAGGTAACAGTGGTTCTATTCTTTACACCCCAAATTTGGGCCCCGGTAACCACTCGGACGTAGTTGTGTTCAACCTGTGGTACTTGTGCATTCGGTTGAATGTAAAACCACAGCAACAGGTACTCTTTATCTACTCAATACCTACTCATTTGTTTGCTGTTAATATTCAGAGCTCTGTATTGTTGTTTGGGGAAAGGCGAGGAGGGGGTGTCTGGTCCTCTTTGACAGGAAGATAAGGAGCATATTCAGCTCAAATAGGAAATCTGTGTTGCTTTATGGATCAGAAACGTGGCGAGTCAACAAGTTGAACACATATAAGATTCAGACCTTGCCAACGGAAGTCTTCCACGTATTCTCAGACAGAGATGGTATGATAGAGCTGCAAACAAAGTCATCTCTTCTCCTTCTTCTTTGTGTTCATTCTTTACAACCAATTGTAATCACTCTTTGTGATATGTTTGATCTTTGCCAAGAACGTGTTTACGTTGCACATTGTTTTGGTAGGCCCCTAAACGCATAGACTTCTACACTCTTAGGACACGTGCATCCCAATTCAGCTAAACCTCCTTAGTCGCCTCTTACGACATGCGTGGCAGGTAACAGTGGTTCTATACTTTAGACCCAAATTTGGGCCCCGATAACCACTCGGGCGTCACAAAGTCATGTGGATAAGAACCGGACAGGAACCCATGATGACCCAGGTCAAGAATAGAAAATGGTGATGGGTCTAGCATACCCTGCGGAAGACACAGTCGAGTGTTACTAGACAAGCACTTGAGTGGAACCCTCAAGGAAAACGAAAAAGAGGACGCCCTAAACAGACCTAGCATTCTAGAGAAACTGAAGAGTGCTCGACTATCCTGGAAGACCATAAAGAGAACAGCCAGAGACCGAGAAGAGCGGCGAACAACTGTTAGCCTATGCTCCACGAGGAGCGGAGAGGAATAAGTCAGTAAGTAAGGAGATCGTCTCTCGTTCCAAAAGTACTAGGTTCGTTTCCCGCGATGAGTATATTTTTTCCAGAGATCTGATCTCAATGTAGGTGAGATCAAGTCCCTAATCATTTAGGAAACAAACGATAAAATATAGATGATGTGTACAAGTTGAGTTCATAAACGAGTCATAGCAGTTGAAAATCGCTAAGTGTGCAGTAAAGCTGCTGAATGTGCACAATTCATTATAAAAATTAAAGTAAAATTCCAACAAAAATTTTGATCATCTTCACAATTGCATCGAGGACCCTTGTCCGTGCACTGTCGCTGAAATCTTTCTGTGTAAGAAAAACATAGGAGCACTCATGGTTATTCACCGAAGTACAAGTGATAATGGTCATGAGAGTCAATCAATCAATACTACATAACAAGACAAACAACAGTAGACAAATAAATAAAGACAATAAATATGAGGCCAAAATGTACAAGACCTCATCATCATCGTCAAGTGCCGTGCCGGCTGGTGTAATCGATCATGGATCTCCACAAATCTCTGTCTTTGGTTTTTACTATCATCTCAGATATTGACGCTTTTCCATGCCATGACCTAAATATAAGACCTACAATATACTATTAGTCACATCAGGAATACATCAATCACATTATATTTGATCTACATGTAGAAGAGTCAAGTTATAGGGCCGTGATCTTGTTATTTTGTATCTTACACTCGTTTATTATAAATGTTGTTACGGATGTGACAGACAATAAAGCACCAGGCCCAGATGATATTCTCGCTGAATTAATTAACAGAAGATATAGGAATCAAATAGCTACACAGAATACACAACCGTGCAGTGGCGGCTGGTCATTAAGGGCCAGTGGGGCCGGGCCCACTAAAATTAATGTAACGTGTATTTATTATTTTATAAATTAAAATATAACCTAACCAAAACCTTGATTTTTCCGAAAATTTGTGTCTGGCCCCACCAACAATAATGAGCACGAGCCGCCACTGCAACCGTGTCTGAACCACACCAGAAACACATTTTTGTTCATTCATAAAAAGTAAACTCTACAAATGTTTGCGCTACAACGGCCATATTGTATGACATTTTGCGTAATTAATGAGGTCACTATGTTTATTGGAATTTGATTTCCGTACTTACACTATACATTGTGACAACCGTCAAATCGAGGGAGACGAGACAGAGACAGACAATTGTGGATAGCCTGACTTCATGTCACGGTAGAACGTCAACATCTGAGTTGATCATCATCATCAGGTGCCGTCTCCACATCGAAGGTTGGCTGCAATGAATCTCCAGCATCCTCTGTCTTTTGCCTTGGTGTTGCACACTGCCAGACTGTAACCTGTCCATTTCTTAAAGTTTCCTCCACTTATCTCTCGGTCTTCCTCTTGCTCTTCTCCCTCAACTTTCCCCTCTAGTAAATGTTTTATCATGGTGTCATGCCTTTTTGTGCCCAAAATACTTTACTTGTCTGAATTTTATTTCTCTTAATAATTGTTTCTTCATGCCTAGTTTTCCTAAAACTTATTTGTCTGTTTTTCTGTCCATGAAACTCTGCCTATTCTTCTATATATCCACATCTCAAATGCATCAATTCTGTCTTCTAACTGCTTGTTCATTGTCCATGTTTCCATACATTAATATAGGATATATATAGCATTTGATCATTCTAATTTTTAGCCTGTTTGTGATTTGTTTGGATGTCAGTAACTTTCTCATACTATTGAAATTATCCTTGGCCATTCCTATTCTCTTTTAATTTCTGTTATACATCTGCCATCATCTGTTATCATCTGACCGAGATATGAGAAGCTTTTACTTGATGTAGTAATTCTCCATGTATTTTTATATTAATTTTAGGTTTTTCCATTTCCTTGTTGATTACCATAGTTTTTGTTTTCTGTATGTTAATGTCTAATCCATATTCCTTGCTAGTTCTGTCCAATTGGTCCACTAATTCTTGTAGATCTTGTTCATTTTCTGCTACCAATACTGTGTCATCTGCATATCTTAAGTTATTTATTATTTTTCCATTGATCTTGAGTCCTGGCATTCCCTCTAGTTGTTTGAAGATTTTCTCTGTGTAGATGTTAAATAGGCTTGGTGACAGATGCATCCTTGTCTCACTCCTCTCTTTATGTCTATGTATGGAGAGTAGCTATTTTCATATTTTATTATTGCTGTCTGTTCCCAGTATATGTTACTTATTAGTCTGATATCATCCCCATCTAGGCCTATTTCTTGTAGACATATGATTAGCTTTTCATGTTGGACTCTGTCAAAAGCTTTGCTATAATCGATGAAACACAAGTAGATACTTTTGCACTTCTATATACTTGTCTGCGAGTAGTCTTATACAAAGTAGTGCCTCTCTTGTTCCTCTGTTCTTTCTAAAGCCAAACTGTTCTTCTCCTACTTCTATGTCTATCTTGTTTTTTAAATTCTTTCATGTATGATCTTGAGTAGTATTTTTGTTATGTGGCTCATCAGGCTAATTGTCCTATAGTCTGTGCACTCCTGTGCTTTGGGCTTTTGGGTAGTGGTATGAATACTGATGTCTTCAAGTCTCTTGGTATATATCATGTGTTATATATATCATTGCACAAATCTGTAATGGTTGAAATACCAAAATCCTCTAAGGAGGTTAACATTTCCACAGTAATATTGTCCAATCCGCAGCCTTTCCTCGCTTCATTGTTTTGATTGCTCTTACAACTTCAGATGTTAGTATTCTTGGGCCGTCATTGCACTTTATACTTCGTTGATAGCAAACACCAAAGTCAGAGATTGGAAAGATCCATGATCGCCTACGCCAGCCAGCACGGCACCTGATGATGATAATGACTTACTCTATTCCCATAACTGTTTGATTCTTTTATGAAAATTCTAAGTTATGTTTTACCTTTCCGTGTACCTACTACTACAACTGTTAAGAATCGATACCAGATTAATTACAGTATACTAGACCGTTAGACAAATACGACGTTACTGAATGTTTCTTCGACAATTGCAGCTCTTAAGCTCTCCAGATTTAGAGAATGCTGCCTCTCGTGTGAAGCGTCGTATACGTTTTCTGTGAGTGTACTTTATTACAAATCAAAGGCGCAAATATTATAATATGTATTATAAATATTTATGGGAGAAACTGCTAAACAAATGTGTATGTGCTATTTTAAAGCACAGGAAGAAGAAAATGTAGAATAGGAATTGGACGTATAAAATGTAATACAATGAAAACCTGAAGAAGAATGAATACGTGGAGAGAATAAAGGATAACATATTTGATGTGAGAGAAGATTGGTAGAGATTTAATGATGTTAAAATGTTAGGGGAGCGGAAAGGAGAAAATGTAATGTGTGTGTGAGTGTGTGTGTGTGTAGGTGTTTGTATGAGTGTGTGTGTGAGTGTGTGGGTGTTTGTATGAGTATGTGTGTGTGTGAGTGTATATTGTCTTCATAATGTAGCATGTTTTTTTTTTTTAAAACGTTGCTCCAACTACAATCCGCCTGAACAACTCTTGATCTCTATAACTTCGTGTTCATCAAGGTCGTGTTCAAGTTGTTTGTAATGTCTTGCTGCAACCATCGTCTTGGCCGTACCGTACCTTGTCTCGTCTTTCAGGAACCACACCCTTCAACATTGTTTTCTAAACAAAAGATACTGGGTCGTTTAATGGGACCAAAATGTTTCAGTTTCCTGGACATGACGTATGAAACAATATTCCTCGATGTTCAGGTCTTGAAGGATGTTTATATTTTTTCTATTATTTAACCATCACGTTCTAAGAATTTTTCTTCAATACTTTGTTTTAAAAGCGACCCGGTGAAATTCGAAAGGAAATCTGGCTGCCGACTCATCTTCTTTCAACCCGGAGTTGGAGACGCAATGGAAGAAAATGTGGAGAGAGTGGAGAGATATGGAAAAGATGGCATTGGATAGGCGAGCTTGGAAGGCCTTGGTTGCGGACCTATGCTTCCTAGGGGAAGAAGACAAAACTTTGTTTTAGAAGATTCGATTTTGTTCTTTAATGATTGCGCAATGGTTATAAACTGACAGAGCAATATGTCAACACAAAATTACTATTAACAATGAGGACATTAATTAATCATTCTTATCGTTATACGTTACATGGGGGCTTGCAAGCAATTTCTCCATATCGCTTTATCCTGGACAACTCGCTCAATCTTCTCCATGGAACTGAGACCGATATTTATTGCCTCTCTCAGCAAAGTTCGTTTCATGGTTTCTTTAGGTCGTTTTATCTTTCTTGAACCCTCTGCATCCTACTTCAATGCCTGCTTTGATATACTTTGATCATTTCTCCTCAAGGTGTGCCCAACATATCCCCATCTTCTCTTTCTTATAACAATTGTCACTAGTGGTTAACCAGACATTTCTCTTTCATCACTTCTCCTGAATTCGTTCTATTTTATATTCATTATTTTTCGCAGACATCTATTTTCAAATGCATTCAACTTGCTTTCTATATCTTTAATCATTTTCCAACTCTCGCTGGCATATGTTAGGATTGATACAACATTTGAATTGAAAATTTGTAATTTAGTTTTAATACTATATAACTAGCAGTTCCATATTTTATTTGGAATTTTAAAAGCTAGGGTTGCTTTGACAACTCGTAGCAAAATTAATGAGGACATTAAAACATTTTTTTAAAAATTGTATATTCTGGATCTGTAATTGACAATGATGGAAATTTTACAAAAGAAATCAGGGGGAGACTTTTATTTAATCTCTTTCTCTAATGCTGTTTCGCCACACCTCTTTAGAATACAAGGTTTCTAGAACGGGCTCTTGTTTGCGCTTCGCACTTTGTGTTTTTCACTGCCTTTGTTATATAAATTTGTTCAACGTTTTAATGTCCCCCTCATTGTTGGTGATAATTTTAGGTTGACATATTGTGTTGACATATCTTAGTTATCTTTATATCCAGGAAAATGTTATGTTCTTCACTGAGTTCTTTAGCAGACAAAATTATCTACCTCAACCCCCCTAACATTATTTGAAAGGTCAAGCTGTGTCATCGGTGTATCTTAACTCTGGAATCATATTTCAAATATTCACAAAACAGATGAGACTGCAGTAAACCTATTTGATTGGCAAAACACGTAATCACAAAGTACTGTAGTTTTACAAATTACAAAAACAATGACAAAATACAGCAACATTTCGACCAACAAGGCCTTTATCATTATCAAGGTTTTTATTTCCAGATTTTCATTAGAAACGTTTGTTTTTGGTCGTCCATTTGTTTTTTAAAATTTGTCACTCCTGTTGTTCGTTTGTTTGAACAAGGGTTGGTCGAAACGTTGCTGTATTTTGTCATTGTTTTTGTAATTTGTAAAACTACAGTACTTTGTGATTACGTGTTTTGCGAATCATATTTCACCAACTGTAAGCGAGTCAAAATATTTGTAGTTTTGATCGATTCTAAAATGTTTCATTATATGTTCTGCACAGATGTTAAATAAACCTGGGGAGAGGTTGCCACCTTGACTTACTTCCCGTAGCGTCTCAAACCATTCTTATGTTTTGCTAGCTACTCTAAAGTTCTTCTTTATGATAAAATATTTCTATTAGATGAATTAAAAGTGATAGAAATCCAGAGTCTTTTAAGTTGTTGTTTCAATGTCTATGATGTACATAAGCTTTGTCGAAAACTTTGATGTAATCTGTAAAGCAGGTATGGGATCTACAATGCATTCTATGCACTTTCCCCCAATAACATCTCCCATATTAAAAATGTGATCCACGATGCCTCTGTCACATTCAAAGCACACTCCAGCCTCAAGCATTTCATATTTCAACTTTCTTTTTAGCCTATTCATGATAATCCGCAAAAGGATTCCGCTGGCATGTTCTATCAAATCGTCTTCTTCGAACACCCCATATCGACCATTTGTTAACCACTCTTTGTGATTTGTATGTGATCCGAGTCAAAGAGCGATTGTGCGTTGTGCCAGTTATGCGATTACAGCTAGCCAGCACATCCGATTTCTGCGACGCTTTTTATTTACTAAGGTAGCATCCCTAGGCCCTATCTCAGTCGTTTTTACGACATGCCTGTTAGGTCGCAGTGTTACTATTTTTGCTTCCTTGCGAGCTCCGGCGACACAATGGAGCTACCAAATCAAAAGTGCGGAAGCTGTTGAACAACTTTAAATTGCTACTCCTTGGGCAATATATTTACATATATATATATATATATATATAATATATATATATATATATATATATATAATATATATATATATATATATATATATAAACATATGTAGTCGTATGTTTATGAATAAAAACGTTAGTACAATAGCACATCACTAGGCGTTACCCCCATAACATCACAATAAACAACATCACAACACCACTGCCCACATATACCTCGACAACCCTATCTTTATCAAAACTTATATGCAGTATCATTTACCGACATCGTCGCTGTTATTATGATAGCCGGTTATCTGCACAAAACACCACACCCAAACTCTAAGATTTGTTCAACATCTGCTTTTTGTATAGCTTGTTGGGAGGGATCTCGTTAATCCTATGCAAACACATTCAAACATATAAATGCAAGTGTCAGGTCACTCGACAATGAAATTCAGTTCAGCCGTTCAATAAATACTGCTTCCACTACCGATATAAACACTACCAATACTACTACAGTTCATATTTTCATCTATAATCTACTAGTGCTAATACTGCATAGCATATCACTACTATTACTATCACTACTTGACTTCTGTTATCACTACTACTACTGCAAATACTACTACTACCACCACCACTACTACTACCATTTATATTTAGTTTATATTATCTCTTCCTCCCATAATTTCGCTCGCTTGAAGTAGTGCCTCTATATTCATTGTGGCTCGGCTTCAGTGCTTCACCTGTGGTTTTTAAAACTCCTTATTCGCAGTATCTATGCAGAATATATTGTATTCTGTTCTGATACTCAGAATGACGACTTGTTCGTATCTTTTCATATTTAAATGTGGTCTTCTTCGTCTTTTGGTCATCCTCCTAGGTTGATTTCGCAACATTTATTTGTATTAACTTACATCAGTTTTCTCTTAGCATACGTTTTCATTGACTACATTAAAATTAATTACTACAGTTGCGACTATAGCAACTACCATTCATTTTTTTCAACTCCTTTTGCAGAGCGTATGCCTTTTAAAAAACGTTTTAGCAGCTGTAGGTAGTTTGCAACTATTGCTCTGTCCAACTATTGCAGAAGAATTTTTCAAACTTTCTTCTCCAAATGTTTCATGAGATTCACAATACTTATTGAAATAGCTAGTGTTTATTGTCTATTCCCAGATGGAAGATGTAGTTGGTTGTCCACTCTTGCCGTTAAGCGTAGGGATGGGAGCTTTAATTTGCGTTCTAGGGCTAGATGAGTCGCCCTTGTTGTGTTGTATCCGTGTTTATGTAGTGTGGTCTTGATATTGTCTATCCATCTTTTTCTTGGTCTTCCTTAGCTCTAGTACCCGATCTATTTTTATTGTATGCTGTTATTGGTGGTTGGTTGTATTTCATTCTCATTAAATGTCAAAACCACTGCATTTGTTGTCTTTCGATGTATTTGATGCATGAAGTTATGCCCACTCTGCTTCTGATGTCTTCATTTCGTAGTCTGTCTTTCCTGGTGACTCCCACTGCCTTCCTCAAGCATTTCATTTCACACGTGGTGAGCTTTCGGTGATGTGTTGCTGTAAGAGACCAAGTTTGGCACTGGTAACAAAGTGTTGGTAGGAAAATACTTTTATCATCTGTCTTTTCACTTCCATCTTGATCTTTATGTGTTGTAGTAATGGTGCCAGCTGGTAGGCCACTGCATTTGCTTTTGACACCTTGTCTCTATTTCTCTATCGAGTTTTCCGTCCTCTGTGAAAATGGTGCCTAAATATTTGAATTCAGAAACTTGCTTTACTCTGGTGTTGTCTATTTGAAATAGCACCTATAACAAAATCTCCATTAAACCATTTGACCCTCAATCTTTGAGCTTAAGTTGTACACAATTAAATTATTATCCATCATAACCAATGTTGCTCTTATATTCAGATTATCTGCATAATTAACAAAACAATAACAGTCTGTTTTGGCTGTACAGCTGTTCTTTTCTTACATCTAATGAAACCTGTACAAGGATTGAAGAGGAAAACACTCCAGGGTGCAGATAAGCAAGGGTATAATGAAATAATATAAGTGCGAGACTACTTTATCGTCAAAAGTGAACGAATTCCACACGACAAGACTATTATGTTACGTTACCACTAATATTAATGTTTCTAGGGGTGTGTTTTTTAATTGCAAAGTGGTTTAGCAATTGTTCCTATGTTCTCAAGATAGAGGGTTCGAATCCGCACTGTGTCACTTGGTTTATGACCCAATGAATATTGCTATTTTGATCGTCAATGTATTAAATGGCTATAAATATGAGTTTTTTCAACCATGCCAATGAACGCGTTAAATATATAGAAGAAAGAAGGCAACTTCTAGATGGTATAATTGTTTGAATGGCAAAAACATTTTTGTAACGTCGGGAAAATGTGTAGTTCACATGCATGTTTTCAATTTATTTTGTCAAATGGTTACAAAGATACACATTTTTATTTGTGGGCATGACAAGTTGAATGGACTATAGTGGTTGACCAGACATTTCTTTGGTTTCATCGTCTCTCACGAATTTGTCTTATGTTACGCTCATAGTTTGTTTGCAGATATTTATTCTCAGGTGCATTCAACTTACTTTCTATATCTTTGGTCATTTTCTTACTTTCGCTGGCATATGTTAGGATTGATAGAACATTGGAATTTATCATTCGTAATTTGGTTTTAAAACTATATAACTTGGAGTTTCATATTTAATTTAGACTACTGAAAGCTGATGTTGCTTTGACAATTCGTAACATAATTTCTTTTTGGTATCTCTCTTGTGCAATCAAAATTGCTATCCTAATATATGAATAGCCTTGTTATTTGTATTATTTTGAATTCCAACGTTATATCTGCATTACGTGTTTCTTGATGTATAGATGATCAACTTTTCACCAACTTGTAGTTATGAAGTATTTAAAATAATAATAAAACAATGATTTCAGTAGTAGTAGTTTGTCCTCATGTTTAGTGTTTTATAACCTGCGATACGGAACCGACTACTTTCACAAGAAAAGTCCTAAGCGGGCGGCTCGTCATTAAGGGCTAGTGGCTGCGGCCCCACAAAATAATGTGTAACGTGTATTTATTGTGTTTTTTTAAAAATAAAACCTAACCCAAAACCATGATGTTTGAAAATTTTTGTCTGACCCACCAAAAAATGATCACTATCCGCCACTGCCTTGTCTGACCCACCAAGAAAAATGATTACTATCCGTACTGCCTTGTCTGACCCCACCAACAAAAATGATCACTATCCGCCACTGCCTTGTCTGACCCCAACAACAAAAATGATTACTATCCGTACTGCCTTGTCTGACCCCACCAAGAAAAATGATTACTATCCGCCACTGCCTTGTCTGACCCCACCAACAAAAATGATTACTATCCGCCACTGCCTTGTCTGACCCCACCAACAAAAATGATTACTATCCGCCACTGCCTTGTCTGACCCCACCAACAAAAATGATCACTATCCACCACTGCCTTGTCTGACCCCAACAACAAAATGATTCTATCCGCACTGCCTTGTCTGACCCCAACAACAAAAATGATTACTATCCGCCACTGCCTTGTCTGACCCCACCAAGAAAAATGATTACTATCCGTACTGCGTTGTCTGACCCCACCAAGAAAATGATTACTATCCGCCACTGCCTTGTCTGACCCCAACAACAAAAATGATCACTATCCGCCACTGCCTTGTCTGACCCCACCAAGAAAAATGATCACTATCCGCCACTGCCTTGTCTGACCCCAACAACAAAAATGATCACTATCCGCCACTGCCTTGTCTGACCCCACCAAGAAAAATGATTACTATCCGCCACTGCCTTGTCTGACCCCACCAAGAAAAATGATTACTATCCGTACTGCCTTGTCTGACCCCACCAAGAAAAATGATCACTATCCGCCACTGCCTTGTCTGACCCCACCAACAAAAATGATTACTATCCGTACTGCCTTGTCTGACCCCAACAACAAAAATGATTACTATCCGCCACTGCCTTGTCTGACCACCAAGAAAATGATTACTATCCGCCACTGCCTTGTCTGACCCACCAAGAAAAATGATCACTATCCGCCACTGCCTTGTCTGACCCCACCAACAAAAATGATCACTATCCGACTGCCTTGTCTGACCCCACCAACAAAAATGATCACTATCCGCCACTGCCTTGTCTGACCCACAACAAAATGATCACTATCCGCCACTGCCTTGTCTGACCCACCAAGAAAAATGATCACTATCCGCCACTGCCTTGTCTGACCCCGCCAAGAAAAATGATTACTATCCGTACTGCCTAAAAGTAATATATAAACAGCTCAATAGATTGGCTGCTAAAATACATATCCTCTTGTGTCAGTTATCATGACATGAAATACTGATGATAGTTCAACATGTCTCCATCAAGAATGTTGGTTGATGTATACATAATGATCTTCATTCTTTGACCTTGCCACGCCCACCACATAAATAGCAATAACAGTAAAATTGAAGTTAGGGCAGAGTAACATTGCAACCTAGCAGAAACTGATAGGATATCTTCTTAAAATGAGTAAAACTTTCAGATTGTTTATGCAAGTTTTCTTATAATAATATTTAGTACACAGTGGGGAAGAGAATAAATAAATAAATACATCGCTGCAAGGTATCTTCAACCTAGACCTGAAACTTCTGGATATGGCTATAAGATAATGACATTGTGAGTGACAGTTCCAGCTGGAAGCGCGTGCTGAAATCTGATTGCTTGACAACTGATGAAGTCAGATTCTGGCAACTCACTGGTATAAAGTGTGCCAGGATAAAGCAGTAATTCATGCAGAATCTCTGTAGTCCGATATTTCTTGTCTTTCTTAGAAAAGTTCGTTTCAAAGTTCTCATAAGATGTTCATTATTTCTTGTACACTTTGCTCCCCACTTCATGTTCAATGCGTGCTTTATGATTCTTTGATCATTTCTGTACAACATATTTTCTATTTCTTATAAGAGTTATTACTAGTTTTTGACCAAGATATTTTCTATTTCTTATAAGAGTTATTACTAGTTTTGTCAACATATTTTCTATTTCTTATAAGAGTTATTACTAGTTTTTGTCCAACATATTTTCTATTTCTTATAAGAGTTATTACTAGTTTTTGTCCAACATATTTTCTGTTTCTTATAAGAGTTATTACTAGTTTTTGACCAACATATTTTCTATTTCTTATAAGAGTTATTACTAGTTTTTGTTCAACATATCTTCTATTTCTTATAAGAGTTATTACTAGTTTTTGTTCAACATATCTTCTATTTCTTATAAGAGTTATTACTAGTTTTTGACCAACATATCTTCTATTTCTTATAAGAGTTATTACTAGTTTTTGTCCAACATATCTTCTATTTCTTATAAGAGTTATTACTAGTTTTTGTTCAACATATCTTCTATTTCTTATAAGAGTTATTACTAGTTTTTGTCCAACATATTTTCTATTTCTTATAAGAGTTATTACTAGTTTTTGACCAACATATTTTCTATTTCTTATAAGAGTTATTACTAGTTTTTGACCAACATATTTTCTATTTCTTATAAGAGTTATTACTAGTTTTTGTTCAACATATCTTCTATTTCTTATAAGAGTTATTACTAGTTTTTGTCCAACATATTTTCTATTTCTTATAAGAGTTATTACTAGTTTTTGACCAGACATTTCTTCTATTTCTTATAAGAGTTATTACTAGTTTTTGTCCAACATATTTTCTATTTGTTATAAGAGTTATTACTAGTTTTTGACCAACATATTTTCTATTTCTTATAAGAGTTATTACTAGTTTTTGTTCAACATATCTTCTATTTCTTATAAGAGTTATTACTAGTTTTTGTTCAACATATCTTCTATTTCTTATAAGAGTTATTACTAGTTTTTGTTCAACATATCTTCTATTTCTTATAAGAGTTATTACTAGTTTTTGTCCAACATATCTTCTATTTCTTATAAGAGTTATTACTAGTTTTTGTTCAACATATCTTCTATTTCTTATAAGAGTTATTACTAGTTTTTGTTCAACATATTTTCTATTTCTTATAAGAGTTATTACTAGTTTTTGACCAACATATTTTCTATTTCTTATAAGAGTTATTACTAGTTTTTGACCAACATATTTTCTATTTCTTATAAGAGTTATTACTAGTTTTTGTTCAACATATCTTCTAATTCTTATAAGAGTTATTACTAATTTTTGTCCAACATATTTTCTATTTCTTATAAGAGTTATTACTAGTTTTTGACCAACATATTTTCTATTTCTTATAAGAGTTATTACTAGTTTTTGACCAACATATTTTCTATTTCTTATAAGAGTTATTACTAGTTTTTGTTCAACATATTTTCTATTTCTTATAAGAGTTATTACTAGTTTTTGTCCAACATATCTTCTATTTCTTATAAGAGTTATTACTAGTTTTTGTTCAACATATCTTCTATTTCTTATAAGAGTTATTACTAGTTTTTGACCAACATATTTTCTATTTCTTATAAGAGTTATTACTAGTTTTTGTTCAACATATCTTCTATTTCTTATAAGAGTTATTACTAGTTTTTCGACCAAACAGTTCTTCTATTTCTTATAAGAGTTATTACTAGTTTTTCGACCAAACAGTTCTGTGATTTCCTAACTTCGTCCTCATTTAATGTTCATTATTCTTCGCAGGCATCTATTTTTTACATGCATTCAACTTATTTGCTATATCTTCAATCACTTTCCACCTCTCACTGACATATGATAAGATTTATATAACATTAGAATTGATAATTCGAAATAAGATACAGACATTTTAAAAATAAATTGACATCTGTTTCACTTACCGAAAAGTTAGTTCAGTACAACAAATATTTGAAAACTATTGCACATGATTACTGGAATACTTTGTAACTGCAAGAGAAAATGAGAGCGATAGTTTGAAAGAACGAGAGAGAAAGAGAGAGAGAGAGAGAGAGGGAGCATTTAAGTTTAGAATTTAGTTAAAACTTATTACCCGTGCAATTTCCATAGATCTTACATGTCTGCAAATTTTATTATTTGAGTACATTTTTAAAAAAAAATGTTCATCTTGATTTCGGGACAAATGCGAAAGTGTTTTAGTTGATTTTTTTTTTCAGTTTTTCTCTGAAAACGAGCATTACATGGCAAGTACGTCGATGAGCTAGTGCAACGTTTCCCAAACATGGGTGCGAGGATCCCAGGATATCCGCGAGTTACTCACATGGGATCCTCAAGAGCTTAAAGAAATATAATGATTATGGCATTTCAAACAGAAAAATACATTTTTAAAACATGTATAAAAACAGACCAGAGTCTAAATGTCTGACAGGACAAAATTCAAGATCATTTAAAGCTTGCCGAAGCCTGAGAAATTAGAGCCAGCTTGTCTGTTTGTGTGGTATAATAATAACTCGACTGCTAGAAGACTATCTTATAAACAAACTATTGGCGGTCCGCGACAGCAAAATGTATTTAAAAGGGGGTCGACGGTAATGCAAAGTTTGGTAACCGCTGAGCTAGTGAGTCAACTATACCCGATTCGTGAAGTAAAAAGATGGATAAAAATAGTATGTGTATCAGATTGTAACAGTTTAAACAGTTAACCTTTCAATCAACTCAGCAGTTTCACCTGGTGGTTTGACAGCGACAACGATAATAGCCAGACTTAAAGAACAAGTTTCCTTTATTTTATCCAAATATTTATTTAAAATCCCTGCAAATTCTATATATATCCCTCGAGATCTAAACACATGGGGATGTCCAAACGTTCTTTTAACATTTCGTTAAAAATGTACGTAGAAAATTCTAGAACTATGCATATTCTGCAATGTTAAAGTCCTTTTAACAAATTTTAATGCAGACGGTTCAACTTTTTAAGCTAAGTTACTTTTGTAATTTAGATATATATTTTTGTTTTGTTTTTATGAACGAAGCTAGAATCCACAAACATGGCTTTACCAAAAAATTAAACAACTAAAGACAGTATGGAACGGAACTGATAAGAAAACAAAGATCAGAATACTAAAAGCATGCATATTCCCAGTGGCAACGTATGGGTACGAATCATGGACATTTAATAAAGCAGTGGAAAAACATATATGGGCTTTCGAATATAATTGTTATTGAAGAGTCTTCCGTATATCTTGGACAGAGAAGAGAACAAATAGATCTATCAAGAAAAAACTCAAATCAAAGAAAACTGGCTGATGCTACAAATGTGAAAGAGAAAATTGAGATATTTTGGACATATAAAAAGACATGAAGGGTTGGAGAAGACCATCGTGGAAGGAAGCATAGCGGCAAAGAGAAGAAGAGGAAGACCACGGAGAAGATGGATTCAGGATGTAACTGATGGTCTGAACATGACGACTGCAGAGGCAGGACATCTGGCCTATGAGAGAGAGAGAAGTTCCGGAGGACTGTTGGGATGGCAAAGTTCTGCTCAGGACAAGCTATTTGATGATGATGAGCTAGAATCCAAGAGCGTCCACATCAATTTTTTTCAAGGAGGGGCAAACTTTTTTGAACAAATTTGAGTTGGTAGTTTGCTACGCAAAAATGGAGAGGAGTTGGTAGTTTACTACGTAAAAGTTGGTAGTTTACTACGCAAGAGTTGGTAGTTTACTACGTAAAAATGGAGAAGATCAGATTCACATAAAACTGTTTTGATCAAAAATCTATTTTCCATGTGGGTGGCACTTCCTTCTCCCCATTGACTTAACGTGTGGATGTTCATGCAAGAATCACCTGAATGTTTGGTTTGCTAGACTTCATTTTGTTTAAAGAGACAACAGCTGAGTGCATAGATACCAATGAAGAAAATTTGTCTAAATAATTGTGCATGTTTTCTTTGTATTTTAATGTAAACTCATTTTCTAGAGTATCTTTTTCTAATTGTCTATTTATTGTGTATCATTGAATTTATATTCATAAAACTCTATTGATTCAGCATAAACTTTCTATTCACGACTTTCCTTGTCTGAAACTTCTAGTATTGTTTATTTTATTGTCTCAAAGAGCAATGCTACTCAGATACAGTGAATACAAAGCAAAAGGTCGTCCACGCAAAAGGTGAACTCAGAAATAACAGAGGCGGTGAAAAACACTATTTAGGAAACGCACACAAAAGACCGTTCTATAAATTTTGTCTTATTCTGACGATGTGAGTCAAAACAGGACTAGAGTAAAGAAGAAGAAGACATTTATTTTATTGTAATGAAATCCTGCTTGAAGATGAGCAACCTGCTATATTTATTACTATTATACATCTCCTTTCTCACTGTAAAGTTTTCAACGAATTCGCTCTTTTGTTCCGTTGTTTTGATATATTCCGCTGTAAATACATCCAACATTTACTAGTTACTTGATGGAGGACAACACTGAGGCAGTGAAAACTGAGCATGTCGTAATGAATTTAACATAGCGATAGAATGCAGGAAAAATCTGCCGACTGCTTTTATTACACCAGCGTTGCAAAATAACTTCAGGTTGATTGAAAATCCTGAGGTTATATTGCAGTAGGATACAT
Organism: Arion vulgaris; assembly: GCA_020796225.1. NCBI lineage: Eukaryota > Metazoa > Mollusca > Gastropoda > Stylommatophora > Arionidae > Arion > Arion vulgaris. The sequence goes on from CM036753.1 coordinate 75,200,949, forward strand.
TATTGTGCAATTAAGTTCTTCCACCTGCGTAAGAGCAGATGCACTTTCTGTAAATGAGTTTCCTAACTTCGTTCGCATTTTGATAATTTAGATAATTCTATATCTGTCTACTTATCTGGTTACTTACTGACGGCAAAAATAACAAATATTTTGCAACAGATCATAATCAATGAGTTATTCCGTCACGATTGTAGATGTTCTGCTAACCCAGACGTCCTTATGCTATGAGTTTGTCCCTTTGATATTTTAGTTGCAACAAAAGGTGTATCTGTTTTACATCCCTAATCTTCAGGCTGTCTCCATCTGTATGTGATATCATCGCCACTTCTGCCAAATAAAGGACAGAAAATAAATATATGTTGAATATGTTGAAGACTGAAATAGAAACATTAAAGGACAATAATCAAATTCAGACAGGTAACTTATTTTCATTATATTTAGAACACATATTTCTTTTCATTGAAAGTCAGAATGATATCACATGATAGGATAAACGGGCGAAAAAGTGACAGTTTTATCAGGAAATAAAAGAGAGGAAGTTGACAAGAAGAATATATTTTGGTAGATTTTAAAAAAGGTAGAAATTTATTCAAAAGAAGAGACAAATGGCTGATACTACAAATTAAAAAAAAAGAAAATTGGGTTTTTATATATATATAAAAAGACACTTTCACATCACACAGGACGGAAAACTCGATAGAGAAATAGAGACTTTTTTTCTTTCTCGAATCCTGTTTGTACCTCGCAGCGTCAGGTTAGGAAGAGATTTCTAAAACGGGCCCTAGTATGCGCTTCGTAGATAGTCTCTTTCGTCGCCTCTGTTACCTCTGAGGTCCATCTTTTGCGTGGCCGGCCTTTTGCTTTGTACCCATTATATCGGAGCACATTTCTCTTTGAGGTGCACTGTCTGATGGTAATCTGCTTACGTGGCCTAACCATTTAATTTTTGTTGTTTCTTGATGAAGTCTAGTACTGATGTACCCACTTTTTCCTGATGTCTTCATTTCTCAACCGGTCTCTTCTTGTTACACCCAGCATTCTGCGCAGACACTTCATCTCTGTTGTGACTAGTTTTCTTCTATCGTTTGTTGTCAGCGTCCAGGTTTGGCACTGGTAATATAATGTGGGAAGAAATATTGTGTTGAACATTGCTCTTTTTGTGTTCATGGTGACGTGTTTGCATCTTAATATTGGCGCCATTTGCCCTATCATTTAATTTGCTTTGTTGCATCTGTGTTGAATTTCATTAGTTATTCTTCCGTTTGCTGAAAAATGCTCCCAGGTATGTGAAGTCTTTTACTTGATTTAGTTGGCGAGTATAATAGAGACAAGGTGTCAAAAAGCAAATTCAGTGACCTACCAGCTGGCACCATTACTACAACACATAAAGATCAAGATGAAAGTGAAAAGACAGATGATAAAAGTATTTTCCTACCAACACTTTGTTACCAGTGCCAAACGTGGTCTCTTACAGCAACACACCACAGAAAGCTCACCACGTGTGAAATGAAATGCTCGAGGAAGGCAGTGGGAGTCAACAGGAAAGACAGACTACAAAATGAAGACATCAGAAGCAGAGTGGGCATAACTTCATGCACCGAATACATCGAAAGACAACAAATGCAGTGGTTTGAACATTTGATGAGAATGAAATACATCCAACCACTGCATATAATACAAAAAAAGCCGAAATATAATAAAAAATAGATCGGGTACTAGAGCTAAGGGAAGACCAAGAAAAGATGGATAGACAATATCAAGACCACACTTCATAAACACGGATATAACACAACAAGGGCGACTCATCTGGCCCTAGAAGGCACATTAAAGCTCCCATCCCTACGCTTAACGGCAAGAGTGGACAGCCAACTACATCTTCCATCTGGGAATAGACAATAGACAAAAAAGGCACTAAGGGCTGGAGAATGTCATTACGGAAGGAGGCATCCCAGCAAAGAGGAGCAGATAATTACAGCGGAGAACATATGGATTCAAGATGTAGCTGATAATTTGACTGCAGTGGCGGATCATCTGGCATATGAAAGAAAAACATTCTGAAGGACTGTTAGGGTGTCAACGTTCTGCCCAGGACAAGCTATTGGATGATGAAAAATATATTGTTCGTTTTGTTCATTTTCAAACATAATTTATTATTAGAGACTGTATATTTACATGGAAAACTAATCTGAAATAAAATTCTAAGAAAATTCTACACTATGATAAACATATTTTGGAAGACACTACTTGCATGCAGAACAAGACGTCAATGAAATTCCAAGAATGTTTAATAGCTCAAACAGCTGTTTGCCATATGATATATGTTGTTTTGACTAATCGTTATAGTGGGTGATGCTTTTATGGAATATAAAACAGGATTTGAACGCGATTCGAAAGTGATGGTAGCAAACATCTTAGGCTAATTTTGACATTACCTCTGAATATACAAAACATGTGTTAGGGCAGGCCTTCTCTACGGATCTGAGACTTGGAAAACATATTTTAAAATAGAATGTATGTTAAAAGAAACCTCCTGTAACTGAGTGGAGGTACTGGTACAGACAAGGATAAACTGAGTGGAGGTACTGGTACAGACAGGGATAAACTGAGTGGAGGTACTGTTACAGACAAGGATAAACTGAGTGGAGGTACTGGTACAGACAGGGATAAACTGAGTGGAGGTACTGGTACAGACAGGGATAAACTGAGTGGAGGTACTGGTACAGACAGGGATGAGAGAAATCATCTTCATTTTCGTCGCTGTTTTACGCAGGAGTCAGAGGTAACGAACGAGCTGATAGATTGACTGGCATGGTTACGATTTCAAAGGGAACAGTAATGGACTGAAATGACATTTGTAACGCATTGAGTTTTTCTGAACAGATAAGTTTAAGAGTTGTGAATCCCAGACGCTGACCAGATTGAGAGAGATGGGTGTCGATATTGCTGCAGCCAAAACGACCGACATTCCAAAAATGCAAAAAGATTGATTGATCAACATCGAACTGGCATGTTGTGCTGCTGGATTTGTTGAGGTGGGGATCGGAGCACCTATGGACATGTCTGGAGTAATATGATGATAGTCCTCATATAACTGATAACTGGTGATGAATCTATACGGAATTTGAAGAAATTTTAAATCTCACTTTATAAAAGTTGAGTACTATAGGGGAAAAATGAGGTCTATTTAATGAGGAAGTAACTGAAACCATCAGCGTGCATCTGAGCATGCATTGATTTTTCTTTAATGTTATATTGTTGGTTCCGTAACCAATAACTATTTATGTGTTTACATGTTTACCAACAACATTTTGCAATGTTTTCTGAGCAATAGCTACTCTATAAAAATATTTATATTTCTACGTGTGAGCATCATTGCATGCAACCTCCTTAATATCATCTTTCGTACATGATTACCATCGCCAATTTGCTTTGCTTTAAGAGCAAGATCTACTGTCTACTTTTCGTTTTCTACGTGTGAGTATCATTGCATGCTATCTTACTAAACGTCCTTAATACCATCTTTTATACATGCTTGTCTTCTGCAATTTTCTTTGTTTTCAGAGCAAGATCTACTCTCTATAATTGATCTCCAATTTGTATGTACGATTATCATTGCATGCTATCCTATTAAACGTCCTTGTTATCATCTGCGTTACACGTTTAACATCGACAAGTTGATTTGTTTTCAGAGCCATACCTACTCTCTAAAATATGTTTTCTATGTCCACTTGTGAAGATTGTTTCTTGTTATTTTATATAACTTCCTTGCTATCATCAGTTACCTGAAACATTGACTCATATCATGGGATGTATTTGTTATATTTTTAGCAAGCTGATTGCTTATTTACGAGATCAGGTGAAATACCTGAAACCCACAGCAACACTAACTAAACATGTAAAGCTATAATTAGCAAACTCCTTACAATGTTATGTGTTGGCTGTCAGGTACGCATCCTTCAACTTTCCTGTTAAGTTCATTATCAATAGAGCGAGGGATGATGGGATTTATTGTGACACACACCCGTTTTCTCCATGAAAAAAGTAAATATTTGGTTTTCAAACATATACTAATTAAATATTACATCTATCTATATCCTCTCCTTGTCCCATGTGATGCATAAAGCTTTCAAAAACGATTTCCATTGTTGCCATTCTGCCGAGTTTCTATTACTTGTTTCCAGCGTTATTACACAATCTCTCAACTATATTTATATCGTTCTTCTCCGTGTTTACTTTGGACGTTCAGGCTTTCCTTTCCCATCGCTGTTCATCAAAGAGATGTCTTAGCCAATGCCATTGACGGCTTGCGACACACATGACCAATCCATTTCCCATTTTTTCTTGGAACTTTTCGTTTTCCTTTGATGGTCTCCAATGATGCACCGTATGTTCGTTTTAACAATTCTTACTTTTCTTTTGCATTTGGCCTGAAAATTTAGCAGGATTCTTCTTAAATACAATTTTTAGTAACGTCTTCAACCTGTGTATGATGATGTTCTTAATCCTTTTCCAGCACACACTACTGTATAAAAACACTCACATGACACTGCTTCTTTGTATTTAAAGTTTTGTTTTAAGATTCAAACCTTTGACTTTCCTGATTTTGTTAAGCAATGCGAAAGTATGAATTGCTTTATTTATTTTTTCAATTATGTATTTTGTCCAAACTACTATCAAGCGATACTGTAGATTAATAATAACTTATGCTAAGTTAGTTATTTTATAGTCAAGCTGTTATATCGTTAGATTTGCAAGTTGTAAAGACTAATATCGTTTACCTGTTAGGAGAGTTCTAATCGAGCTATCTGTAATGAAGTATCTTCTTGAGTTCAGGAATATTACTGGCCTATTCCCTTCTTATAATGTCTAGTACTGTGAGTACGTCACTCAAAATGTTGCATTACATTTTATATTGACTACATTATCATTTGAAAGACAACCGGAAGATTTATATTGTGCAGATGGTATTGCCTTGTTTAGTAAAAACTGTCAGATTTTTGTCAGATCAAGTGTTTCATATGTTACTGTATGGCAGCAGACTGTACTATCTGCAATTGTCAAAACCCACTGCATTGGAAAGGGGTGGGGAGAAAGGGACTCGGGAAAGCTAAAGGCTCGGGAAGTAAACTTTGATAGAAAATCCGCTGTCTTGTTGGTCAACACAGTTATGCAGAAGGCTAGAAGAGTAAACCTCGACCACAATTCCGGATGGAGAGACAGTTAATAGGTAATTTCCGTTCCACCTTCTCTCATTTCCTGCAAACCCTGCTTAATACTAAACTTATTGACTTTGTCTTTCATTGAATAAAAAGAGTACGGTCGAAAGATGGTTTGTACGAAATGGGTAAGGTACATTAGCCATGTTAGCTGCCTAGGTTAGGAAATAAGCTACTCAACTGCCAAATGACGGTAAAGATGAAAGAGCCATACAAATAAGGATAACCAAGATTTGCAACAGCAACAAAAAAGACAACTTATCATCCATAGAGTCAAAACTTGGAATGTAGATAAAATATAACAAGACATATATAATTAAGGTGCCAATGATAAGTAATGCAGGTATCACGAAGGAATTCAAAATAATTAAAAACTACAGAGCAGTTCGCTCATTCTATCATTCATGGTTGCTAAGCTGAAATGTTTATGCGGGTTCATTAATTATTACCCACGTTCTGCTTTCTCATATTCTAAGACAGTGTGAATGAAGGACATGCATTATGTAAGAGAACTATTCAATTCAAGATTTCGTCAGATGTCTACTCGTTAACTATACTTCGTTTGTAAAACGCATGAACTGTATATGTCCTTTGCTATTGAGTTTCAACTGTATGCTTCCACATAAATATGAAGCATGCTAAATTAATTCCAGACCAGTTCAACGAAGGTGGTGGTGTAACCAACTAGCCATCATATTCATAGCTGTTACTACTCTTTTACGACTCGTTTATGGTGAGCTGTATAGCGGTAAACGCTCACATAGTGGTCAGAAAAAGCGATTCAAAGACATACTCAAGAACTCGATGAAATCCTTTGACACTCGGTGAAATCCTTTGGCATAGATGTCGACAACTGCGAGAATGTTGCTCAAGACAGATCAGCTTGGCGCACACTTCTTCGACATGGTTCCTCGGCCTGCGAGGCAGGTAGAACAGCACGGTTGGAGCAAAAACGTCAAAATAGAAAGATAGTAACCCCCTTCCCCCACCCAAGAGTGCAAGTATATCTTGCCCACACTGTACAAGAACATTTCAAGCCCGCATCGGGCTCACTAGTCATCTGATTTGATGCTCGTCCATCACGGGTGATGATGACCACACAATTTTCATCCAATGGAATGTAGTTGCGTTATGTTTGTCTGTGTGTGCGTAGATGACTAGTCATAAGAGTTTCAGAACAAAAAAACAACTTCATAGTATCTCATCAACTGTTTTATACTGCAGTATTGTGTCAGATCTGATTGGTTAAATGAGAGGTCATCAGAGCTGATGCATGTCCAATATTAACCAATAACCATACTGCTCAAAGAAATTAACAGCACAGCAGGTATACGAGTAAGCTCATCAATCAACATCGAACTGGTACGGTTAGTCGCTGGTCACTGTTAGAAACATTGCGAAGGAGATCGGACTTGTCCGGGGTGCAATGAAGATATTCGTAACTGAAACATACTGCTCAACTATTTTCTTGCATTCAACAAAGTTTGAAGAGTTTGTCTCTATTAATACATTGAATTTCAGAATATCTTCAGTTTGTAAGCTACAACTCATCATCATCATCAAGGTGCATATCCTTTATAGGACGTTACTCTCTTTGCAGCACTTCTGAAATTCACTCTGTCTCTAGCCAGTTCATCCACTTCGTCGATGGTCATATTCATGGTTTCTTTAATATCTTGTAGCCGCCCGCCTGCCAAGCGTGTTCGTAGCGCGTTGGACTACGGGTGACATGCCCTCTGTGAGTGCGGGTTAAATTCCACGGGCTGGCAGAAAAGTCACAGGTTCCCCAGATTTACGGTGTTCGTGGCACCGAACCGAAGGTTACGATGTCCATGACACCGAGCCGAAGAACTGAAACCTCAAGTGCTTCTGGATCGCAAAAAAAAATAATCTTGTAGCCATGTTCTTCTTGGTCTGCCTCTGCGTCCTGGGACCCTGCCCTCTAATCTCTAAACTGCAACTGAGAACATAAAAATGAGAAGTTAACATGATCTGCTAAACTTCCTGTGTGGGAAAAAGCAAAGATTCAATATAAAATCAACATTTTTTATCCAGATGTGCATTTCAGGGACCCGCCCATTTTATCCTGAGAACGGAATGTTTAAGGAAAAATGAGGCTTAGAAACAAATAAAAGAATGCATTCAAGAAACTTCATGAACTATCTACAATGTTAGTTCTAAGTTATAGAATATAGAACTACATATGTGTACACTCTAAAATACGTTACAAGTATAGCAAGTTTTTGTGGTTGTTACAAAAGAACAATTGGGTAGCGTGAAGAAAATGTGTAACAAGTACGAATATTCTGTGTGACACGAAAGTCAAATGTGCGACACGCAGGAACAGTTATGTGACATGAAGACATATATAATGTGTGAAATTATGGGAACAGTGTGTGGAATATAAACCATATTTTGTGCAAAGTGAACAGCAATGCGTGTGGGATATAAATACATATGTTGTGCAAAGTGAAGAACAATGCGTGTGGGATATAAATACATATGTTGTGTGATACATTTTGGGTGACTTAAACGAATGTTGGTATGAAGAATAACTGTTTGACATGCATAAATACTTGGTGTGATGTTTGGACATATTTATTTGTATGGCATGAAGATATATTTTGTTTCATTTAGAAACATATATTTTTGTCATCTGAAAAAAATATTCTGCGTGATTTTAAGACATATTTTGTGTACTATGAGTATATATTGTGGGCAGTGGCGGCTCGTCATTAAGGGCAAATGGGGCCACCAAAAATAATGTGTAACGTGTATTTGCATTATGAATTAAAATATAACCTAACCCAAAATCATTATGTTTTCGGCAAATTTGTGTCTGGCCCCACCAACAAAAATGATTACGAGCCGCCACTGATTGTAGAACTTGAAGGGATGTTATGTTTGATGTAATAAACATTGTCTGTGTCATAAGAAGAATCGTGTACGTGACAGGAACCAAATACAAGTAAAGATAATATTTCACGTGAGATATTTCCGGTGAGCTTACTACTACATTATGTCAGACCAACTACATTATTCAGTTTCGCATAGCTTTCAACCATTCCATACAGCAAAAACAACACACCAACAGCGTCTAAGTAGTTCTCATTGATGTCAATGATGATGGTATCCTGGTAGTCTCGACAGACAATGAATGTAGCACTCCTAATTGATTTTCTCTTACTTGATACGTTTTATTTCAACAATTTGTCTTAGTCTGGCTTCACCAGTTTTCAGTCTGTCTCCAACTGGACCTGTCCCTGGCAAAACTCCTCCCAGTCTTGTGTATTCATGTCAAGCGCATTAAAGTCCCACTTCCATAGTCTTTGTAACGAAGGAATGGTTGCCTCACAGCTTTTTCAGCAGAAGCCAGTTTCTCCTGTAGAATCTTCTTGGAGATTAGGCAGTAATCCATTCAGGTGATCCAGCAGTGTTATACAACATTGTAAGATGATAGGAATCCCAGCATATTCTAACGTCCATTATTTGTGCTGTTACTACATGAGATCCAGATTATACGCCTTATTAAATCATTTCATTCCGTAATTGTTTCCCCTATGGAAGCGTTTATACTGCAGTGTATATTGGAATTAGATAGTATACTGGCTTTGTGTCCTTTTCAAAAAATACCTCGAGCCAGTATTTCGGCTCAGAAGTGCGAATAGGTTAAGCAGTGCATTTGGAAAGCTTTCATTTTTTTCTCCAGCAGTGTGATCTCAGTGTAGGTGAGATCGAGTTCCTAGTTCTATTGGAGACGGACGATAAAACGTAGGTTCCAGTGTTCAATTTGAGCACGTAAAAAGAATCCTATGCAGTTCAAAATCGAGAAGAACAGGCTGGAAAGCCGCTGACCGGGACAAATTCATTAGAAAAAGATTTAAAATAAAATTACGACAAAAAATATCTTCACCATCTTCAAAATTACGTCGAGGCCCCTCGCCGGTGATACGGAGTTCGTGCACTGCAGCTGAGATCTTCCTGTGTAAGAAAGAGATCGAAGCACACATGTTACTCACCGAAGTGCAATGATGATGGTCCTACCAATCAATCAATCAATGACTCTAACAGTGTGTATAGAGACCAAGATTCGCTAGCATACAGCAGTGTGCTCTGAACTCAGACTATGTAAACATTGATGTTGATTGTTAGCATGCCGTTTTTCCACACTCTCTGCAATCTCGATTCTCCAGTACAATTTCTTATCGAGCCCTTTAGCTGCTAAGGACGTGTATAGACGTTTCCCCCATTCACTGCTAAAGACAAGTTGACACATCTGTTAGTATCTCTCGTATGTGGGCTAAAGACGTGTTAACACGTTACACATGTTTATTGCCACTGCTATAGGCGTACATTCACGTTTGTGACCTAGAAACAAAGAGTAGCTATTTTTAGCTCCGTCTTGGGAAAGTATGTGGCAGTGAAAGGGTTAATAAGAAGTCGTCGGTGATACACTAATGTCGGGCAGTTAAATGCAACTATTACATGGTCCGAGTATATCTCAGTCATGTCATGCATCTCATATCGCTGATATATGGGCACGAATAGCTCTCAGTCGTTTGATGCAGTGAAATATAACGAGAATGGGTTTCGAATAGCTTTCAGTTATTACATGCAGTGAAATATAATAAAAATGGGACCGGCCAGTGGCGTCTCGTGATCATTTTTGTTGGTGGGGCCAGATAGAAATTTTCTGAAAAATACTGGTTTCGGTTAGGTTATATTTTAATGTATAAAATAATAAATACACGTTACACCTTATTTTTGGTAGGGCCCGGCCATTAATAATGAGCCGCCATTGGGACCGGCATATCTCTCACTCTTTTCATACAGTGAGCTTTTACGATAAAGGGATTCTCATTCATCTTTTCACTTAAAATAATTACATAACATAAGTTCAGTTCCATCTACAAAATGAAATCATATAACAAGTTTAGGATTTTGTATACCTGGGAAGTACAGGATCACAGGACAGTGATACGGAAAGGGTAGCGTTGGAAAAATCAAGGAGACAAGGCAAACTTTCGCCATGTTCAACAACATCTGGAAAGCAAAAAAATTAAATGTTACATTAAAACTTAAAATATATAGAAGCAGTGTCCTGTGAGTGTTGCTATACAGTAGTGAGTGTTTGAGAAATTGCCCGCAACATCACACAGAAGTTGAAAACATTACAAAATAAATGTTTTAGAAGAATCATGCAAATTTTCTGGCCAAATACGATTGTAGATGAAGAGATTTTAAATCAACAAATTGTGGATCATTGAAGACCATTATTAAAAGATAAAGATGGGAGTGAATTGAGCATGTATGTTGCGTGATAGTAGAACCATTGGCTAGAACAGTTCACTGATGAAGAGCTGACGAAAAAGAAGGCATGGACGTCCACAGGAAACACGGAGAAGAGTGGAAAAATAGTTGAAAGATTGTGACTTGAAGTAGGAAACAATTGGTAGGAAAGCTGCAGAACGTCAGCTGGAAATCTCTTGAGAAAGCAGAATATGTCAAATATGACGCGAAGAGAAATTATTTATATAATTCAGTTCCCTGCCTGTGTTGCACATACCTTCAGTAAACATAGGTCATATTTTCTGCATTGTGACAACCGGTCCCTGTTTTACATGTATTTAATTACATTTTTAAATAAAATATATTGAGTTAAATTATTACGCTTCGAGCCACTCCCGTGGATTGGTGTTTATCATTATAAAATGCTTACTCCACCCATACCTCTTGAGATTTACAGGCATTCTAAATTTCTTCCGAATTCTCGGTTTTACGAAATTTAGTCTTTCCTCCTGTGTTGTTCTGTTCTGTAATGCTCACATCCGGTCTCGTGCTGTGAATGGGAACAGCTATGTAATATATTTCTTTTTAATTTCAGCGTAAGAATCTCGTTGTATTTCTGTCTTACGTTCATAAATCTATGTATTTTGTTTTTGATCTATTTGTCGAGTATCATCAATGAAAGATTTTACTGACGTACTGAAGCAGCTGACAGCTATCTATATCCTGCCTGTTTTACACAAACTACAGGTGAAATATGGAAGCAAATTATAATGCATGGGTGTGTTGGTAAAAGTTGTCCTACAACACAAAATCTATTGAGGATGTGAAGTATTAAAGGTATTACTGTATTAAGATTAGTATTTACAAGTAATAGGGTCAGGTCTCATTATTTTCATAATCTCATCACTTTCTCTTGATTGTTATTGTCCTTGATAATTTCTCATCATTGTCCCCCAGTGGCTTGTTCTGTACATAACTTTGCCAGAATAAGTGCGTGCACTTGAGAATTTCTCTCTGTCATAAGTCAGATCAACATGACACACACGCTGGAGAAATTCCAAAATAAATTTTTAAGTACAGTCATGAAAATGTTCTACCAAAACATAACAAATGAAGAGCTTTTAAAACTAACAAATCGTCCGTCATTGGAGACTATCATTATAAGATGGTGATATGTATGGATTTAACATGTATGTCATATACCAGTAGGGGCATTGGTTAGGACAGCGCTCCGGTGGAAAGCGGATTGGGAAAGGAAACCCGGGCGTCCAACTGAAACATAGAAAATGATTGAGGATGGGAAGGGGGATAAGCGTTACAAGATTATAACCTGACGTGAGAAACAATTAGTAGAAAGGAGGCAAAGTAACATTGAACGTTTTGTGCAATCCTAATGTATCAAACAGGACAAGAAGAAGAGATAGACAATAAACAGGTGTTGATTTTTATTGTGCATCCTGGAGGAAAACAAAATTAAATACCCTATCTGGGTTTCGAACCAGTGTCATCACAACTGTGAGATCAGTACGTTCAAATCACATTTCGGAAATACTTTGTCGAGATATTATAGACACTAAAAATATGAGCGAGGTAAACCAGAAGTTGATACTTTTTCACACTGCGTTCTCGCAGATGGAAACTAGTGTTCTCTGCTGTTATTGTGACATTTGTTGTAAACTGTATCATTTACACGTTGTACGCCCACCTGGATAAATAGTCTACATGTCTGTAGAATGTTTGAAAATGAGGTTAACATCTGCAAGAATACACATACGGTTTGCAAGAAGCAGGTAAAACATAATGTGCATGTTAACATGTTTATAAAAGCTCAGATATGAAAAAACCTACCTAAATGCATCGATTGTGATGTAAGGAGCATATTCTCATTTTGCGGAAACCAGAAGCTATAGATTGATGAGAATTTCTGCTAGTCCTACCATCCTTCCTTTCGTTCGCTTGAAATATTGTCAACATATTCAATGTTCTCTCTTCTATAAATCTCACTGTCTTTCGCAGCTCACACAGAGGTCTGTGTAGTTTTTTTGTCCACTGTAGTTTCGTTAGGTCAGTGCGTTTTCCTGAGCGCTTGATATTCGGGACAGTGATGAAGTATGATCTATATCGTATGAGGTGCAAGTCCACATGTACACATAGAATGTTCACTTATAGTGGTGAATAACAATTTCTTGTTGTCAAGACAAATGAATGCCTCCCTCTGAGCGAAGATGAGAGGTCAACTTACATTGGTGAATTACCTGTGTCACATTTGTGAATTACCTATGTTCATTTACATTGGTGAATTACCTATGTCCATTTACATTGTTGAATTACCTGTCCCCCAGAGTTGTATTCTAGATACAAGTGTGCTGTCTGTCCTCTTCCTCTTGACCATGGGTATATTCTTTGATCTACGAGATTAAATCATTAAGGTTTATATCTCACAGTCTCAGTATAGGGTCTCAATGGCGAAGTGGTTAATTCGTCTGCCTGTCGTACTGAAATGTGTGGGTTCGAATACGGACCGAGACACGTGTGCAATTTCTTCATGTGATCAATAGGATTGTTACGAAGTTACTGCTTTGTGCAATGCTCTCGACAGATTACATGCCATCTCTGCCGACAAGGATGGAGGTTTATGGGGAAAACCAGGTGCAATGAAGTCAATCCTTTGCTTTTGATCCCTATTTGGACTAACCAGTACTTTAGTGGTGGATGGGACATGAAATAAATGCGAAAACGAGAAGGCCAATATCGCATGAAAACGAAATGAAACAGATTATATGGAACCGGATATCTACTTGGTAATAATTTGAATCGTAGTTGAAAGTATAGTTCTTCTCTTTACATCATATAACAAGATCTCTGTAACAAAGATATAATAGCCAAATTAACAGTAAACTGATAATCTATATATACTTCACAATTTCCCCCCTTTTTTTTAAACGAATACAAATACTTGGATTTGGGAAGAATTTCAAGAATATGTGAATTTCATGAATAGATAGCATAAGCAGTGAGGGTACATTGATGAAAGCCAATGCACAAATGAAACTCCTTTAAACTAACTCTTCTTTGCGTTCGTTCTTTGCGACCAATTTTAATCACTCTTTGTGATATGTTTGATCTTTGCCAAGAACGTGTATACATTGCACATTTGTTTGGTAGATCCCTAAACGCATAGACTTCTACTCGTTTAGGACACGTGCATCCGATTTCATCCAAACCTCCTTAGTCGCCTCTTACGACATGCGTGGCAGGTAACACTGGTTCTATTCTTTACAACCGAAATTTGGGCCCCGGTAACCACTCATTTAAACATACACACATATACACTTACTCGTACTGTTTCATATCTGAAAGTCTAACAAACACACACATACACATACACAGATATTCGTACTGTTTCATATCTGAAAGTCTAACAAACACACACACACACACACACACACACACACACACGCGCGCTGTGTTTTCTTTCTTTCTTTTTACAAAGTAAGATGAGATGGTTATGATTATTTGAAAATGATAGTTACACTACACTGACTTTATTTGAATGATGTTAATACACTGACTTTATTTGAACATGATAGTTACACTACACTGACTTTATTTGAACATGATAGTTACACTACACTGACTTTATTTGAAAATGATAGATACACTACACTGACTTTATTTGAAAATGATAGTTACACTACACTGACTTTATTTGAAAATGATAGATACACTACACTGACTTTATTTGAACATGATAGTTACACACTGACTGTATGACAGTCAAATTGATGACACATGAAACGAACAAAGGGGATAAGATACCAGATTTCGAACAGCTTTAATATCTTGACATTTAAGAACTTTAACAGCGACATTTTTGACGTGAAGTTTTGAAGAATCATGATCGCTTTCTCAATTTGTGAGCGTCTGTAGCTCAAGCGGTAGTGAACTCGATCACGAACCCAAGCGTACCTGGTTCAAACTCCACGGTGGGCAAGTTTGGAAGCAAATTCGTTTCCGTGGGATTTTTACAAAAGGTAAAAATAGACCTCACCGTTCAGAAAGCAATGGCAAACTACTGAACGTATATGTGGTGCCTAGAAAATCAATGAATCGTTTACTGTGGTTGATGGCTACGTCCTGTAAAGGATATGCCACGATTTTATTTCATTTCTAATTTGACACAGACATAAGGAAGTTTAGAACATTTGGTTACAGCAGGCAAAATACAGCGGAAGATAGAGGGAGACAAAGGAATAAAATTCCGGACGGCTTGAAATCGTGGTTTGGCAATGGTTCGGTGACGAAGTTGATGGACTGTACCAGGGAGAGACTGATATGGAGAGACATGATCGCCTACGGCACTTGAATGAATAAGGAAGATGTGAAATATAATAATCTAATGTCAAAACGGATTCACTGATTTCTTAGGTTTTTCCAATACAACTTCTTCTTCTTCTTCGAACGCTCCATATCGACCACTTGTTAACCAATATTTGTGATGTGTATGTGATCCGAGTCTATGAGCGAGTGCACGCTTTGCCAGTTATGCACTTACAAGTAGGCCAGCACATCCTATTTCTGCAACGCTTTTTATTCACTAGTGTAGTTTCCCTAGTAAAAAAAAAAAAAATCACAAACAACGTTACTAAGCTGGAGTTGGTTCGCAAAGTCCTGTAGAGGATATGAAAATTAACTTTTAGTTTCCCTAGAACTCTACCTCAGTCGCCTCTTACGACATGCCTTGTAGGTAACAGTGTTACTATTCTTTGCTTTCCTTTGCGAGCCCAGGCAACACATGGGGGAATTCAATAGACATAGTCACTCAGAATCTTATAACAGTAGTTCCTCTAAGTTTCACTGCTCCATTTCAGGAATCAACATTCCACAAGTCAAAGTCATTGTCCTTTAATACTACTTTCAAATATTTAGATTATCTATTTTGTTTATCTTTCGCTTGAGGGTTGTATGGGAACAGAACATAACAATATCACGAACTTCCACATTAACCGGAGTGCAAATTTATCCCTTGTTAATCCTATTTTCCTGTCTTCTACATCTAAATCCTCAGCTAATCTATTGTGTAGACATTCTGTGTATATAAGACAAGTAGCAGAATTCCAATACGAAACAGTACGAGAATGTGTGTATGTGTATGTGTTTGTTACACTTTCAGATACGAAACAGTACGAGTATGTGTGTATGTGTGTGTATGTGTTTGTTAGACTTTCAGATATGAAACAGTACGAGAATGTGTGTGTGTGTGTGTATGTGTTTGTTAGACTTTCAGATATGAAACAGTACGAGTGTGTGTGTGTGTGTGTGTGTTTGTTAGACTTTCAGATATGAAACAGTACGAGAATGTGTGTGTGTGTGTGTATGTGTTTGTTAGACTTTCAGATATGAAACAGTACGAGTGTGTGTGTGTGTGTGTGTATGTGTTTGTTAGACTTTCAGATATGAAACAGTACGAGAATGTGTGTGTGTGTGTATGTGTTTGTTAGACTTTCAGATATGAAACAGTACAGAATGTGTGCTTGTGTGTATGTGTTTGTTAGACTTTCAGATATGAAACAGTACGAGAATGTGTGTGTGTGTATGTGTTTGTTAGACTTTCAGATATGAAACAGTACAGAAGTGTGTGTGTGTGTATGTGTTTGTTAGACTTTCAGATATGAAACAGTACGAGAATGTGTGTGTGTGTGTGTTTTGTTTGTTAGACTTTCAGATATGAAACAGTACAGAAGTGTGTGTGTGTGTTTTGTTTGTTAGACTTTCAGATATGAAACAGTACGAAGAATGTGTGTGTGTGTGTGTATGTGTTTGTTAGACTTTCAGATATGAAACAGTACGAGTATGTGTGTATGTGTGTGTATGTGTTTGTTAGACTTTCAGATATGAAACATACAGTATGTGTGTATGTGTGTGATTTTGTTAGACTTTCAGATATGAAACAGTACGAGTATGTGTGTATGTGTGTGTTTGTTACACTTTCAAATATGAAACAGTACAATAATTTGTGTGTGTGTGTGTGTGTGTTTGTTAGACTTTCAGATATGAAACAGTACAAGTAAGTGTGTGTGTGTGTGTGTGTGTTTGTTAGACTTTATGAAACATCAAGTAAGTGTGTGTGTGTGTGTGTGTGTGTGTTTGTTAGACTTTCAGATATGAAACAGTACAAGTAAGTGTGTGTGTGTGTGTGTGTGTGTGTGTGTGTGTGTTGTTAGACTTTCAGATATGAAACAGTACAAGTAAGTGTGTGTGTGTGTGTGTGTGTGTTTGTTAGACTTTATGAAACAGTACGAGTAAGTGTGTGTTTGTGTGTGTTTGTTATATATAAAAATCACATATTCAGAATTGTTGATCGCAACACCACATACATAATTGCTTATCTTTTTTTCTCTACCATCTTTCTGTGTATACATTCACCATCTTCTGTTTGTCTTCCTTCTCTATCTTTCTCACACAAAAATAGTGAATTTCTTCACTTCTGGTGTGTCCTTTGCTTGATAAAGGCTTTTTGGTAAAAACATTGCTGTGTATTGTTATTGTTTTTGTACTTTGTAAAACTACAGTACTTTGGTTTTACTGTTTCGCCATTGCTATTTAGTTTTACTAGTCTTCCTTATATCGATATCTCTTTTATTGCTATTAACATTTTCTCTGTATCGTTCTATTATCTATCTTTGTATATTTTATATATCTTTCGCAAAAACGTTTATCTGTATCTCTCATAATGACTTCCCAAATGTCACAGAATATAAATGTATATATATCATTGGCGGTTCGTCATTAAGGGCCAGTGGGACCGGGCCCCACCATAAATAATGTGTAACGTGTTTTTAGTATTTTATAAATTAAAATTTAACAACCCAAAACCATGATTTTTGCAAAATCTTTTGTCTGGCCCCACCAACAAAAACAATCACGAGCCGCCACTGATATATATTTCTGCCTTCAACTTTCATGTCTATTTATGTTATTCTGTATTCATTACTTTCATGTTATTATATTCTTTCTTTTTCTTCTTTTCTGGTTTTCATGTTTGAGTTTTTTGTTTCAAAGTTAAGTTTAAATGTCTCAGTAGCACTCCATTTCAGAACAATTTTCTCACATCTATTTTTCTCTGACCTTTTCTTTGTTCCTTAACCGTCCTATTCCAGATGTATGTAATCATAACTTTCTTTTTTCTCTCATTCATTTCACATATTGTTTTCTGCAAGCTTTTTTCTCTCAGCCTTTGTAGATTTTCCCGCCTGTGTTGTTCTCTGTGTAGCTCCCTGAACCCAGTTTCCGTTACGCAAGGGGTGTGATTGTGATCCAAACTTTACATCTACATCTATGAAATCCTCCCTCCTGCCCCCTAATCCCTCTTTTTCTGTTTCTGTTTTCCTCGAACAGTTTTAGAATGTGTAAGTAAATATTTATCATATAGCGTTATTAGTGTTATATTGTATTACAGCATTTATTCATCATTCATGAAGTAATTATCAAATACAAAGTGTAGAAGTGCATTCATTGTTAGAATTTTCCTTGTTTTCGTTTTTCTTCGTTTGACACAATGTATAACTTTCTCAAATTTTTGAAAACATAGGTCGTGACCTAAATTGTAAACTGATTAATCAGTTCTGTTCCGAGTCATCATCAAATAGATTGTCTTCAGCAGAACTTTGCCACCCTAACAGTCCTTCGGAATATCTCTCTCTCTCTCTCTCTCATAGTCTAGATGTCACATCTCTGCAGCTGTCATGCTCAAACCATCAGTTACATTCTGAATCCATCTTCTCCGCGGTCTTCCTCTTCTCTTCTTTGCCGGAATGCCTCCTGCCATGATTGTCTTCTACAACCCTTCTTGTCTCTTTATATGTCCAAAATACTTAGATTTTCTCAGTGTTATTTGTCACATCAGCCAATTTTCTTTGATGTGGTTTTTTCTGGATAGATCTTCTTCTTCTTTGCTTCGTTCTTATCGACCATTCTGTAATCACTTTTCATGATATGTTTATCTTTGCAAGAACGTATACAATTGCCCATTGGTTTCATAGGCCCCTAATCCAGACTTCTACACGTTTAGGACACATGCATCCGATTTCAGCCAAACCTCCTTAGTCGCCTCTTACGACATGCGTGGCAGGTAACAGTGGTTCTATTCTTTACACTCCAAATTTGGGCCCCGGTAACCACTCGGGCGTGGATAGATCTATTTGTTCTCTTCTCTATCAATGATATGCGAAGGCTCTTCTGTAAGACTTATATTCAATATATGTTTTTCCTTTCGAAGTTACAGTCATTAATTCAAATAAACATTTCATTCATCACACATAATCCAAATTTATTATCGATTCTGTTCAAAATTATTATGACTTGTGTACTAAAAAATTGTGTACAAAATAATGACGTCGCCATGTCTTTCGCTGAGCACATTTGTTTTGTTCGACATTATATCTCGAAGATAATTATAATGGACATTCGTAAGATATGTGAATTTATGTTTATGTTGATCAAAGACAATGCAATTCATCACTCTTCTGATAGTACAAGATCAATAAGTGTTTGAAAACATCTAACTTCCACACACTCGTCCCACTCTTTCTCTAGCATTTGACGTCCTTGGCACTTGAGGCATCATCAAATGTGAATATTTCTTCTCATTTTTCTTGGCCGTACTCTGTATTGTGTTCCAGTTATGATTCATTTTTTCAGTTCTTGTTCTTCTATTCTCTTTCGTCTTTTGTGGGTCTTCCACGTTTTCGTTTACCTTCTGGTGTCCAGCCCAGTGTAGATTTTTGTGACAGAGTTAGTCTCAATGCGTTTCGCATGTCTAATTCATCTTTGTCGTCTCTTTTTGTCGATGGTTTTCATACTCTCTTACTAACACTATGCATATGTGGTGATCTATTCTTCAATAAATATATAGTTTTTTTTGACAGAACACTTGTAAGATCTTTAGCAAACAAGTTGTAAGAAAGATGGAAAGTTTGGAAACGCGGTAAGCTTGCAAAGTTCGGATATGTGAACAGATATAACTTCCTCTCAAAAACAGTTATCTAGGAAACAGTCGAGTTTGGAAGGAGAAGGTTAAGGCAAAGAAAAGCATAGGCTGATAACATCAAGAATTGATTATAATATGGCTTTTCCACACGCTTCCACCTCGCAAATGAAATAGTTCTTTGGAAAGACGTATGTGGTTGCGATTCCATTGTTGCGCCTCTATGACCGTATTTGCTTATGGTCTATATTATTATTATTGCTATTATTATTATTATTTATTCATAGCTACAAAAAAAATGTACGAACTAGCGCAGACGTCGTTTACAATGGCATAGTTACCGTAGATGCACTTAAAAGTTGGGCTATCTGCTTGCGAGAATTGCTTCCTCTACAACGGTTATTATTAGCAACATGTTTCTGAGCAGGTCATGACGAGTACTCCCGAAGAAGTACAGTCGGCTTACACTTCGAGCATCTGGTGAACATTCCCACGATTAAGTGCAGTTTGGGAAGACAATGGCAATATTGGTTGTAGGCTTCACATGGAAGAATGAAAAGTTTAGAAACACAAAGACATACTCTATTCTGACTGCGTGATCCTCTTTACAATGAATGAAACACGATTTGTATATATAATATATATATACTGCAGAACAAAAAGTGCGTTTAAATAAATGTTAGTTTTGAATAAAATCAGCGTTAGTATATGCTTCTTTTATAAATAAATATCAAATATTACTAACTAACGTGTAGAAAATATAGTCATAATCAGCATCAAGTGCCTCACCCTTCTGTCACTGGTGATCAAAGATCTCTGCCACTTTCTGGCCTAGCACAGGTAACCAACACAGATGCTGACATTCTTACATGTCAAGCTGCTTTGTATCTGCCATCTCTCTCCACCTCGAAATTAACAACAATTTTTCCTGTTGTCACCATGCCCTCTAATCCATGTCAAAAGACGATTACTGCTTCTGACGAAAAACATTTTCCCCGAATGTGCCTTTTCTCATTAACATCTACATTAGTCTTTTTATCAGTTAGTGGCATTCTTAATATTATTCTATAACACTACATTTTTTTACATATTAAGTTGTTTAGGACAGTATATTTATTGTCCACGATTCACTTCTATATGCCAGTATTGAATCAACACTGAATAAGGGTTTCTCTCATCTTAATAAGCAAGTATTTGTTGCATAGTATGGTCTTCATTTACAGGAATGGTAACTTTCCATTAAATAATTTATCGTATACTTCATCGCTACATCTCCTATTCGGTGTTATCAGCGCCCATAGATACGTATATCGCTTTGTTTATTTTTAGTTTTCCATTATTTCTAATTTTGCTTTCAGAGTTATGTTTCTTAGATATGACCATCACTTCCGTCTTTTTCCTTTTACAATGCGAGATCTTTTCTTGCTTCCTAGCTTTGTCTACATCAGTGGTTCTCAACCTTCCTAATGCCGCGACCCTTTAATACAGTTCCTCATGTTGTTGTGATCCCCAACCATAAAATTATTTTCGTTGCTACTTCATAATTGTAATTTTGATACTGTTATGATCGTAATATGCAGGATGTATTTTCATTGTTAGAAATTGAACATAATTAAAGCATAGTGGTTAATCACAAAAACAATATATAATTATATATTGTAAAATATGTATTTCTAATTATGATAAATATGTGTTTTCCGATGGCCTTATGCGACCCCTGTGAAATAGTCGTTCGACCACCAAAGGGGTCGTGACCCACAGGTTGAGAACCACTGGTCTACAGCAATATCAATCATTTAGAAGAGAGACAGACTTACAGTTTGCCAACATTTTTTGTACGTCTGTCATAACCTGAAATATTTTAAATGTAATGTCACAAACTGGGCTGTTATCAAACCAACAATATATTACTGTATATATAATAACAATAATAATAATATAATATTCCTCTCATACCGTTATACACTACATAGTGCCTGCAGGTAGTTTCGACATACTGTGCTGTCCTGGACTACTTGCTCAATCTCTTCCGTGGAATTCAGTTTCTTCTTCTTCTTCCTCGTTCGCCCGCTGTTAATTCAGGCGGAAAGTCATGACGCCTGGTATGGTGCTTCTGACTGATTTTTGCGTGGGCATATAGTACCCTTTAACAGTCATCCCTCAACCATATGGGCAGCCTCGCCGACTTCCGAGGTACTTGAAGCTTAGATCATAGCTTAGAGATTAGATTTGAAGAGTGATCGATCGTTGCAGGAGACCTGTTTTCCTTGTAACTCTTTCTCGGACAGAGTTAGTTTAGTGAAGACAGAACGGATGACTTCTCTATCGACTTACCTGCCTTTGGTGAGGTCGTTCCATACACATCGTAAGGTAACCACTCTTTAATGATCTTTTAGTGCCGTAAATTTGGGCTTAGATCTACGCCAAAGAGCATTAGCTTACATGCGCTGACTGGGTAAGGTCGCGAAGATAAAGACCCGAACGATCTCGACCCTTCTAGGGCTAGTCACAGGAAGTATCACCTGTTGTGTTGCTTTGTCAAACAAACAATCATATATTGGCGGTATGCTTAGCCTTTATGTAATCTGAACCATGGTGTTTGGACGTCATCTGTGTAGGATGATCGGCGTCCGAAAAGTATTGCCCTTGGCCAACGTTAGGGTTTGTACCAGTCAAACCTGTGCATTATCTGCATTACTTTTCTATCCACGGTGAGTTTGTTTCTGAGTAGTAGTATTCTCAGTCGCTTCGGGGCGCGTGTCGTTACTTGGCAATTTGCAAGGATTGTACTCTGCATTTTCCCTGTCTCCGGGAAACACTGGTCTGGGACTGCGCACAGATATTCTAGAGGGTCGTTTCAATCGGCATTAGCAACGCAACTGAAATTTTGCGCTCGCCAACAACACCACCCTCAGTTCTTCCGGTGATGTTAGCTTTTATTGCAACAGTACCCTGTCCGGCTGTCCAAGGAAGGGCAGTTTCGTTAGGCACTAAAACACAACTTTAGGATTTGCGCTTGTCCAACCTTACCCACCTCAGTTCTTCCGGGGATGTTAGCTGCTTTTGCAATAGTACCCTGTCAGGTTATCCCAGGAAGGGCAGTTTCGTTAGGCCCTAAACGCATCTTTAGGATTTGTGCTCGGCCAACTTTATCCAATAGGTTTCTCAGCGCTTGGCCTCATGTACGAAGTTTGCCGCAACCTTCCCATGAAACGTCACGATGCTGTGTTATCGTGTTTTTCCGAGATACTTGCCGAGACTTTTGATTCGCTACGCAACGTTCTTATTTATTCTTGCCCCACAGCTGGCAATTTACTTGCGATCCTTTAATCCGGGGGAGTTGACCCTCTTTTCCAATTTGGACGCACCTCTCATCCCTTCGTGTTCAGCTCTTCTCATCAGCTGATACTTGTGGTACGACCGTTGTGTTCACATTTGCCGTCACATTTACCGTACCTCGGGACTGTCCTGTCACGCAGCTTGACTCGTGCACAGGGCTCCGAGTTTCGCTCCATGTAGGTCTACGTCTCTGCTTTGGGATGCACCTCTCATTCCTTCGTGTTTATTTTCGTGCTTATAGACTCTTGCCCTGTAAGTGGCAACCTGGTTGGGTCACTTACTCCGGGTGAGTTAGTATTCGTTCTCTGACGACTTGTGCGCTGCTGTTTTCTTACGATTCACAAAACTTGGGCTTTGTTTCTACGGACACCAGCCAGGAGATGCGTGTATTTTGTTCGTATTTGTTGACCTGCATTTATTTTCGTGTTTGCACTACTACCACTACCAGTAGCGCTCCCTCGATCCCTGCCCTCTTAGCCAGACCGAAACCACTGTCTGTTTCCAGGGTCACCACGAGGAGGTGAGGGCAGGGTCTCGATTAGTGCCAGTTCCACTAATCATGGCGCGGAGTTATGCCCATGCGCCTTTGACCCAGAATTCAGTTTGATATTTCTTGCCTCTCGCATATGTCATCCTTAGTTGGAATTACAGTATGTTTTAGTCTATTTAGTATTCTGTGTATGTATTTGTTATCTTGACATTGTCTATGGTCGAAACGTCAAGTACTGTTTATTTTCAAATTTAATCATCATTTTTTACTTACTGTATACACATGTCTTTGTTCATTTTTAATCAGTATTACCTAAACTTCCTTTCGGTTTCCTCCAGATCTGATCTGATTCGGTTTGACCACCTCCGACTAGTAGGTTTCCGTACATCGCCTTTCTCAGTAAAATTCGTTTCAGCGTTACCCTAGAACATCCTCATTACTGTATATACTATACAACAAAAAACACATCTTAAAACATCGTTGTATCAACAATATCTATACGAACATTTGTATTCAAGATGACGACTCTAGATTAAAAAGTGAGCTCATTTGAGTATAACTGACACTCAAATGATTGTTCTCCTTTTGTATTAAAAGAAGTTATACATATCACTGTTTACATGACATATATATGAGGTTGACAGCAGTGCACTAACATAAACATTAATTCAAAGTGCTCCAAGATGACAAGGGTATATGTTCTTTCAACTATATTACTTGAAGAATGTCATAACAGGAAGTATGCTTTAGGGTAAAGTGGGTAAACTAAATTATTACACGGTTTAAGGAGCGTACGTTTCCATTGCGTCATTCAATGGGTCGATGTGACGTATAGGTTTAAGGAGCGTACGTTTCCATTGCGTCATTCAATGGGTCGATGTGACGTATAGGTTTAAGGAGCGTACGTTTCCATTGCGTCATTCAATGGGTCGATGTGACGTATAGGTTTAAGGAGCGTACGTTTCCATTGCGTCATTCAATGGGTCGATGTGACGTAGAGGTTAGGTATTCGCCTCTAGTTTCAAAGATGCACGGTTCGCTCCCTCGTGGAGCCATTGGGATATTTTTCCAGAGATTCCAGATCTCAGTGTAGGTGAGATCGAGTACCTAGTCGTATCGGAGACGGACGATAAAACGTAGGTTACGTTTTCAATTCGAGAACGTAAAATAACCCTTGACAGTTTAAATACGAGAAGATCAGGTACCCTGGCGAAAGAAAAGAAAAAATTCAAAAGAAATTCAAAAGAAAAAAAAAAGAAAAAAGAAAATTCCTCCAAAATATTTTCACCATCTTCAAAATTATATCGGGTACCCTCGCCGGTGCTACGGAGTTCGTGCGCTGCCGCAAAGATCTTCCTGTGTGAGAAAGAAATCGGGGCACATATTGTTACTTAACGAAGTGTGACCATGATGGTCCTAACAATCAATCAACCATTCATTGTAAGAAATCTGTCGCTGTGTGGAATAGACTTATTGAAAACAATTATAATCTCGTATCTGTGACTGTCATTTACTTAGTTACTTTATGTTACTAAGTCGTATAGCCTTTTTCGTATTTACAGATGGTCAATTGGCAAGTGTTTTACAGTGACAACTTCTGGGTGTGCGCTTTTCTCTTTTTTCCTTTCAGCTCATCTCTAAGTCTCTTTTCAAAGATTTTGCCCCTTTGCGTTATGTTGTTTTCCAAATACCTTGGTCATCAGCTAGTTTTTTTTTCATGTATAAGGACCAATAGAAAAGTTCTTCATTGAGGCCTTGCAGACATCTTTATATCTAAGCAGTGGTCTGCCTTGGTGCCGCTTCCCTTCGTTAAGTTCACAGAACAAAACTTGTTGTGATATGTAGCTATTTTCCATTCTTCTCACATGCCCTATAGCCTAGCCATCTTAGTCTTCTACTGTTTAGTGTGGCCATGATGGAAGGCACGTTTTCATTGCAGTACATTAGAGTTGGATATCTTGACGTACCACCTGATGCTGATAATCTTGCAATAACATCGAAGGTTAAAGATGCTAAGTCTCCTCTAGAGCATTGAGTAGGCTGTCCACGTTTCTGAGCCATATAGTAAAGAGCGAATTACACAGGCTGGATATATACATATATATGAACTTTCGTCTGCAATATTAATTTTGTGAGGGTTGTCTCAAGCTCTCTTTGATAGTTTGCCGAATTAAGTATCCGCACTACCTATTAGTACGTTCATTTCTTCGTCAAGAGAAAGGCTAGCAGAGTGACTATGAACCCGTGATAACCACTGTTTTGAACTGGTCTTAGATGGTTATCATTTAAAGTATATATATATATGTATATGTATATATATATTACGCTTCATTGACACCTGCAAGCGTGATCTAACTTCATGCGGCATAGACAAAGAACACTGAGAGCGGCTGACCAAAGACAAGCAAGCGTGAGGGGCGGCTCAAAAGAAAAGAAGAAAAACAACATCACATGTGGAGGCAAAAGAGAGCACAGAGCGCAGAGAGAACATCCTATGTATCAGCTCCAGTCTCCAGTTTTACTTGTGGCAACTGTGGCAAGGATTGCCACTCCAGAATAGGCCATTACAGCCACAAGAAACGTTGTGATTCAGCGCAGAACATACTACGTGACGCAATACATATTGTCTCCTGAGACAAAGAGGCCAATGATGAATGATGATATATATATCTAGAGAGAGAGAGAGAAATACAAAACATACATACACATATATTTACATTTATTTATTGTTGGTTAGGATTCTGTTAGACGTCTGCAATTTCTTACATTGATGTTCCGATAGTACGGTTTAATCCCTGCCTCTCTTAATAGTCAAGTATTCTCTCATTAACCAGCGTAGTTTATCTCATATTTTCACCACAAAGCAGAAGTAAAATATATTTTTTAAATTAAATAATATCCGCTGCCAGTATCTTCTACTTAGGTCTTTACAAAACGTACATTTTCGTTTTTATTTCCAGATTTTCAATAGAAACGTTTGTTTTTGGTCGTCCATTTGTTTTTTAAAATTTGTCACTCCTGTTGTTCGTTTGCTTGATAAAGGCCTTGTTGGTCGAAACGTTGCTGTATTTTGTCATTGTTTTTGTAATTTGTAAAACTACAGTACTTTGTGATTAAGTGTTGTACAAAACGTACACAATGTTACAGTTATAATAATACATACTTGAGCTCATGAGAACACCAATCATAACGTGAGGTAAACACTACAAAACAAAACTTAAAAGTAAATAAAGGTTTTACAAAAATGTTACCTCTTGTTTTTAAAGCTCACGCAAGCTGTATATTTAGTTCACCTATTCTTAGTTGTTAGTTTGTTTTTCAGCAACTACGTTCTTCATTTCTCTTCTTCTAGTGTACTCGTTCACAAAATAAATATAAACATTTATATTACATTTATATACATGCTCCATCATTCCTTTTATTGTCTTCTTGTTCTTCCAACGCTCCATATCGACCACTTGTTAACCACTTTTTGTGATTTGTATATGATCCGAGCTTAAGAGCGATTGTACGTTGAACATTATGCGTCTACGAGTAGGTCAGCAAATCTATTTTCTGCAACGGTTTTTATTTACTAGAGTAGCTTCCCTAGGCCCCTACCCTAGTCGCTTCTTACGACATGCCTTTTTGGTCGCAGTGTTACTATTCTTTGCTCCCCTTGCGAGCTCCGGCAACACTCGGGTGCTTAAATGTAACTAAATTACACATCACTAGTTCCCAGTTTTTCCGTTAATGTTTCTTCCGTTGTTTAAGAATACGGAGGCGGAGGGAGCAGGACATAGGCATTCCTGCAATTGACCCTATCCAGGAAGTATGTCTGCCGTAGCAAGTCAGTTTGTATTGGTATGCTCATAAAATGATAGCTGGTGTAATAATATATTTAACATACCCGTGTTTTCTTGGCAGCGCACATTTTCTTCTAAGCCTACTTTTATAACATGCATTCTAGGACGCAGTATTATTTACTTACTAAATAAACAAATTAGCACAGGATATGCTCATACAAGAATCTAAATATAGCTTCAGATGTTTTGAATTTCATCTGCAAGTTCTTTGTTTTTAAATACCACACATGTTTGTTATTTGGAAACCCTTCAAATGAGATGTCTTGTTTCATACAACGAAGATTACCGACAGTTACTGTAATCTTGGGATTTATACCACTAAGATTACCGACAGTTACTGTAATCTTGGGATTTATACCACTAAGATTACCGACAGTTACTGTAATCTTGGGATTTATACCACTAAGATTACCGACAGTTACTATAATCTTGGGATTTATACCACTAAGATTACCGACAGTTACTGTAATCTTGGGATTTATACCACTAAGATTACGACAGTTACTTAATCTTGGGATTTATACCACTAAGATTACCGACAGTTACTGTAATCTTGGGATTTATACCACTAAGATTACCGACAGTTACTGTAATCTTGGGATTTATACCACTAAGATTACCGACAGTTACTGTAATCTTGGGATTTATACCACTAAGATTACCGACAGTTACTATAATCTTGGGATTTATACCACTAAGTTCGACATTACGTAATCTGGATTTACATACGACGTACTGTAATCTTGGGATTTATACCACTAAGATTACCGACAGTGGAAAAACTCCACTATTTATAGAATCTTCTACAACAAAACATCAGGAACGAGGCGAAGGAAGACCACGAAAAAGATGGATAGATGTCATATCAGAAATCTGTCTCTAGCAGTTGATGTATTTTTAAAAATAAATTGTTGTTGCTTTTGTAATACTGCATAAACTTGTTCTCATTCATATCACCTGTTTATCCAGTATTACTGCAGCTTCCCCACGATTTTCTCCAGATCTGATCTGATCCGGTATGACCGCCTCCGATATGTTGTAGGGGTTTTAGGGTGATGTGGTTGTAATGACAGGAGGGCGTGATGTGGTGTTGACGATTCCAACAAGATAACCAGAATAAATTACAAACAACCTTCCATTGTTTCAGGTTGATTAGTGAAATTATACAGTTCCAACATTATACAAGGCTATACAAGTGACTCGCACGTCTGCCCGCTGCAGTTGTTTAGATCGCGCCCCCCCCACCCTATGTCGCTATTTTGTTTTCCTATGAGGAGTCGTTAATCTACATTAAACTATTACGTTCTTGTCTCTCCTAGCATTCCTATCATAGTGTGCGGTCTCGGTGCTCAATTATCTTATGTCTGTCCATCTTGTTGTCCATCTGTGTTGTCGTCGACTGTTTGCTATATGGAGGGACGGCGATATCCTTCTACGGGACAGCGATATCCTTCTACGGGATAGTGAAACACGTACAAACAAAGTACTATAGTTTTACAAAATACAGAAACAGTGACGATAAACAGCAACGTTTCGACCAACAAGGCCTTTATCAAGCAAACGAACAAACAGGAGTGACAAATTAAAATGAAACACAAATGGACGACCAAATACAAACGTATCTAAGGAAAACTGGAATAAAAACGAATAACGAAATAAATGTAACACAAAAACACACATAAAAACTAGAAATAGAACGGAAAAGAAACAATGAAACATCTAGTAAATATATAACTTGAATACATGCAACATATACCCATATAGATTACAAAGCATGGGAAGAGAAAGTACTAAGAAGCATAAGAATGTAATACGTTGAGCCCGCGTGGTCGCAAGGTACCATACAAAGAAATCAACCGATTCTCCAGAGCAAATCGACTACGATCATCAGAGGAACATGATCGGATGGCTGTGACCTGGACATCGCAAGCTCCTGAATGGCCAATATCATTGAAATGGGTAGCTACAGGGGTCACAGAGCATTTGCGTATATCGCGCAAGTGTTGGGCGAATCGGTCACTGAGTCTCCTGCCGGTTTCCCCAATATAGGCCTTGTTGCACCGCTTGCAGATAATGGCATAGATAATATTACGGACTCGCACGTGAAACTGTCTTCAACAACGAACGTGGCTTTTGGAAAAGACACAGTGCGGGTCTGTATTACATAAGCATGGGTCGTCCATTTGTGTTTCATTTTAATTTGTCACTCCTGTTTGTTCGTTTGCTTGATAAAGGCCTTGTTGGTCGAAACGTTGCTGTTTATCGTCACTGTTTCTGTATTTTGTAAAACTATAGTACTTTGTTTGTACGTGTTTCGCTATTTACCAAGTTTTACTGCAGTCTTCCCCTATTTCTACATTAAACTATTATGTTCTTGTCTCTCCTAGCATTCCTATCATAGTGTGCGGTCTCGGTGCTCAATTATCTTATGTCTGTCCATCTTGTTGTCCGTCTGTGTTGTCGTCGACTGTTTGCTATATGGAGGGACGGCGATATCCTTCTACGGGACAGCGATATCCTTCTACGGGATAGCTATGTCCTTCTACAGGACAACTGAGTCCTTCTACAGATATGTAGGTTTTCGTACATCGCCTTAATAGAAGCCAAGTGTTGGTCCTTGATTCAGTCTATTAATAGTTTACTTAGTGTCATTAACAACTGAATAGTATGTTATGAATTCATCAATTTAAAAAAAAAAATATTTCCATTAGTTTATCGCATTCTTTTTATTTAGTATTTCTTTCTAAACAAACTGTATACTAAAGTGGATTTATCGTTCTAATGCGATATCACATATTTGTTTATAGTTTTTACATGCTTTCTTTATTTTTATTTTTATTTGAATATTAGCCCTAACGTGTGTGGAAGTCGTAGACGATTTTGCTGTTCTGGTTGGAGCAGATCTCAGACGACAAATTTATGTATAATACGTAAGTAACCTGTGTTAGAATAACTAATTTTATGTAACAAGTTGTCGTTTGTTACGAATGTTTACAATTAGTTATTATTTTTCAAACTGTTTTTACAGATTTCTTTCTGGCACAAGCTTTTCTAGATTTGGTTACTTACTGATTTTGTCAAATTTATCTAATCTAACAATCGTTATACTTTAGGCATTCAGATAGTTTTTCAAGCATATTCAATGAACGGTGGACGTCTGTAGCTTAAGCGGTAGTGATCTTGATCACAATCCAAGCGTAGCTGGTTCAACCTCCAAGACGGACAGTTTGGAAGCAAATTATGTATCGGAAAACCACGAGAGAAAACCCAGTAGATACATCAATAAACACAGAACGAGAATTGTTAACCTAAACACACTGAGAAACATGCTTGGGTGTAGATCGGAGCAATTATGGATATGTCTGATGTGCGATGAAGATGATACTAAAAGGAACAATGAACAACGAACAATGAACAATTGGAAGCAAATGTTTTCCTGTGGATTGCTTTTTAATAGAACGGTCGCCCGAGTGGTTACCTGGGCCCAAATTTGGGGTGTAAAGAATAGAACCACTGTTACCTACCACGCATGTCGTAAGAGGCGACTAAGGAGGTCTGGATGAAATCGGATGCACATGTCCTAAACGTGTAGAATTCTATGCGTTTAGGGCCTACCAAACATATGTGCAACGTATACACGTTCTTGGCAAAGATCAAACATATCACAAAGAGTGATTAAAATTGGTCGTAAAGAACGAACGCAAAGAAGAAGAAGAATAGAACGGTAAAAAATAGACCTCACCATTCTCTCTCTCTCTCGCGATCACCGCCCAGACCGATGTACCAGATCTCCCATAAATTCTATTCATGTGGAAATCTGATTCATGCAGCCTTAGCAGTGGTTTTACGTCACATCTTCAGCACCATTTGGAGCTCTGGTGCTTACCCTTTGGCGATGTGTCCGGTTTCAGCCAGCGTTTACTCGGTTCGCTCTCCGTTCTGTAGCCATCTAGTGTTTTTACGGTGTGGTGTAGATAGCCCCACGCCCAACCTCCTTAGTCGCCTCTTACGACATGCGTGGCAGGTAACAGTGGTTCTATTCTTTACACCCAATTTGGACCCCGGTAACCACTCGGGCGTCCCTCACCATTCAGAAAGCAATGACAAACTACTGAACGTATAAGTGGGGACTAGAAAATCGACGACACGTTTATAGTGGTTGGTGGCTTAGTCCTGAATAGTATATGTCACGATCTGTATCTTCATTCAATGATATAATAATTGGAATATGTGCTTGCTGAAAGAAACCAGTTCTATTTCAATAGAGAAAACATAGAATAACTATGTTTTTTCACGATACAAAATACAGCACAAATCGTTGATGACTGGCAAAAGTCAAAATAAAGGAATTTTAAGAAAATAGTGGACACAATAGCAATAAATAACCATTTAGACAGATAATTTTAATTATTTTTTTTCGATCCAGAAGCACCTGAGTTTTCATCTCTTCGACTGGGTGACATGGGCATCGTAACCCTTCGGTTCGGTGCCACGAACACCGTAAATCTGGAGAATCTGTGGCTTTTCTGCCAGCCCGCGGAATTGAACCGCACTCACAGGGGGCTTGTCACCCGCCGTCCAACGCGCTACAAACACGCTAGACACGCAAGCGTAGATAGATAATACAGAAGAATGATGGAAGTATCAAGAAAAGACCGTCTTATAAATGAAGACATCAAGAAAAAAATGGGTACAACATCAGTACTGAACTTCATCAAGAAACAACAAATTAAATGATTCGGCCACATTAGCAGATTACCAACAGACAGTGCACCTCAAATAGCAATGCTACTCCGATACATTGTATACAAAGCAAAAGGTTTGTCCACGCAAAAGATGGACTTCGAGAAATAATAAAGACTGTGAAAAACACTATGAAACGCACACAAAATCGTGTTCTAGAAATCTCGTCTTATCCTGACGCTATGAGGCAAAACAGAATTAGTGAAAAAAAAGAAGAAGATAAAAAAGAACAATGGTGACATAAGCATCAAGTGTTTTAAAAAAATCAAATCACTGATAAGAAATAGAGAAATAAAAGCAGCAAATCTATAGTCAAATCATGTTGTTGCTCGCCCACCGCGTGTGACTTAGCCTCCACACTGTTCATTCACTAAATTACGAGGATCGAGTCAGTCTGTGGATGATAAGAAGGTGAATGATCCCGATACGACCTCTTGGACAGTGTGGGCAATGAACGTTTGCAACTATTCATTTTCTAGCTTGTCTCCAATGTCAACTTTCCCATATTAATTTGTGATATATTGACCCTTGTATATATTCTCTTCGTCTTTTGGGGTCTGTGTGGTACTAACTCACCTTCCGCTCTCTAAAGGTACTCAGTTACGTTGCCGTGTGGAGCGATAGGGATATGTTTTCATAGATCTTATTTGAAATCTAAGATATAAGATTCATAATCTTCTTGAAAACGGAAGATAGAAAGTAGATCCTGTGTTCAAGCTAAGCATGTAAAATAACCATTAACATGGGTATTTACTGAAGTGCAATGATGACGGTTTTATCAATCTTCTTCGTCGTCAATCTCTGGTTATGCGCTTAATCCACCGAAGACCACAAACTGGACACTCGACTTCAGGTCTGTCAGATTTCTCTAAAGTTTAATTGTCAAGTTGACTGTGTCACTCAATCATTCATTAAATCATAAACTTTTTTATATCATTAGTATCTCATTTGTGGCCCATTCAGCAGTTGTTCCATTATCTTCCACTGTGATAGATCAGTCTGTATTTTAATGAATTTTCCTGATTGTCTTTTATTTTATAATACTTTCAATTATTTTTACATTGGCATTTGTTTTGTTAATAAAATACTGTGAAATCAAAACTAAATTATATTTCCTTGTAGAAGATTTTCATCGAACATTCATATTCTCTTGCTATATCTGACAATGTTATGTTATGTTATGCGATCGACGTCATAGCACATTGGGCATTCTCATTCGTCCTCCGCTGCAGCAGCCATCCCAAAGTCATTTTGCTCACCGTACCCATGAGAAGCTGATTAGTTTATTAATGATATAAAACTTGGAGTATATTTCACATACCGCTTAGCATCTGAAATATTTTTTTAGTAGCAGTGATATTTATTTTTTCCACTTCGTCCCACCTTTACCTTGATATTTGTGATACCATTTTTGTTTGTTTTAGAGTAAATTGTACGCTAACTAGTCTTTGATTTGTTCTCGTTAACAATTCTTAATTTATAATATCTAGCTACCCAACTGTATCAGATAATATTATTAAATTAGTTATATTTTTAGCTCTGTATACTTATTTTACTGCATGATATATTTGATTTTGTTCAAATGAAGCGCCTGAAGATACGTTTCAACAAATGCTTCGTTTGTATCTTGTAGCCATTTGTCCAGCTGGATGTGGCACAGGACAGTGTGTGCAGCCTAATAAATGCATGTGCGCAGGTTCAAAACGCCCGTCGTCCCAGTGTGGGGATGATGGTAAGTATAGTTTTCAGTTCTTATATTATATTATTTACATCGGTTTTGTGTGTGTGGTATGGGAGGGTTAGGGGATTTCAAATTATTCATCTTGTCTTTAATCAAATTTACAAATTATTTCTTAATTTGTCTCTTCTTCTATATTTTTTCATCTTCAATTTTCGCATTATCCTTCTAATCATTTCTATCCCGTTTTACTTCTTAATGTTATACATCTCTACCTTCATCTCCTTTTCGACTATCTGCCACATTTTCATCCTCCTACTGTTTCTTCTTTCGTTTCGTTTTCTAATATTATTTTCTATTCTTCACGATATATTTACTAATGAAAATGTAGTTCAGTTAAAAGGTTATAATTATACTTATACAAACCCTCAGATCAGTGCAAAGGTGGATGTCTAAACGGTGGCCGCTGTATAGGACAAGATAGATGTACATGTTCTTATGGATACACTGGTCAAAACTGTGAACAGGGTAAGCAATTTCCGTATCTACACATTCTTTATTACATTTTACTCATCTCATTCTTCTAATTCTTATTTGGTTATTGGCACAGCATGTAGTTAAACTGAAACGTTAAATAAAATGGCATTTGTATGTAATTGTAAGTTGTTTTTTTTTTAAAGATATATATATCATAATAATAATAATTCCTCTCGTACCGTTATACGCTACATAGGGCCTGCAAGCAATTTCTCCATACTGCTCTATCCTGGGCAACTCGCTCAATCTCATCCATGGAACTGAGACCGATATTTCTTGCCTCTCTCAGCAAAGTTCATTTCAGGGTCTCCTTAGGTCGACCTCTCTTTCTTGAACCATTTGCATCCCACTTCAATGCCTGTTTTGATATTCGTTGATCATTTCTCCTCAAGGTGTGTCCAACATATCTCTATCTTCTCTTTCCTATAACAGATGTCACTAGTGGTTGACCAGACATGTCTCTGATTTCATCACTTCTCCTGTATATATATATATATATATATATATATATATATATATATATATATCCTTCTCTTATATATATATATATATATATATATATATATATATATATATATATATATATATATATATATATATATATATATAAACCATTACAACTTAAAACATATGATGGTAAGGGAAATAACGAAATAATACTATCAACTACATTTCAGAAAATTGCACCTGCAGTCAAACGCTGACTCGAGTGTACAAATCCATCTAGGTATTGTCTTGTCAATAAGAATAAGGATTCTTCATAAGGAGCGTTCACTTCATTGACCCAGGACACAAGCAAATGTTTGTTAGCTCGAGTTGAATGAGGTCTCTTTTGGTTCTGAGGAACCACAGAGTTGTACCACTGGATAGGCAGATCGTAGCTCTGATGGGGACTGTAAATGCGGAAGTGACAGTCTATGTCCCAATTCTTAAACCCAAATGATGGGACTTGTCTCCCAATATAAGAAAATTAGCTTTCCTGCAAGATTTGAACACTGAGAAACATCATTGATGACTAATAATATTATGTGTCGGAAGTTGAATTATTTTGTTCCCAAATAAATGTCACAGCGGTTACGAGAGATACCAATAAGAGATGCCGTTTTGACTAAAAGACGAGACAGGTTGTGAACAAGACGACAGTGGTAGCAAGACATTAAGATAGTCGAGAACTTGACGACGGAGAGGGTGATATAACTGTCTGAAAATGAAAATCGAGACATATCCTTTTAGAGGACAGCTATCAACAATAAAAGAATCGTCGATTTTCGAGGCACCACTTATACGTTCTGTAGTTTGATATTGCTTTTTGAACGGTGAGGTCAATTGTTATCATTCGTAAAAATCCAAGGGAACTAATTTACTACCAAACTTGCCCGCCGTGGGGTTTGAACCAGGTATGTTTGGGTTGTGATCGAGCTCACTACCGCTTGAGCTACAGACACTCAAGCTCTATAACTGTCTCATCATCATCATCAAGGTGCGTATCCTTTATAGGACGTATCCTTTATTTGCTCTCTTTGCAGCACATCTGAAATTCACTCTGTCTCTTGCCAGTTCACCCACTTCGTCGATGGTCATGTTCATGGTTTCTTTAATATCTTGTAGCCATCTTCTTCTTGGTCTGCCTCTGCGTCCTGGGACCCTGTCTTCTAGTATTATTCTTTCCAGGCCATCGTGACGCTTGATGTGACCAAAGTATGCAATTTTTCTGTATAGTACGTTGTTTATCAGCCAATTCTCTTTAACATTTAGTTCTTTCAGAACATCAGTGTTCTTTCTATTTTCTGTCCATGGTATTCGTATGATCTTTCTGTAACATTTAGTTTCGAAGAACTGGATTTTCGTTCTTAATTTCTTTGTAATAGTCCATGATTCACAACCATAAGTAGCCACTGGGAAAATGCATGCTCTCAATATTTCTGCATCAAGTTCTTGGCAACATACAATCAGTAGTTTGCCATTGCTTTCTGATTGGTTCTGGCCACTTCTGAGTCTCGGATGCCTGAGCTGTTCCAGCTCCCGCCTTCGAAGCCGTTGTTGACATTGTCAATCTTCCGCCTTTTCTGCCGGCAGCCTTGTGTACTGTAGAAGGAAGACTTCCTTCGAGTTTTGCTTTACGTTGTTTCGCCGGCTAGTCGAAGCCGTTGCCCGGGGGGTGGCGCTGCTGTACACAAGCAGACTCGAGGAGCCATACGCGAGCTGGGCAGGAGTGGGAGAACGAAATAGACTCCAGGCCGCCTAAAAGGACGCGACTGCCTCTCACCGTGAGGTACTATCCCTACCATCTCCTGCCCTACCCCCATAACTGTCTAGAGATCAATAATATTTCAGAGGGGATATGATGAGAGTGACATTCTACGAGGTGAACTGTTGCCTTACGCTCCGTAGGTCGTGGAATCGAATCAGTATCGCTCTGTTCTGTTCACGAGTGTAACTTTTCCGGAGATTCTTAGAAATGTTGCCGAAGTTATGAGGTTATTAATTTGTGCAATACTCTCTGCAGCGGGGCGGGCCATTTTCATATGGGGAAAACCTGGTGCGATTAAGTCAATCCTACGTCTTTCTGTCCCTTTATAGGACATGCTACCTGTAGCCGCCTCGTGAATTAAATATATAGAGTAGGTAGCTAAAGGTTTAATTTCTAGTTCTCGCCAATAAAATGTGTAGAGTAGGAAGCTAGAAGTTTAATTTCTAGTTCATGCCAATAAAATGTGTAGAGCAGTTAGCTAGAAGTTTAACTCATCAATGAGATATATAGAATATATAGCAAAGGTTTTAATGTCCGCTACTTGCAAGAGAATAATTTAAAGCAGTGTTTCCCAAACTGAGGTATGCGGTAATGCAAAGTTTGGGAACCACTGATTTAGAGCATATATTTAAATACTTAATATTATTGATGTATTTTTCCACCAGATTTTCGTACTGGTCCTTGCTTCACACAGGTCAGTGATGGAATCTGTAGAGGTCAACTCACAGGGGTCGTGTGTACGAAAACTCTTTGCTGCTCAACGATTGGTGCTGCGTGGGGACGTCCATGTGAACAATGTCCCAGAACTCCTCACCCTTGTCGGAGAGGATACATTCCTAATGCCAGCACGAATACATGTCAAGGTATAAAGCTGACAATAAAATCTATCAACATTATCAGTTTGTTTTCTTCATAATCATCATCACTAACTCGCTTTTTTCTAATGCTACGTCCATGTTTAGAATCATATCCATCATTCTTGCCTTCACTGTTGACATCATCCTACTCGTGTGGTGGTGGTGGGGTACGCAAGAGAAGCAACGAATAGTATCACTGCGACCTAGAAGGCATGTCGTAAGAGGCGACTAATGTAATACCTAGGGAAAGATAGTCTAGTAAATAAAAAGTATTGAAGAAATCGGATGTGCTGGCCTACTTGTAGGCGTATAACTGACACAATGTAAAATCGTTCTTAGGCTCAGATTACATACAAATCACACAGAGTGGTTAACAAGTGGTCGATATGGAGCGTTCGAAGAAGAAGAAATCATTACCGTTATTCTTAAGGGCATTCATGATCCCCCACCTCCGACAGTCACCATAGATAGCAAACTCTGTTGTACAATGATTTCTACTCTTCAATACCATTACCTTTATTCTAAGGCATCATGATCCCATCTCCGACAGTCACCATAGATAGCAAACTCTGACAGATACTTACTTTCAATACATTATCGTTCAGCTCTATTTCGCATATTGTCTCTATCAATAATATCATCTCATATACAACAACCATGGAGAATTGATTCCCCACGCGCTCACCTATATATCAGTCATAACTAACATCCACCTCACACATTGCGATCATCGGTAACATCCATCTATTGGCCCCTGACTAAGACACAAGAAAGAAAGATTACAACAGGGAAATGAGATGTCTACGAAAAGCTGTCAACGTTACAAGGAGAGATAGAGTGAGAAACGAGAATATTAGAAGTATCGTTGGTACTATACCATGCATACAGTACATTGAGAAGCAAAGAATCAAGTGGTTCGGCCATCTAATGAGAATGGAACCATATTTACTACCATCACGTGTCTACAATAATCGATACTCAGGGTGCAGAGCACAAGGCAGGCCAAGAACACGATGGATATGTAACATCTCAGAGTCCCTGCGAAAGCATGGACTGACAACGTCAAGCGCAACACATCTGGCACAAGATAGAAAACTAACTATCCCCACGAGGCTTCACGGCAAATGTAGTTAAGATAAGATAAGTAACATCCATCTCACATATAAGCATTATCACTAGGAACCTCCTCACGTTGAGCAATAATTAAGCATCTCCCTCTCGCATATAGCCAACGTCAAAATACCCCGTTCCCCGCCCTCCTCAAATACAGCTACCATAAGTAACAACATCCTCACATTTAGCAACATTAGAATTTCAGTCATTAAGCTCTCCCTCCTTAAATACAATAGCCATCAAAACCACCCCCTTGACCCACACTAACTCATTTCACAACCCCCTCTGCTCTCCATTTCAACATATTATTAATAATGTCTACTACTAATCAGCCGCGAACAATAACGACACTGTCATCATATATTAAATTCACCCTCACACACAGCCACAACCAATAACGTCCCTCTCAGATACTATAATTGTCCTTTAATTCTCCCCTCACGTCCATCAGAGCCAACTGTAAACTTATGGGCCTTCGGATTCAGGTAAGAATTATGGGAAATCAGACAACTACACCACGTGACCTCGCATTCCAGTATTGTTGTATATAGACGAATTCATTTTAAAATCAACAGAAAATGCTAAATCGAAGGTATATTATGCAACAAGTTAAGTTTAACAATAAGGAATATCAATATTATGAATATTTTTCACCAATAACTAACCATAGACTCACACAATTGAGTAAAATTGCAGAAAAGCTTGCAGTGTTCTATCAAACATATACATTCCAGCCCCCTTCTCTGATCTAGGTCCGAGATTCCCCGGTCAGTTGTCTGGCCTAGTTATCTAGAGTTGACTGTGCGTCCATCCACCATCAGAAACTTCCCACTCAATTACAGATGTTATCAATAAACCCCTCCCCACTCAAACATATCAAGCAACAATATCTTCTACCCTCACACGCAGCAAACATTACATGAAATAATAGCTTGAAAAATGATGTTCTTTTCCATCACTACCAACTGAAGTTATACATAACGTCCATACATACGTCATAACGTATAACATAATGTCTCATTTTCAGATGTCAACGAGTGTCATGCTATACCTGGTCTATGTGTTGGAGGAGAATGTGTGAACACTCTAGGTTCCTACAGATGTCAATGTAAAGCTGGACAAACGCAAAATATAATTACAAAAGTCTGTGAAGGTATGCTAATACAAATTGTTTGCGTCTATTGACATACCTATTCACATACCTTTTGAAATATATATTTATTTATTTAATCATTACTTGTCATATATCCATGGAAATAAAATTTTAGTCGTTTGAAAAACACAGACGATACACTTTGTTGAAATAAATCGTTCTGCTATATTGTCAGAACTATATTGGGGAAACCTGACAAATCTGAAGCTGACTGCCCAGTTTGTGGTCCACATTAAATTAAGCGCATGACCAGAGATCGCTGAAGAAGAAGAAGTATTCATATTGTACTCTCTCTTTTTATATTAATTTGGGCTCTTACTCGGCAGTAAAACGCAGAGGGTGAACCCAGTTAAGTTTGAATCGTTTAAAAATTCCGAGCGTCGTCATTCTTTCGAATGGAAGCTGATCGGAATTTGTTTAAATATATTCAGTTACATATTGGCTCTATGAAGGCTTCAACTTTTTAGCTCTGATCAAGTGGGTGTTACTGTAAAAACATGTAATCAGTATTGGGTCCTTACCCTTTAGTGCCGCCGAGAGTGGTACCCAGTTACGTTTTAAACGTGTAAAACCGCGAGCGTCGTCATTATTTCGAACCGGAGCTGCTCAGAATTTTTAAAATTTTGTTTAGTTGCCTATTGGCTCTATGAAGGCTCCCATCCCTTGGCCGCAATCATGTGGGCACAATCACTATGATCTTAGCCAAAAGGGCGACGCTAATCAAATTGTATTGGTAACGAGGACACAGATGCTGAAGCAGTTTAATATGAAGGTATACAACTATTAGCTATAATGAATTTCATCTGAAGGTAAGTAACCTTTTGTGATCACTTGCACAGTCTGTACAGACATTATTTTTTAAAGGGTTTTAAAGCCAAAGTATTGACTTCATTGCACCGGATTTTACCCCATATGGCTCGGTCCCTTTCCATAGAAATGGTACATTACCTGCCGAGAGTGTTTTACAAAGCAACAATCTTAGGGGCAAAAATGCACTCGTAAACAGTACGGCGCGGTTCGAATTCGAACCCATGACTTTCAACTCGCAAGGTAAGGGCTTAACCACAAAAAAATATACCTCCACTCAAGGTTTATCCCATCCCTCAAACCAACCCCCCACTAATCCCCTTCCAATCCTCTTCCAATCCAACTATGGTGAAATTACCTCCCGGTGTTGTAATTTAAAAAAGGACTTGGAATCCCTGACTTGATTTAATCTAGTATACGATAAAACTCAGTGTAGAAGTTTCTGTCTCCACTTCAAATACGATACTGGCTTTATGTAAGCATACTGCTGTCATCTAGATAATAAATTATGAATTCCTTGAGTTCAGAAATATAATCACAAAGCCTTATAAGAAGTCAGGATGTTACTTATCACTGCTGGTCGCATATATATTTTTTTTAAACGGAACAATCTGGATAATCATATCTTCCTACATAAATAAACGAGTTAGCTTTCAGAGACATTGCTGTCATGTTGATAATTTACCTACGTAAGCAAATACTTTGAATTGTCCGAAAGAAATTAATTCTTATTTTTTTTTAAATCTGGTTGCATACAAGTTCTGATATAGCCAAAAATAGATTCGTTCTTAGGTTGAAAGAGACGTGCCTCGGCTTAAAGTGGCTTTAACCCTCTATATAACAAACAACAAGAAGAAATAAATAATCTCACAGAAAGTTGGCAAACATCATGAATCCTAGATCAGCTTTACCCAAAGTTAAGTCA
Organism: Arion vulgaris; assembly: GCA_020796225.1. Classification (NCBI taxonomy): domain Eukaryota; kingdom Metazoa; phylum Mollusca; class Gastropoda; order Stylommatophora; family Arionidae; genus Arion; species Arion vulgaris. The sequence continues at coordinate 75,242,178 of CM036753.1, forward strand.
AATGGTTTCATATGTGTCCATGGAGTAAAATCTAGGGAACCGTATCGATTTACTACGTATCTATATAGATATCTATAATTTTATTCAATGGTTCTAGAATGACAATTTCAAACTAATTGTTCTGCACATTAGTTTGGTAGTTACTGCAGTCATTTTTTCAGGTTTCCAAAGTGCTTTCAAACAATGCAAACATATCATAATAGTATCATATCCTGCTTACATAGTATACATAGGGATCTGCGACAGAGTTAGTAGTTAGTTCACCTGTCCTAACTACGCTTGAATTCATAACGAGCGAACGCAAGAAGAAGTGCAAAAAATGAGGATACTTTACGAGTTTGGCAAATATGTGTGTACTTTCATAGTTCTATCGCTTCTACAGATATCAATGAGTGTAATGCCACACCAGGAATTTGTGGAAGAGGACAATGTATCAACACAGAAGGAAGTTACTTCTGTCGGTGCGACGCAGGTTTTGAACCTTCACCAGACAAGTCAAAGTGTATTTGTAAGTTCAAGCTGTTTGTCATTAATCGCTGTAACGTCTATGCATTTACTATTATTATATTTCTCTCGTAACAGTATACGTTACGTAGGGTTTTCAAGAAATTTCTAAATGCCGCTCTATTATGGGCGACTCTAAGGAATTGAGCCTTATATTTCTTGCTTCTCTTAGTAAAGTTCGTTTTGGAATTTTTCCATATAGCATCTTTTTTTTTTTTAACCCCTTCCTACCACTTCAATGCCTTCTTTGTGAAACTGACTTTCTTCTCAAAGTAAGCCCGATATATATCCATCTTTTCTTTCTTATTTCAGTTGTTAATAGTGGTCGACAATACATTTTTCTGATTTCATAACTTCTCTTCTTTACGTTCATTATTTTTAGCTTGCATCTACTTTCAAATGCAATCAGCTTACTTTCGATATCTTTAATCATTTTCCAACTCTCTAGAATATTTTAAGATGGATACAACATTGGAATTGAAAAAAAACGTAATACAGTTTTAAAACTACATAAATTATAGTTACATATTTTATTTAGACGTATAAAACTTCATTTTACTATGAGAATTCGTAGCATAATTTCTTTTTGAGTGTTTTCAATGCAATCAAAATTTCTTCCCAAATAGTGGAACAGCTCTGTTATTTTTATCATTTTGGATTCCAGTGTGATATCTGCATTACTTGTCATTGGTGCATGTATTATATTTGTCTTTGCCTAGCTTATCTGCAGTCCATGTTGTGTTGGCATGGATCACAAGTTTTCTGTTGTTCTTTACATAAGTTAGTTGTTTTTACTTCGCACGGTAATATCATCTGCAAAATTAAAATATTCCAGTTGACTATTTTCTATTTTTTACTTTCAGCTGCACAACAAGGATACTGCTACACTCGAGTTGTTGGACGCAACTGTCAGGGACGCATAGCTGAAAGAATGTCACTACGTGACTGTTGTTGTTCAGTGGATATGGGTAAAGGATGGAGTTTTAGTGAGCAGACTTGTCAACCTTGTCCGACTTCTGGCAGTGGTAAGCACTCACCCCTCCCCACCCACAGTATATTTAATTGTTAGAATGAAATGTATTTCCATTGTTCATGCATGATCGTGTTTGTTTATTTACTTGAGCTTAACTGTTGCTCAGCAAAGTCTTTCGAGAAGCAACCACTCAAATAAATATCACTAAATTGCTAAAGGTAACTAGAGTGTAAACAGAAAGAAGATAATCTACACTAGGAACTCAAAGAGGTATGTGAGTGTATTGTGTTGGTAAATCAACGAATGGGAAAATCATTGAGTTTTTGCAAGTGTGTTTTTTGTTAACTTGAGTAAACATGTAGAAGAATTGCTTGATGATTATAAAGACTGTATCGTTGAAGAATATAAGGACCACCTAGAAGACGCAACTAAGAATTAACGAATATGTTATAAGAGATAATGGACAAAGAAATATAATAAAATGAGAAGCGCAGAAACAAAATATTGTTTGAGTGCAACCATAAATAATTTACTGAAGATTTATAATGAAAGAAGCATGACGTAATAAATAAAAAGATAATGTCAATGTTTGTTTGTTGGAGGGGATGGAACAAGCAATAGATTTGGCATGTCTAGAATATTAAATGAAACAGCATTAGATAAACAGAATGCTCTTTATGTGCACATCTATATATTACAATAAAGTAAATGGCAAGTAAAGATATCATTAAATGTCAAACATGATAAATAGATATGTCAAAGATATGACGATAATAGACAGGAATTCATGGAAGTTGCAAATAGCATCTGTTATAATGGTAAATCACAGTTGCAATTTATATCCATTGAAATAACAACAAAAAGGAGATAAACATGAAAGGGTTCTTTTAACTTATCGTTTCTATTTTTGTAGGAAGAAAACATAGTATGGTTATATAGGACCCAAAAAAATGAAATTCCATTTGAAATCTACAAATAATATCTACTATTGTTACAGATAGTCACAGTAGTACACATTTTTTAAAAACGACATCCGGACATTATAATACTGTCTCTGCGTCATATATATATATATATATATATATATATCATCATCTTCATCATCAAGGTGCGTGTCCTTTATATGACGTTGCTCTCTTTGAAGCGCATCTGAAACTCACTCGATCTCTAGCCAGTAACCCTACTTTGCCGATGGTCATATTTATGGTTTCTTTAATATCTTGTGGTTACGTCTGTAGCTTAGGGGATAGTGACTCTGTTTATTAACCCCGGCGTTCTGAGTTCGAATCACGCTGCGGACAATTTGGTTGCAAATTGATTCGCGTGGATTTTACAAAAGGACGATGGCACCACCCGTTCAGAAAGCAATGGCAAACTATTGAACGTAAAAATGCCTAAAAAACCACAAACAGCATTAAAAGCTGGGGTTGATTCGCAAAGTCATGTAAAGGATTTGCATTTAACTAAATTAATATCTTGTAACCATCTTATTCTTGGTCTGCCTCTGCGTCCTGGAACCCCGCCTTCCAATATTGCTCTCTCCATACCATGTGGACACTTGATGTGGCTAAAGTATATACTTGTTCTGTATAGTATTTTGTTTATCAGCCAATTGTCTTTAACATTCAGTTCTTTCAGGACATCAGTGTTCTTTCTTTTTTATATAAATATGGCCTCTTTCGTATTTACAGACTGTCAATTGGCAAGTCTTTTACTGTGACAACTTCTGAGTTTTCGGGTGTCTTTCAGCTCATCCCTAAGTCTCATTTCAAAATAGTCTGTCTCATAATGATGTGTAAATAGTTATTAGACATTACTTGAATACCAGGGGATCTCTATGGCGTGGATTCATTTTACAATGGTACTCGGCAATTTCTTACTGCTAAATTGTCTTATTGTTATAGACAGATTCATCCCCACTGTGTTTCCGTGGTAGAGTATAGAATAGAACTACTATCCCCTCTCGCATGTTCTAAAAGACGATTAGATGTGGTAAGGCGTGTGAGTCGCTGTAAAAAAGTATGCAGCTAAAGAAACATACACCCCACAAAACTTGAAATTACACAAGAAGATGCGGATGCCATAAAGAACGAATTGAATGAAAATTGTTTTACCAATGCCTTATGGGCCCTTGGCCGTGGCGAAAACTGAGGATGATGAACTGAACAGATTTATACAATTCTTCTTTTTCTGGGATTCCTATTTGTATGATTTTACCGTCAGATGTGTTGTCATGATGAAGTCTACTGTTGTCTGTAACTCATCTCTGATATCGTGTAGAGTTGAATGTAGTGACTTAACTACGCAAGACTCAGTAGGTGTATCAACATCATAAGTTGTTATGACAACTTATCAACGGTATATCATCATATATAGCTGAGATGCGTGATACTAGGGTTTTTAAAAGTCTTCAGCACCGCCGATGTTAGCACTTTCGAATGACAGGCTCATCCTAACCTCGTTACTCAGCAAAAATACATCATGTCGGCAACGGTAGGCGATGAAACATCAGATGTCATCCCACTCCAGCATGGCACGCATCGAAAACAAAATTCCCCAGATTAACATACATATCCCGCGTACAGAATTTGAAAACATAAACTGGCACAAAAAACAGGAATAAGGCGGCACTCTCCAAATTCTCCACCACCACATTCTAAACACAGCCGTTCTTCGCCATCTTGAAACCGGAAGTCATTTATACTATTAATCTCACATTCACCAATGTTTTTAAACCTTTAACATAGACAATTTGAACTACCTAACTGCAGTGCGAAACAGTTACGCCATTTTTTTCTCAAGTAAGCATGGCAACGAAACATGTATTTGAGAATTTTTTTAAATTTAGATTATAAATAGATATACTGTTCCTAACTCGTATTTCATTTTATTACTTCTTTTCATGTCTACTCAAATATAGATCAGAACAAATTAACTCCGATCATTGGCGTTCACATGTTTCTCAGGAGTGGGAAAGTTTTGTATCATAGTAGCTAATGAGTATTTTAGCGCATTTTTTTTTATTTGATTGGAGGAGGGAAGCGTTTGATTAGTTATGTACTACACATTTTTTTGGTGATATTCTGTAGTATTTACACCTGTGTATAATTAAAATATTGTAATCTACGTTATAAATAGCGTAACAAAACGAAATTTAATCAATGAATATATGCTGTGCATTGATTGATATTACTAACGTGCTAAATTGTTATGGCACATTCACGTATTTTAGAATTACGCACAAATCGACATTTAATTTACCAATAATCTTCAAATTCATCTACTGGATCATGCGTCGTGTCACCTTTCGTCAAAGGAGCGTGAATCTCCACAAACGTCTTTCCCGAGTACTCGTCCGTGTCATAAAACTATAAGTTTCTATCCCTGTCGTTCTCCGTCTAGGCCCTCATTGACTTTTTTCCGGTTGTAATACGCTATGTGTTATAATCCTCCCCTTTTTTCCATGCACTAAGAAAAAGGATTTTGTAAACGATGAATGCCTCTTTCTTTTGTTGATAATGCGTTTTCTATGTGTCTTAACCCTTTAGCTGCTAAAGATGTATATATACGTTTTCCCACTCACTTCTAAAGACGCATTAACACGTCTGTTATTATCTCTCCTATGTGGGCTAAAGATGCGTTAACACGTTATACATTGCTACTGTCACTGCTATAGGCGTACATTCCTGTTTATGACCTAGAAATAAAGAGTAGATATTTTTAGCCCACCTTTCGGAAAGTATGTAGCAGCGAAAGGGTTAACCTCTTTCAGCACAGCAATATTAGTCAATCTGCCAGCCATGACAAGTTTAACACTCTTCTCGGGGCCTTTAGATGTGTTGTTGTGTGTTTATTTATTGCTCGTGATTCCAGCAGATGTGTCTATATGTCAGTAATCGCTTTACGTAGCACTGAAGAACTATATGTCTGACTTCTATACAATGTGTCTTGCTGCATATGACGCCCTTCATTTTCTGGAATAATGATGGCCTGTTCTGGTTTTTTTTATTTCTGCGCTGAAGCAACTTGCAAAGTATTATAATCTATCGTTACTAACACTTGAACAAAGTCATATTTTAAGAAATATTTCTTCTTCTGCGTTCTCACTAGATTGGGATTTCAGATTCTCTAATAAAGACAGCCGTCTGTCTCATATTATCAGCCACGCCATACAGTTTGTTTTGGACGCTGGTGTAAGTGGGCCACCTCTTTCTTCTCAGGTCTGCATACTGGGGCAGTTCTGTAGGACATATTCTGTTGTCATACTCGCCAAGCCATAGGGGCACATGTCGTTGGTGCCTATTTTGAATTTAGTGTACAGGTGGTGTCTCATTCTGTTGTGACCCGTCCGGAGGCGAAGTATGGCTGTCTGGTCCCTTCTGGATAGGTAATATCCATCGTTCTTGTTGTGTTTTGGGTGTTCGTTATCCCATTTTGCTTTGTAGTGCCCTTTTGCGATGGTTTTTAATTCTTCATAGCTAACCAGGTTGTCATCCTGTGGCATCCCTGCTCCCTCTTTAGCCAGTCTGTCAGTATCTTCATTTCCTTTGATCTTGCAGTGTGAGAGTATCCACTGAATTACTACCCTCTCAGAATCATGGGATAACTGGGCTAAGGTTGACTTGAGATCACTTAATTATGTGTTCCTTTCAGATTTCAGTGCTGAGATAGCAGATTCAGAAATATAAATACAATTAATGTAAACACACTTTTTCTTACCTTAGGAAGATGTCGTTTTTTTGTGTCTTTCTTCTGAAGCGAAAGTGATAACTTTGTTGCGATATCTTTTATCCTAACTAAAGCTCTACGTGCAGACTTCTGGCTGTTGTGCTTGAGATAACTGAAATATCTACCTCTATCATAACTCTCAGTTTCATTTCATTTTCATCATAACTCTTAACAGTAAGAGGGATTAAAAGGAATGATATAATTCTTCGTATGTAGCTGTGAGCGTCTGTAGCTTAAGCGGTAGTGAGCTCGATCAAAACCCAGGTGTACCTGGTTCAAACTCCGAGGCAGGCTAGTTTGTAAGAAAATTAGTTCCCTTTGGATGTTTAGGAGCTGTAAAAATAGATTCACAGTTCAGAAAACAATGGCAAACTACTGAACGTATAAGTCGTGTCTATAAAATCGACGACTCCTCTACTGTTGTTGATATGGCTCGGTCCCTCTCCACAGAAAGAGCACGCCATCTGCTGAGAGTATTACACAAAGCACGAACTCCGTAACTCCGGCAACAATCCGGAAAAAATTCACGCGTGAACAAAACGAAGTGGTCCTAAAATGAATCCACGACTTTCGGAACGCAAAGCAAGATTTAACCACTTAACCACGGAAACCGAGCTACATTGCATGTAGCAAATTTCATTCTAAGAAAATAAAAATGGCAATTTATTAAGCACATAAGAAAAGATTTCCTTGTGGTCAGTATAAAGTATATTGACTCAAACATAGACTGATGGACATATTATGTACCTCTCATGGCCGTGCTGTGATGAAGAGAGGCGGTCGCATCAGGCGGCACCATAATGGGGGTGGCATAAGCAGCATAATCGAAATTACAAATGAAGGTTATTTTAAAGAAAAAGATTTAAGGGCGGCATATCGAAGACTTGCATCATACTGAGAAAATATACCGCACGGTCCTGGTACGCCTCCTCAGCAATGGATTATCAAGAAGAGAGACTATGTGATCATTTTTGTATTTCCATTAACTGAAAAAGACAAGGAATGTAGCTCAGAAAAATATTGATCCTGTTGAATTCGAAAATTACATAGATCATGAAATGTGACAGCCAAGAAATGAAGAGATACAGAAGTAAAACTCCAATATATTACAGACACACTACATAAGATTTATTAAATTCCACACAAAAACATGACTGATTTAATTCTCATCCATAATTGTTCTTCTAAACTGGTTTTTGCAGCAGTACCCCTTCCTAACTCAGTTGAGTCAGTTGTTGGCCCTACTGAAATTGTTTACTTCCGTTTTTCTTGTCCGTTTATTTTTAAAGTTTTCACTTTAATCAATTCAGACTTATTAGAATTAGAACTGTAAATACTATTTACTAAGTAGTTATGCTATCCATGACAAATATGATATCTGAAAGATGATATTTCTCCTTCTTGTGTACAGTATACACTGAAGCGAACTTGAATATTTATTATTTGTAAAGAAAACTGCGGTCAGCATATGGAGTCGGTGTCTCAATAGAAAATAACAGTCTGAGTGGCCACTACTGGCGATTGTCATACAAGTTGTTTTTGAGTCTCATTGTGTACGGTAGTGTACACACTTCTTATCCCTAATAAAGAGTGATTCTAACATTCTTAATCGCCAATTAATCAACAATAAACATAAATTTTAAATGGCAATTTAACGGACTTTTAATTTTGTTCTTTCGACTTGCCAGTTAATATACTAATATTACTAAGGTTCTACCTCGTATCAAAATTAAAGTTCTGTGTTTCGATTTTAAAACAGATTCACATTCTCGACTTTGCAATGCCTCTCTGCCATTCAAGATAGACTACTGTAGGCTGTTTGATAAGCTTTGTGAGAACGGTCGATGTGTAAGTCTTGAGGATTCTTTCCGATGTGAATGCAACCCAGGATTCAAGAATGACTCACAAGGCAATTGTGTTGGTAAGTATTTCTAGTTGCTTGTTCCATACATTTCGTATTATACAGTAATATTGGTGAAGTTATGCAACAACATAACTTTATCATTGCTATAGTAACAGTTCGTTCCAAAATTCGTGATCACACTAAGGTTTAATTTGTACGAAATCTACCTGATGCATACCAGTTTGTTTGTTTGTTTAGTAGGGATTAAAGCCTCTTTAAGCCGAGGCACGCCCTTTCAACCTAAGGCGAACCTTTTATTGGTTATATCAGAGCGTGTAGGCCAACAAACATGAAAAATAAGAATTAACTCCTTTCGAGAATCCAGTAGAATTGCATACCAGTGATTTTTGCAAGCAGTCTTATATATCTCACGACCTTACGAATACATGTTTAAGTTAGTTTAACTAATTGGTAGGTAGCGGGTTGGTGCAAAAACCTTTTTATTGTTATATAATTTTGCATAAGCACAACACAATGATCATCAAAGTTTAAAACTTACAGTAATACACAAAATGGTGGCGAATGATTGCAAAGGCGTATTCCTATTACATATTATAAAAAGAAAGGTGACATAGTGAACAAACGATACCTTCCCCTTCTATAAATGAAAGTAAATGTTGCGTACATACGCCAATGACAGTCGGTAGGAAACATTGTGAACTGATTAATTCCACGGGATTCCCGATTTTGATTGCACTGAATTGCATTTGGAACACGGAAATGTTTAGTTATAGACAAACTTGACAATCGTACTGTAAAATTTCGACAAATATACCATATCAATATCGCTGTAATTTTAGTAATAACATATAATAAAATCTTACAGAACTAAAGGTTTGGGTGGGCAAAAATACTTTTGGAAGGTCGTCACTGTTACCTATATTAAAATGTAAAAATCAAGAATTTATGTCAAGTGGATGATTTTATATCGGTCGGTAACGATGATCACGAATTTTGTTATAGTTACATATCACAGTGTCAGCTTAACTTAATCTAACTATTTGTGTTTGTTATATAGTAGGTACACGCCTCTTTAAGCAGAGGCATGACCTTCCAACCTAAGGACGAACCTTGTTTGATTATATTAGATCGTGTAGGCCACAGCCAACTCTAACTAATTTCATGTTTATAGCTGGCTTTGTGTAAGCCACCAAACATGAAAAATAGGAATAAATCGTTTCGGAGAATACAATTTAACATGTTATATAATATGACTATTTCATATTGGCGCATGCTTTTATAGCATTACTATGATCAACCAATTTTCCTTAAAATTTTGTTTTAGACATAGATGAATGCAGTCGGGCTGGCATATGTAGAAATGGCCGCTGTGTCAACACAAGGGGTGGGTTTGAATGCCAGTGCAATGCTGGTTTCACATTATCTAAAGATGGTTCCTACTGCACAGGTAACTTTTGTGTATCTCAACAAGTAAAGTTTAGTATTTGTAAGAATAATGCTTCATACAGCTGATAGTAATTTGCTATCTCATATGCTTGATGTTGCAAAAGTTCCTTAATGTTCATTTATTTATTTAGTATAACCTTTATTATAAGTATAATTATATCTATGCAGCTAATGCATCATTTTTTAATAGCAACTATTATTGTTTAATACTGATTTTTTTGTTTACCATTTTCTTGAACTCTGTCCATAAAGTTATATTTCTAGCTGCCTGTTTATTATTCTCTCACATATGTCATTAACTCCTCACTCCACTCTTCCTTGTGGTTTCCAGTGAAGTACTTGCCTAGTTATATTATTCATTTAATTGATGTGTGTCTATCTCATTTTTTCTTTACCTGTTACTCTTGGCATTTTGCACATAAAAGTGAACATTATTTGTTCATGCCTTCTGTATTGTTCACATATTCATTTCTCCTCTCTCATCTTCTGTGGTCAATGATGACTTGCCTAGTATTATTTTTTTTCATTATGTGTTCTATCTCATATATTTATTCTTTAATAATTACTTATTGGCTATTGTTTGACACATAAAATGAAGGATTGATTTAATTGACCGCATTTCCCTATCTGGCTTGGTCCCACTTAGCAGAAATGGCATGCCACCTGTCAAGAGTATTGCACAAAGCATGAGCTACATAGCTCTGGCAACAAACCTAGGCATCTCTAGAATAATTGCGCTTGTAAGCAGAGCGGCAGGGTCTAGGTTACTTTTATATTTATTTTATCTTTAAATGAACATTAGAGAAAGTTTTATCTCTTTTTAAACATTAATTTATGTTATTGTTACTTGTTGTTAAATTTAAGTTCAGATTGGATAATGTGTTAATTGGAATACTGTTTGTACTTTTATTAATGAATGATTGTAGGTTTTATCTATAAATTAATACATCTTTCTAGCTTGTCAGCTTTAAAGGGTTTTATCGTTTATTTTTTTTACTAATCAGAAATATGTACTGGGAACAAACAGCAGCAATAAAAACTGAAAACATTTGCTTTCAATACATTGAAATTAAAGATACATCAGGCATGGATGTATCATGTCGTCTAGTTTAATTAGCATCTACACAGAGAAAATATTAAAAGGACTTGATTGACCGTCAGTGCTCAAGATCCATGGGCAAATAAACAACTTAAGATATACATATGACTGTATTGATAGCTAAGAATGAGCAAGAACTACAAGAGCTAATATTCCAAGTAGACAAAGGTAACAAGTAATATGGGTTGGACATTAGCTTCTAGAAAACTAATCCTATGGTTATCAGCAAAGAAGAGAAGAAGCCAAAAATAAATATCAAAATGTACGGAGAATTACTGAAGGAAGTAAAGAATAACTTATATCTTTTAAACATGATTACAGATGATGACAGATGAGAAAAATATGTAGAACGAGAACAGGATTGGTTAAAGGTACATTCAATGAGATGAGCAAATTACTAACATCCAAACAAATAAGCTAAAGATGAGGATTATCAAGTGCTATTCTTACTCAATATTTTTGTATGATTCAGAAACCTGGCAATTAATAAGCATTTGGAAGATATAATTAATGTATTTGAAATGTGGATAAATAAAAGAATTTGTCATATTTCATGGAAAGAAATATGGACAAATAAAGAAGTTCTAGAATAATTAGGAACCAAGAAATAGTTACTACAGAAAATAAAGGCAATTAAATTAAATATTTTGGACGCATAACAAGACATGAAGTATTAAACACATTATTGTAGTGGACATTTGAAGAGTGGCAAGCAAGAGGAAGACTAAGACACAAGTGAGAGAAAAACATCAAGAGATGGACAATTTACAACCTGGCAGAGTGCAACATCAGGAAGCTAAAATTTTCCGTTTTCAACGTTTCTAACAAGTGTAGAGAAGCTGAGCACAGATGTTCTCAATTGTGGAATTTTTCTGTCCTCTTCTTCTCCTCCAATCTCAGTTGTCTCCTGTAGGGTAATCTTTGAAAGTGAGTTGTGCCTCATTATATGTCTGAACCAGACACATGTACATCATTTCATCTCTGCCAAAATGAGGGAGAGGAAGTTGGAGGTCTATTGCAGTCGACCTTCGATAAAAAGACAGCACCTAATGATGATTGTTGAAGTTTATCTCTTTTTTTTATTTTGTAATTTGTGTGTTGTTAATATTGCAGAAAAATATGAAAATTAGCAGTTTCTGATTATAACATTTCTATTATGAAATATAATGGTAGTGTATTAGAATCATTTTGTTATTTACAAATTTACTTGCGGTTAATTGTTACTAACATTTTCCCAGACATGAATGAATGTGAAACAGCCCAGATGTGCCCAAATGGCAGATGTGTTAATATGGATGGATCATACAAATGTGTATGCAATGAAGGTTTCAAACAGTCTCCCAACCAGCAAATTTGTTATGGTAAATAGGTCTTATCTTTTAAGTTTGTAAGGGGGTGTCAGAGACAGTGCATAATATGGTTTGAGGGTCATGAAACACATTGTCGAAGATGTTGTTTCAGTTCCTCACCAGGCAAACCATTGGAAGAGATTCACATTACTAATTAAGCAATGGTTGACATGATCTCCACTGCTGAAGCCTATTTTTAATCTGAAGACAATTCTGCTAGAAGGCAATTAAGTCTTTTAGCATTGGCATACTTTGAGGTTGTAAGAGAATCATACCAAGGTTTCCTTGAGAGTAAGACTTCTCAGCTCATTGTTGTATTTTTTTGGTATTTCTAATCACCAGATGAACAGTGTGTTTCTAAATCTCCCTTTCTCATTACATTGCAGATAGTCTCGCTTTTTGTTACATTTCTAATCACCAGATAAACAGTATGTTCTAAATCTCTCTTTCTCATTACATTGCAGACAATCTCGCTTTTTGTTATATTTCTGATCATTACATGAACAGTGTGTTCTAAATCCCCCTTTCTCATTACATGACAAACAGCCTCACATTTTGTTGCATTCCTGATCACTAGATGAACAGTGTGTTCTAAATCCCCCTTTATCTTTACATGACAAACAGCCTCACATTTTGCTGTATTCCTGATCACCACATGAACAGTGTGTTCTAAATCTCCCTTTCTCATTACAAGACATATAGCCTCACTTTTTGTTGTAGTCCTGATCACCACCCGAACATCATTTTTGAAATTATAGTAGTAAACCTGCAGGTTCAGTTTGTTGATAGTGAAGAAATGAAAATCGTGGCATATCCTGAAGGACCTAGCCATCAAGCACAGTAAATGAGTCATGGATTTTTTAGGCACCACTTATGTGTTCAGTAGTTTGCCATTGCTTTCTGAAAGGTGAAGGTCTATTTTACCTTTTGTAAAAATCCCACGAAAACAAATTTGCTTCCAAACTTGACCTCCCTGGGGTTTGAACCAGGTACGCTTGGGTTTGTGATTGAGCTCACTACCGCTTGAGCTACAGACACTCATCAAAATAGTACATATTGCACAGTGTTGATAGTACAAGAACTCAAATCATATAACAATGCACATATGCTTTGTAACGAAATATACAAAACATTTTTCATAATATTACAGACATAAATGAATGTACAGAAAATGGCAGACTTTGTCAAAATGGACAATGCATAAACACAGAAGGAGGCTATAAATGTGAATGTGATACAGGTTTTCATCTTTCACCTGATGGAGCCTTTTGTTTAGGTTTGTTATAGAATTTTTCAAATTTTAAAACAATTGAGAATTCTTATGTCAATTCTTATCTGGCAATATTGTCTTTTGTACTGTAGTACTGTTATATAGTCACAAAGCTGAAAGTTTACCAGGCCATAGTGCTAACCACGCTGCTGTAGCGAGACATGGACAGTGTATAGCAGACACGGAAGAAAATTAAACCATTTCCACACAAGCTGTCTACGCAGAATTCTAAAAATAAACTGGCAGGACAAAATTCCAGACAGCGAAGTCCCCACAAGAGCAAAGATCCCAAGCGTCAACACCCTGTTGCCCAACTGAGATGGGTCGGTCACGTTGCTCGAATGCCTGATAAACGCATCCCAAAACAGTTGATGTATGGTGAGCTTGAAGGGGGCAGATGTTTAGCTGGTGGACAGAAAAATGCTTTAAAGACACTCTTAAAGTGTCTCTGAAATGCTTCGATATAGACAATACGTGCTGGGAATCCCTTGCACAAGATCGCCAAATGTGGCGCTGTAACAACAAAGAGGAACCCGAATAGCTGAGAATCATCGTATTGTTGAGTCACAGAGAAAACGAGCAGCGCGAAAAGACAGAGCACACAACACGCACATGTCTAACCTTGATCATGTATGCCCCACCTGTGGTCGGTGATTCTGTTCTAGGATTGGACTCTACAGTCACCTCCGCACACACCAGAGAGGTGCAACAGTACACGTCTGAGATTGTTGTCATCATCGCTTGCGATGGACGGCTATTACTGTTATATTGGTAAAGAGATCATCCTGTGTAAGAAAGAGATCAGAGCACTCATCGCTGTGCACAGTGTTCTGGTATACTATAATTCACATTGATATATGACAGGCTTGCTTCAAAAGCATTGATTGTAGGGGAGTTTAGGATGGATAAGGGGGTGTTCGTCAGTCTCTTGGCGACCTACTGTTGAATGATAACACTAAAATTGACATTAAATCAATCCAGCGATTTAAGGAATTTGAAATTACTCACATTTTACAAGTATAGTTGGATGCTTGTGGGGTAGAGAGAGAAGTGTGTTTAACCAGCAAGACACAGGAAGTGGGGGTGTCAGGTGATTAGGGTTGGTGGCTCCTTAACCCTTTGGTCCCCAGCACATCCAAAAAAATTACCTCATAAAAACACTAAAAGGGGAATAACTCCTCAAAAAACGCAACATGTCTTTCTAAAAATTAATAATAATAAAACTATTGCTTGTAGAACATTCAAATAATGAGCAACAATACTGTGAACTGGATAAAGTTTCACAAGAAATTATACCCATAAAGATGTAATTCTGCAGATAAACCTTAATTTCGGCAGCAGTTACTGCGTCCCACTTTGAATCAATTTTCCCAGCTCTTTTCTGACGTTGATCAGCGTACAAATTCAAAATACTGCTCCTCAAAAATTAAGCTGAAATAATCGAATGGTTCTGCACCCTCCTCTAGTGTATGAGAAGGCCCACTCTCTTCCATAAATGGCTCCACAACTAATGGGGAAGTGGTATCACTCCAACCATCCCTGTCAACAACGGGCACAGGGTCGGTCTCCTCGATGTCGGAAGAAAATCCTCTAAATCTAATTGAACATCGTGGTCGACAGGTTCAGCTTCGTCGTCACTGGACAATTCAACATCACTCTCAGAATCACAAGATCTAATGTAATCCCTATCTCACCTAGCTGCATGAAATGTCCCTCAAACTCAAAGTCCTCACTTTAACTATCGGTATTGAAATTAGAAGCCATTTCCCCAAATAATTTCGAACTATGAAGCACAATTTATAAAATTCACAAAGAAATACTAGCTCCGATCAGTTTTCGGTGTGAAATAAGGAAAATTTCCCGGTTGCGTCCTACTTATAGGTCACAGTTCAAGCTATATGAAATTTGGACTTCTCGTTTTATTTAGCGAATTCTTCCGAAACAATATAAAAAAACCTGTATATTTCCGTATACGGCGCCCTACGGTAAACCCGTATATTTCCGTATATGGCGGCCAAAGGGTTAAAGAAGAGATAGAGATGAACTCTTTCCACACAGAGTTATTTCAATTTTCAAACTTAATTCAAGGGAGGTAAAATAAAAAAAACCTAACTTCTTGTCAATAAATAAACATATATATTATTTTATGCTAAATTGAAGAAAACTGGTCAACCCAATAGAATAACAAGGTTGAAAAGTAGAAGTAAAACTAGAAAGACTTCTTATAAGGAAGCAACTCTATGGCGCAGTGTGCGGCTAATAGCGTGCAACGGACTTCCGCTGTGGCGCAGTGTGCTAAAAACGTGGAAAGAGTTAATAATAAACATTTTAAAATAAGTTTATTTTGTGATTTTGCTATTGAATAATCATTTAAAATTTGAATTCTACATTTTAATTTGTCTTATGCCCGTCTTACACGATCCATTTTTTCAGCGATTTTCTATTTCATGCATATAATCATTTGAAAATTGACCATGTATTACAGAAATATATATACATTTTCTATGTCAACTAGAAAATAGAGCATGTATATATGTAGGAGGGGGGCGTTGACAAACAGTTATAATGTGGAGGGGGTGTTACAAAGTTTATGTTGTGCAAAGTGGGCGGTGGGCGGAAAATGTTTGGGAATCTACGGTTTAGATAGACCCATTTTATTACCTATTTTATCTTGACAATTATAGAAAGCTTTAAAATTTGCTTTGCTGAACATATCTTTAATATTATTTTTGTGTTTTCTTGAATTTTAGACTACGATGAATGTAAAAGAAGTGGCATGTGTGTGAATGGTAGGTGTCAGAACATGATGGGCAGTTACAAGTGCATATGCAACCCAGGCTTCCAACTTGGTCCAGACGGGCAGGTCTGCATTGGTAGGAGTTCTAGTTTGGTTAAAGTGATTCTGTTATGAAATGTTGGCTGTATTTATCTTTTAAATTACTGAGACGTTTATCCAGATTGATTCTTATGATGCTGATAATATATTTTTAATAGCATTTCAGAATGAAATTTATATTTGAAGTGGTTAAAATTTGTAGAATGAATGGGGAAATAAGTAAATTGTTCAGTAATAATGAGACAAGGAAACAAGAAATTTTTTTTAAAAGTAGTGATGAAGTAGTGATATCATGGTAACAAGCAAAGTTAAAATCTTAAGCAAGAAGAAAAGCATCATCAGTATATACACACAATCAATGTCCATGAAAAAATTGAAGATTTTGTTTGTACGTTGCACTGCGGTTGATAGGCTCTTACACCTGTAGGACAGGCACATCTGAAAATTTCAGCCAAAAGTTTTGTGATGAGTAACCTGAAAAGTCTATTACTGGAAACCAGAAAATGTAGTACAACTTTATGCAGCTAACATGACAATTGTGTAAGAATTGACAAAGGAATTTGGAGGTGAAGTAGTCACAAACATGAGGGTGTGTCTCAGAGTTGCATCCAAAATTTGGGCATGTTGAACATGCCCTCCATTCCAGCTAGTCATGTACATTTCACAGAGTATTTTAATACCAACAGTTATGAAATATTTTGTATATTTAAAATAATATTTGTAATTTTTATTGGGTGACATTTTGTGTAAGTAAAAAAGTAAAGGAACCTTTTTATACCATGTGGTATTGTAGGAGTAGCCCCAGGGGCAGCCAGCGGATGACAAGTAACTCAGTTTATAGAATACATAAATAACTTAGTAGACTATATGTTGCACTCTCTAAACAGAAGGGCAACACATGACAACAAGAAATATACGTAGGAAAAACCAAATGACGAAAAGTAGTGACAGCTTAGGAACGAGGTTAGAAGAGAAAACAATAGCACTGGACACAAACAGACGTGGTTGTATGATTTTCTGCAATAAAAGCTGTAATATGAAGTCTCGAAGAATAGTCTGTCTTTTATAAATCGTCATGTGGTTGACAGTACAATGTGGTACAAACCTTCAAGTCATATGTTCTCATACAACCCATCGATGTGATCAATCATAGACGTTTACAATGTATTGCATGTTTGTCAGTTGTCAACTAGCCAATGTCGTGAGCGTACATGCCGCCAGCAGATACCCCAGTACATAAACATCATTATTAAAGACAAGTAGTTACCAGCGATTATCAACAACCCCCAGCAGCAATCGTCAACAGTATATAGGGTAATACAGTGTTAGGCCTGTGTTTTTCATTAACCGGTACACAATGGGTGATGTGGTCAAGCTGGTGACATTTTGTGTGCCACCCTATATATGTGTGAAAAATCATGTTAACAGTTATCATTTCTTTACCTTCATATACCTTTACTGATATAAAAGATGCATTTGATGCTAAATATATTTTAAAATTACCAAGTCCTTTGTTAACAGAAAGGTTTTAAAGTTTTGTAAAATTCATTTTTGTTTTCAAATGTGGACAGCATTTATGTCTATGCATTTATAGTGTCCTAATAAGTGCTCAGTCCTTTTCAGAAAGTTTAAAATGTCAGCAGAAGAGAATGTGCATCATTAATACAGAAACAGTTATGAAAATGTTTGCAACTCAGATTTTCTGGGTTCCAGCTTTGGTTATTGTGGAATCGACTGTACCAACAAACTGAACACAGTATATTGGTTTACAAATCGAGCGCAATTGATTTATTGACATGCAATTTCAAACACTTACTTTTTGTGATATTAAAAATAGAATAAAGATATTTTGTTTGCTAGTACACATGAAAAGGTTAATATTGGTGTGGAATATAAACTGGAAGAACTCATATATCATACAATATATGTACAATGGTAGTTTTATTATATATTTGAAAAGGAAACAGTTCTCTTACTTGTAGGTATGTTATAAAACAGATGAGTGGTTAGAGCACAGTCTAGCGGGCAGAATTCATTGGATAGAGTTTTTAGATAGCAATGAGAGTACATTTTTGGCATTTCAACATTTTAGCTTGAAACAAAAGTAAATTGAAGAGGTGGGAGAAGCTTCTACATACTTATTTTCTTCTTCGAAAGCTCCATATTGACCACTCTTTGTGATTTGTATGTGATCTGAGCCTAAGAGGATTGTACATTGTGCCAGTTATGTGTCTACAAGTAGGTCAGCACATCTGTTTTCTGCAACGCTTTTTATTTACTAGGGTAGCTTCCCTAGGTCCCTACCTCGGTTGCCTCTTATGACATGCCTTATAGGTTGCAGTGTTACTATTCTTTGCTCCCTTGCGAGCTCCAGCAACACACAGGTATGGTTGACACGCTAGCAATACTGATGTCAAAATTGACCTATAGTAATGAAAACACTATTTTTTCAAATTAATTGTTATCATATATCTACATTTTTATTTAGAATATACTACACTGACATCAACTACTTGTCTCACTCTTTTGCAAATCTAGATATTAATGAATGTGTGCTGACTCCAAACATCTGCAACAAGGGTATTTGTATCAACAATCAAGGAAGTTTCCGGTGTGATTGCCCACAAGGCTTTGTACTGGGTCCAGATGGAAGAACTTGTCTTGGTGAGATTTCAAAATATATAAATAATTGCAATTACTATTTTATTAGATATATATATATATATATATATATATGTTGTAACTGTCATTGCAGAATATACATGTAAAATTTAAAAATCCATAATTTGGTTCCTAAAAGCGACGAAGAATGTATAGTTTGTCACATAATTTATATGTTGTATAATTTCTTCATTTTTCACAAATTGTCTTAAAAACTTCCTATTACTATTTTATAGTCGTTGATTTATTGTATCCTCTGTTTTGAGAGAGGGCAGAATGTATTATGTTATAGTTGAGAAATTTGAATTACCTTATCAATCAAACTAATTCATTATATTTTTTAACAGATGTGCGCCGGGGCCTCTGCTATCCTGACTACCGAGGTGGCAGATGCTTGAATCCTCTTCCTCATCTCATGTCAAGGTCTGGTTGTTGCTGTAGCTTGACCCCACCTGGTCAGACTTATGCCTGGGGTCAACCATGTGAACCTTGTCCTGCTATGGAAGATCCAGAGTTCATTCAGCTGTGTCCATATGGAAAGGGCAAAGACCATGATAGAAGAGGTGAATTATGTCTTTATTATCTTCCTCCCATAATTGTGCACAGACATTTTCTGCCTTGATTCAATCTGAAATTGTCCGTAGTGTTCATTTTATTTCTTAATATTTTATTTACATCCCTTTTTTTGCATTCTTTCTGAAGCAAGGGAAAACAGTGTAATGACCTA
Organism: Arion vulgaris; assembly: GCA_020796225.1. Taxonomy (NCBI): domain Eukaryota; kingdom Metazoa; phylum Mollusca; class Gastropoda; order Stylommatophora; family Arionidae; genus Arion; species Arion vulgaris. Next base: position 75,261,635 of record CM036753.1, read on the forward strand.
TTTGCAGATATATTGTGTCAAAGTACTTAATATAATAGTACCTGTAGCGAATGGTACATCTGATATAACTTCCTTAAACATATCATCAGACAAATATTCATTCCAACATGTAGATCACTTTCTTTTGTTTCATGGAACACTGTCATAATCTTGTATGCAATTAATATAAAAAATTGAGAGAGATGGATGTCGATATTGGTGCAACAACCCAAAAAAGAACAACATACCAAATATGAAAAAAGATTGATTAACTCTTTCCACGCTGAGTTATTTCCTCAATTTATTCAAGTTAATTCAAGGGAGGTCAAAAATATTGGTTTTTTTTAAATCCTAACTACTCGTCAATAAATAAACATATATATATTATTATATACTAAATTGAAGAAAACTGGACAACCCAATAGAATAGCAAGGTTGAAAAGTAGTATAAGTAAAACAGTAGAAGTAACACTAGAAAGACTTATAAGGAAAGGAACTCTATGGAGCAGTGTGCGGCTAATGGCGTTCAACGGACTTCCGCCATGGTGCAGTGTGCAGTGAAAAATGTGGAAAGAGTTGATCAATATCAAACTGGCAGCAATAGAAATCTCTTGTGAAAGCATTATATGTCAAATGGTTAATAAAGAAGATATAGATAGATAATGCAGATTCTCATTATCCTTTTGAAAATAAACAATAAATAGCATAATTTGTTATAAATAATGTGATAGTCAGTGTAAACTGTGTGTTTAAAAAAATATCATTTGCTTCACTTTTGTTTACCTCAGATATCAATGAGTGTCAGCAATGGCCAGACATATGCCCTAATATCATTTGCTTCACTTTTGTTTACCTCAGATATCAATGAGTGTCAGCAATGGCCAGACATATGCCCTAATATCATTTGCTTCACTTTTGTTTACCTCAGATATCAATGAGTGTCAGCAATGGCCAGACATATGCCCTAATATCATTTGCTTCACTTTTGTTTACCTCAGATATCAATAGTGTCAGATGTGAACATATGCCTAATATCATTTGCTTCTTTTGTTTACCTCAGATATCATAGTGTCAGCAATGGCCAGACATATGTCCTAATATCATTTGCTTCACTTTTGTTTACCTCAGATATCAATGAGTGTCAGCAATGGCCAGACATATACCCTAATATCATTTGCTTCACTTTTGTTTACCTCAGATATCAATGAGTGTCAGCAATGGCCAGACATATGCCCTAATATCATTTGCTTCACTTTTGTTTACCTCAGATATCAATGAGTGTCAGCAATGGCCAGACATATGTCCTAATATCATTTGCTTCACTTTTGTTTACCTCAGATATCAATGAGTGTCAGCAATGGCCAGACATATACCCTAATATCATTTGCTTCACTTTTGTTTACCTCAGATATCAATGAGTGTCAGCAATGGCCAGACATATGCCCTAATATCATTTGCTTCACTTTTGTTTACCTCAGATATCAATGAGTGTCAGCAAGGGCAGACATATGCCTAATATCATTTGCTTCACTTTGTTTACCCAGATATCAATGAGTGTCAGAATGGCCAGACATATGCCTAATATCTTTTGTTTTTGTTTACCTCAGATATCAATAGTCAGCATGGCAGACATATGCCTAATATCATTTGCTTCACTTTGTTTACTCAGATATCAATAGTGCAGAATGGCGACATATGCCAATATCATTTCTTCACTTGTTTACTCGATATCAGAGGTCAGCATGGCAGACATATGCTAATATCATTTGCTTCACTTGTTTACCTCAGATATCAATGAGTGTCAAGCAGACATATGCTAATATCATTTGTTCACTTGTTACCAGATATCAATAGTGTCAGCAATGGCCGACATATGCTAATATCATTTGTCACTTTGTTTACCTCAGATATCAATGAGTGTCAGCAATGGCCAGACATATGCCCTAATATCATTTGTTACTTGTTTACCTCAGATATCAATGAGTGTCAGAATGGCCAGACATATGCCCTAATATCATTTGCTTCACTTTGTTTACCAGATATCAATGAGTGTCAGAATGGCAACATATGCCTAATATCATTGCTTCACTTTGTTTACCTCAGATATCAATGAGTGTCAGCAATGGAGACATATGCCTAATATCATTGCTTCACTTTTGTTTACTCAGATATCAATGAGTGTCAGCAAGGCCAGACATATGCCTAATATCATTTGTTCACTTGTTTACCTCAGATATCAATGAGGTCAGCAATCAGACATATGCCCAATGAGGTTGTGAAAATTTAATACTACGTTGTGTCTGCAATCTGGTTTCATGATTCCACTGCTCAGATGTTTAGTAGGTAATAATTTCAAAATATTACAATGTAATGTGAATGAATGATTGTAATTTAGTAAATATAATGAATTCAAATCTTGTGCTTGTCAGCCTGCATCCAAACCTGATATTGATGGTATTCCGCTTTTATTTTAAATGCATATCACATATAACATCATTGTGTTTATTTTCTGAAGTTTTTTTTAGATTTTTATGTTCACTAAAAAGTGTTTTAATTTGGTACAGCTCAGGGATTGTGTGCTAAATTTGTGGACAGGTGGATAGAAAACAAGGGCAAAATAACAATGGTCCTATATGGAACACAGGAGAATATGAATTATCTGCCATTGTGATTGTGCTGTGTTTCATATAGGACCACTGTTATTTTGCCTTTGTTGTCTTGCAGTCTGTGCTTGATAGAGACTTTTTCATCAAAACTTTGTATTTCTATTTTGTTAAACTACCTTACTTGATGTTTTGATATTTTGCCAAATTGTCCACTGCCAATCGATTCCCCAGCAAAATTTACTTCCCTCCCCAATTACACACAGGCAAGCTTGTACACATACACACACAATCATTCATTTTTTTAAATGTCCAGAGGTTTTTTTTTTATACTTTCTGTTTTCACACTTTGTAAAACTATCTTATGTCTCTTTCTTTTATACTATGGCACTGATAGTAGTTTTACTGCATTCTTCTGTTATCATAAGTAGGACTGAACACTTGAAGGGCAGAATGAGGTGTGTATTGAAACCAATAAACCATGAGAACCATCTCCACACATACCCTTCTGAAAGATACTGATCGAATTTGGATCTGCCCAAAGAGATACAATGTCTGTTCAATAACCAACCGTGTCCTAATGAGTATTTTTTTTTATTCTTCAGATATTAATGAATGTGATATAAACACAAGGCTATGTGATGGAGGACAGTGTAGAAATACACCTGGCAGTTACCATTGTACATGTCCAGAAGGTTACCAGTTCAATTTGAGATCTCTTATGTGTGAAGGTTTGTTAATCTGTATTTGTGCTTGTTTATATTTAGCTGCTTAACCCTCATAGTTTGTAAAATACTGTAAATTTTTGAGGTTTTCAGATAAAGTAGCATGTGATTTTGACCAGATAAAAGTATCTTCTCTTTAGGCATTTCCCATTCCAACACAAGTCTGGTTTTACGAGATCAACTTAATCAAAAGTTCACTACCATTAATGAAGTTTAGTCTAATATTTGATAGATCATCTTCACTGCATATTGAACCAATTACTCCATAAGTGCTCCAATTCCTTGATTTGGTTGATTCTCAGCATGTAGCAACTGACTAAATCAATTATGTGTTGGTTTACTATTCTTCTTTGGCTTCCAGCATTAGTGCTCTTGTCTGGCTACACCCTGTTTGATTTGATATTCTTACAGCCTAGTCAGGGTTTCAAATTCCCCCCTTATTACTTGAATTGGTTACATCACCTGCCTTCCAGAGGCCATTCAGAATTTCTGTCTGGTCACTGCTTTTCTCTTTCTACAGTAGTGATATCTACATATCTTTACAACCATTCGTCCCTCTTTAAACTTGTGTGTCCTTGCACACAAAAATGGATTTTTGTCAGCCTTGATTGCCTCAGAAACTCCAACATCTGCCACTGAGTCTAGTTGTCTTGATCTTCCTGAGTATAATCATTATTTTTGTGGCGTGCACGCGGCTGTTTCATTCTGGAATTAGTTCACACAGGAAACATTTCACAGTTGTTAGCATTTCGTGTGATTTTTATTGGCACAGGAATGGAGCAATTATGGGGTGACCCGTTGCAGTGAAGTTGGAACCGTATTATGAACTATGAATCATTAACTAAGAAAGCATCCATAGGTAAAATCTGTTATTTCAGTCAGATCATTGCTTTAGCTACTCCCATAACTTCCACTTAATTTAGTTACGGCCTGAGGTCTAAGTAAAAAAAAACAATATAAAACGAGATATAAGTTCTTGACTTGGGTAAAATAACATAAAATTTCTCTCGCAAAGACATTTTTAAAAACTTTCTTCTTTCCACAGATCTGAATGAATGTCGAAATAACCTATGTGTTGGGGGAGAGTGTATCAACACCCCAGGCAGCTTCAAATGCAAGTGTGCAGTAGGCAGAATCCTTGACTCAACAGGACGCATTTGCATAGGCATGCACTTTTATTGTTACAGTTTAATTAATACTTCACCAACCACCATGTTCTATTAGAAGATTTTTCTTTTGTAAACCAATACATATCCTTTCTTACACTTCTTTTTTTTTTAACCAGAAAATGAAGCATAGAATAGAATGACTTCATTTAAATGAATTAGTTTCTTGATTTCTGATATGCATATACTGCACAAATAATTAAAGACTTTATAATTTTTTTAACATGGTCAACAGCATCTTTTATTTTATTTATTATTATATAATTACCTAGTTCCAACATGTTGATTTGTAGTTAATAAAGTGGATTCTGAAATACAATACATTACAAAGGGAGTTAGTGCACTGGGTTCAAGTATAGATTGCTAATGTCATGTTTATTCTCAGATAACCGCCAAGGTACTTGTTGGTTGAGCATCATCAATGGAAAATGTGAGAACAACCTACCAGGACTACTCACACAGTCTGAATGCTGTAGCTCAATAGGACAAGCATGGGGAAGCCCATGTGCTCCCTGCCCACCTCAGAGTAAATATTAGGTTTACATTCTGTACATATATTTCTTGTTTCTGTGATAGGTGTGAGTGCTTGGCATGCACACATTTTCTTCTTCCTTATTTGCACTACATCAACCTCTTGTTAAACCACTATTTGTGGTCTGTATTTGATTTGCGCTTTAGAATGTGAGTTTGTCAGTTATGTGCCTACAGACCTGTAGGCCAGCACATCTGGTTTCTGCATATTTTTTTCTTGGGTTTGCCTCCATAGTGCAGGAATGAAAATCGTGGCATATACTTTATAGGACTTTGCCATCAACCATAGAAAATGAGTCATTGATTTTCAGGCACCACTTATACGTTCAGTAGTTTGCCATTGCTTTCTAAACAGTGAGGTCTGTTCTTAACCATTCGGAGAAATCCACAGGAACAAATTTCCTTCCCAAACTACCCTCTGTAGAGTTTGAGCAAGGTACTCTTGCGTTGTGATCGAGCTCACTACCAGTAAACACATTTTAAAAATAATGTACGATTACTGAATTAATATATTTTTGTGAGTTATGTTTCTTTGGTTTCCTTCTCAAGTGCTTTGAATTTTTGTTTATAAATATTGTGTTATAATTTGCATTTCTTACAATATACTGAATAAAATAGATTGAATTTGCTTGCTAGTATAGTAATTCAGTATTTATGATGGGTCTATAATAGTGCAAAATAAAAGAACATGTTGACTTCACATAGGAAATTGACTATCATTATCCAAGCCCATTTTCTATGGTCTATGCACTTCAGCATAATATTTGTAATTCACATCTGGTTGTTTTCCCTCCTGTTAAATAAGGTAAACAATTACCTTATTTACTCTTGAGTTGATTTCATCATCTGTGGTATTGGAACTGAACACTAATCTTGTTGGGTAGGCATCAATCAAAATAGACAGTGGTTTAAAGCAGTGCCACACAATAATCTTTTCAGCTTCTATTTGAGCACAGGTCTTCAAAACATATGCAATGTTTTCTGTTTTATGTTATTCTCTCCTCAGTATACTTTTCATTTAAATTATTTTATTTAGTTTTTTGAGGAGGATTTAGATTTTTACAGGATAACATAGCAAGTGCATAGATAACTTTAGTCACCTCTTGCAGCATACATAACACATTACAATATTATTTTTATTTGCTCCTGAAATGTTCTTGTTGCATAGTAATTGTACACTGCTAAAATAATTTTTACTGTCATACTGAACAATTTACACTTCACAGGTGAGCTTCACTGTCCTAAAGGATATACCTTCAAAAATGGAGTGACCTGTGTAGGTAAGTATTATAATTGGACCTCTGTATGTGTTTAAGTGTGAACTGTATAGGTATGGTTACAAATGTGAACTGGAGAAGTATTTTTATAGAAATGTGGTCGCACGCCTGCCCAGCGTGTTATTAGCGCGTTGGATGACGGTGTGACAAGTCCTCTGTGAGTGGGGGCTCAATTCCGTGGGCTGGCAGAAAAGTCACAGGTTCTCTAGATTTACGGTGTTCGTGGCATCGAACCGAAGGGTTACGATGTTCATGGCACTGAGTAGAAGAGCTGAAAGCTCAAGTGCTTCTGGATTGGACAAAACAAAAAATAGAAATGGGGCCATAATAAAGCATCTTATTCTTCTTTCTCTAATCCTGCTTTGCCTCACAGTGTCAAGATGAGAAGAAATTTACAGAATAGGCTCTTGTGTACACTCTGTGCAGTGTGTCTTTCACTGCCTGCTTTATTTCTGTGTTCCACCTTTTGCATGGGAGACATTTGGCTGGTATCTCTTGTGTATGAATAGCATTGCCTGTTGAGAAACTGTTGGTAATCTGCTTATATGTCCAAACTATATAATTTATTGTTTCTTGATGAAGTTCAGTACTGATGTTATAGCCACTTTTTCCTGAGTTCTTCATTTCTAAATTTGTATTTTTTTATACTACCAGCATTCTGCGTAGACATTTCATCTTTGTTGTGACTAGTTTTTGTTGTCATTTTATGCCAATGTCCAGGTTTGACACTGTTAGCATAATGTCTGGAGAAAGATCTTGTTGTATTCTTTCTTTCTTGTGTCTTAGTCAGGGGCCATGTTTGGCACTGATAGAGAGTTGGAATAAATATGCAGTTTATCAGTTGTCGTAACATTACAGTTGTTATATATTCAATCTTCAATAAAGGATGTAATCATGTGAAATGATCTGAATCATTGTCAGAGAAAGATTACAAAAATATCTTTCTATTTGTTTAGACATCAATGAGTGTGAACGCATTCCTAATATCTGCAAAGGAGGTGGTCAATGTGTCAACACAGAGGGCTCTTTCACATGCACTTGTCCCTCTGGCCTTTCATTGGATCCTACAGGACGCAGATGTATTGGTGAGTTCAGGAAGTTGCTGGTGAGTTCTAAGAGGTGAATTTGTCAGTGCTATTTATTACATTTATGAATGCTAATGTTTATATGCATAATTAAAGCACATATCTGTGACAATAATATGTTACATGGTTACATTTATTTTATATATTTACAGTAGCAACCTGTTGTACTGAAAAATCACAAGCATCTGATTCAAGAAGCTTGGAAAGTTCTTTATACATTTTGTTAAAGAGTTACAGTTATCATTCCTATAATTTGGAGTTATGAAAATAAGAAAGATTATGCTTGTCTAGATGGACAGTTTACAACTGCTTACAATTTGTGAACTAACCAATCATGCTGTATGCAGCAGAAGAACAATTACATATGTTTCAAGAACTTGATTCTGGGACTGTCAATTGCTGCTATATTAATGTACTTTTTGTTCATTTTGGTTAATTATAATTTTGCAAAGCATTAAGCAATTTCCAACTTTCCCCATCACCCTGGACATGCGATGCTGGTTTTTTAAGTAATTCAAATTTTATTACTTAGTTACAGTAACTCATAGTTAGCATTTAGCTCTTAACTATGAATATTATTGTATTTCTACATTTTCTTCTCAGATCTTAGACGGAGCAACTGTTACCAGGATTATGCACGAATGTTTTGCTCCTTACCATTCATGGGCCTATATACTAGATCAGACTGCTGCTGTTCCTTAGGTGCTGCCTGGGGAGATCCATGTACCTCTTGTCCAAGAGATGCAACAGGTCTGTCTGTCCTTGGCCAGTAATATTTTTTAGAATTCTTTTATGTTTTGCTTATTTATATTTTATATAAATGCCGTATAAAAATATTCGCTTATGAATACTGACTAAACTTAAAATCCTGACAATCTCGTGTGCTGGAGACACATTACCTCAAATGTCATAAACCTCAAGATTCTGTTAGTTTTTAGTATTCCTTTTATTTGTATTTCTTTCTTAATTATAAATTGCACTTTAATATTATGTCTCTTATATTATGTCTGCATCTTCTTCTCCTCCACCATTTACTTCTTTATAGAAATGTTGGGGTGGGCAAAAATAGTGATCTTGTATGTGTTTGTTCTAATGTACTTTGTAAGCTTTTATTCATTTTCTTAAGGTTGTTCTTGATGCAGTTATTCCATCTTTTGTGTGGTATTCCTCTCGCTCTGTACTCGTTATACTTTTTCTGTGTGGCTCTCTATGGTAGGTGATACCAGGGCATTCTTGTCAGGTGTTCAAACCATTTAATCTGTTGTTCTTTTATGAATTGCATGACTGGTTTTACATCCAGTCTTCTTATGATTTCTTCATTTCTAATTTTGGCTCTTATATTCACACCTGCAGCTCTTCTAAGACACCTCATCTCTGTTATGATTTTTCACTCATTCGGTGCTGTTATTGGCCATGTTTGACACTGGTAACATAGTGTTGGCCAGAAAATCATTCTTATAATATTTGCTTTACTTTTTAGAGTATCTCTTTATGGGACAATAGTGGTGTTAACTGTCCCAGTATCTGGTTGCATCAAACTGACTAAAAAAATTGTTATTTTTGATCTGTTCGTCATGGGATATAAAATTGGCGCATTGCAATTCACAGATAGGAAGTTGTTGATATCTTGCAATCATTTACCAATGTTATCCTAGCAGAGGCTACTAGTAAATAACAAAATAAAATTACATCACATAATAAATGAAGAACGTATGGGCCTAAAATGTAAATGTGGGACTGAAAACCAAAAAATCTAAACAAATGTGAAAAACTAGAAATTTAAAAAAAGAAGATAAAACAATAATAATTAGGGATTTATTGTCTGACTGTATATGTTATGTCTGCCATATATGAAGTCTGAATGCTTTGTTTCTTTTGTATCCTTTTCTTGATAAAGGCATTTTGGTTGAAACGCCGCTGTATATTGTTTTTGTACTTTGTAAAACTACAGTACTTTGTTTTACATGTTTCACCAGTGCTACATAGTTTTACTGAAGTCTTACATTATATGTGAAAATTATATTATTAATTTGCTGTTTTATTACCTGTTAGAAGTTAGGTACCTTAATATCATTAACCTTTTTGATTACGCTTTATTACAAATAAGATTGTTCTCACAAATTCTAGTAATAGCAACATGTCTTAATTTTGCTTTTTAGTAACCCATTGCTGTTGATTTATTTCAGAGGAGTATGAGGCACTGTGTGAAGATGGCAAACCTGGGGAACAAATTAAAGGTAGTTTTCAACATGTTTTAATTATTTAAAACCTGGTCACCCACAACATTAAAGTCTATTTTTTAGAGCTCCTTAGCAAAAAATGTATGTAACAGAGTCAAAACCAAAACTAGTTATTGTGAAAGCCAAGTGCTAAAATTATAATTCTTTTATCTCTACTTGGTCTGTCCTGATCATGTGCATATTCCTGCTTGATATACAAGTTCTCCCATCATGTAAACCTGTGGCTGTCAAGACAAATCTGTGCGCGAAAAGTCTTCCATGGTTGTTACATTGAATTCCGGAGACATTGTTGCCACCTCATGCCTGATATGTCACTTCAGATGTTCAGTTCTTAATCTTCCTGCAATAAGTTTCTTCTTTCTTTTAATTTTACTCTTGATTTCTCCCTATCCCGCCCCCATGCACAGCGCTTCATAATCAACTCCCAGAAATCAGCTTCACTGTCTGTATCATGCATATTTCTCAAGCACACTTCTTTATTCTGAACTAGAAAGTGGTATTGAGATCTCCTACTTGTTTGCAATTTCCCATTGAGAAATTTGTCATTGCTGTCCCTACTTGCAATCACTCCAAAACACTATAAAACTTATAAAAGAGAGTTAACACTGTTAAAAACTTAAATTTACTTTATACATTGCATAGGACATCTTCTTATTATTCGTTTCCGCTCCTAGTGAGCATAGGGTCTCAACAGTTGTCCTCCATTTTCCTGGGTCTCATGCCGTTTTCTTTTTGGCTTCACAGGATAAACCGGCATCCTTCAGTTTCTCTGGCAGACTTTCTATATCCAGGTCTGTTTAGTGTGTTCCCTTTCAATTCCCCTTGCGGGTTCCACTATAGTGTCTGTTCAGTAACACTCAACTGTGTCTTCCGCATGGTATGCCTGACACCCATTTCTGTTTTCTCTCATGACCTGAGTTATCATTGGTTTCAGCCCTGGTCTGATTCACAGACCTGTATTTACCACTCTATCATACAATCTCAGTCTGAGAGTTCACCAAAGACATTTGCGGATAAAGATCTGAATCTTATTTGTATTAGACTTGGGGAATCGCCATTTATATGAGCCATGCAAAAAAACAGATTTGAACGTAAATCCCAAAACTTTGTTTTAGTGAAGATTGCAGAAGATTTCTACACTGCACAAGACAGCAAAGGCTTGCCAAGCTTTCCTAATTCTGGAATTAATGTCCTTATCTGTACCTCCTGATTGGCTGATCTTGCTAAAGATGAAAGTCTTGGTTCTTTCCTAGTAGATATTTCTCCCAGTCTCCAGCAGGTTCATGATAGTGGAGATCATTTTTATTCATGATATGTTAGCCAGATAAATCTGTTTCAAAGGCATCATGTGGGGAGAAAAAGCAAGGTCTTTGATAGTATGTTTCTTAACTCCTTGTGGACCAAACGCCACACTACATGGCGTGGGGTTGGACACCTTTTTCAGGAGCCACACTGAAAGGCATTTTTTTATTCTAAAAACAAATGGCTTGTAAAAACATGGCTTTTGCCCTGGTCCACTGAGAGTTAATATTGATTCCTCCAATGAAGTAATAGCTCATTATCGCTTGTAACTTGTTCTGTTTTTAAATTGGCTGTTAATTTAAGTCATCCCCAAAGATAATAAATACATTAATATAAATGTATGTACTACATTTGTGTTCCAGACATAAATGAATGTGCCATGTTTCCTGGACTGTGTACTAATGGAAGATGTAAAAATACAATTGGCAGCTTTGAATGTGAATGTAATTCAGGATTTGCAAAGGACAATTTGGGAACAAATTGCACAGGTAATGAATGTTTTTAATTTGTTTTGTAGTTTGTCAGTTTTAATAATCACATACATTATTTTGAAGTCACATAACATATGTTTTCCTAAGATGTAAAAATTTATATGTATGAAATTTATTGCTAAATCACAGATGTTTATATTTTTATTCATTATTTTCAGAGACGCTTTTGTATTTTATGAAAAATAATTATTCCAAAGACAGAAAATTGTAAAGAGACAAGGAGCATAAAAAAAGAATGACATGTAACAGTTATATATAGGTTTCAGATAACCTATTTTATGAGCACCAAGATTTGTGGAGATCCATGATCGTCTATGCCAGCCGGCACAGCACCTGATGATGATGATGACTTTATGAGCATGTATTTCTGAGAAGATTTATGTTATTTTCATTGATAACGATGAGAATAATTTATTTATGGTAAACAGAGCATTTTTACATAAATAATGTGCAATATTTTTATTAAATGACAGTTGCATAAAATAAAGAAACTGACAAATTACTTGATGCAACGGAAATGCAGTTCTTGAGGATAATGTTATACATGATATCTCTAAATACCAGGATTCTAATGCATAATAAACTTGCCATATACAAAATCTGGAAAAATTCAAATCTGCACTACACAGTTGCTAAGCTGACATATTTAATTTGGGGGTGACAATTTGCGTCTTCTCAAACATGTAGGAACTCTGAAGTTAGGATAGGTCAAGACCGAAAGCTCATACTATTTAATCAGAGCACAAGGAGTTTTTTCAAGAACCCCAGAGGAAGCAACGGAAGTAACGAATATGATCAACAAATAAACAGATACAGGTATTAAGAGCTTCCGAAAAACAAGTAGACAAACACGGGACTCGAACCACTAAACACTATTAACGAACCCTACCTGATTATTTCTGTGTCTGGTAATAACAAGCGTCTGAGAAAGACACTCCCCGTGAGTCATTTTTTTAGAATGGCTCATTGGTTGTGTACGTAAGGACGCTCGTATTGCTAGGCTAGGCGATTGGTGTCGTAAGGACTAGGGTAAGTGGTTGAGTCCGTGTTTGTCACTTGTTTTCGAAGCTCTTAATACTGTATCTGTTTATTGTTGATGATACTATTTAATCAGGACACTTTAATATTATGTTACATGTTTTTTCATGAAATATAGTTCATGAGAGAACCAAATGAAGATGAAAGGAAATTTATTTCTCTGAACACATGTTCCAAACCAGTTAAGTGAAGATATAGGAATTATCTTTTGTCTTGCGGATATGTTACGGATGATGTAACTTTGTTGGACATAATTATTGAAGAGAGGGAACGGTTTTGAATATATTGGTTCATTAATAAAAAGCAGCAGAGAAGAGGAAGATCAAATTGATGTCAGATGTTATAGATGACTTGAACATGATGGAACTAGAGGGATAACTAGTAAGAATGTCTACCTTAACTCTTAGTGGACCAGGGCAAAAACCATGTTTTTAGAAGCCATTTGTTTTTAGAATAAAAAACACCCTTTAGTGTGGCTCCTGGTAAAAGGCATCCAACCCAAAGCCACAGGGTGTGGCGTTTGATCCACAAGGAGTTAAGGAAAAACTGATGTATTACTAAGTGTTTATAGTAAGTATTGTTTCATGAAAAAAATGAAGATATCAATACTAACTAAAATAAAATATTTCACAATTTATTTATTTTTTTTTTTTTTTTAAATCTTGAATATACTAAGCAAGGAATGCCAGGAGAATCCATTGATAGTAAGAAAATTCAGGATCAAAAGATCTAGATGAGAAGAGGTCAATGAAGACCTCATACTACCAATGCGAAGACAATAAGCTTTGAAAGTATTAAAATTCTAAAATGACTGATGGTTGTGGAAAAATTTTACCTTGAAGCTTTACTAAAAATGAGGCATGAGGTGAATGAAGGTATGTTTACACATGCTGATGAATGTTTTGATTATTTTATTATCACCTGTATTGAGGTTTGCAATATATTTTGACTGATAATATAGTATTTGTACAGATATTGATGAGTGCAGAATATCTATGGTCAGTATCTGCAGTCCAGGACATTGTATAAACGAACCTGGAACATTCCGTTGTGAATGTGGTGTTGGATACAAGGGTGTCATGATGAATCAAATGTGTGTGGGTAAGTCAGATCAACTTTAATGTCATATAAACCTTTGTTAAACATGAAGAATTTCTCAAAATGATTCTAAGATAATTATTTGGAATGACTTTTTTGTCAGTCAGGAGATTTGCATATTCAAGAATGGAATTTAGAATTATGAAATCTTCAATCTTACTTTACACATTTATACTAATTAGCTGCTAACTTTTTATTAGAACGCTCCATATCGACTACTTGTTAACCACACTTTGTGATTTGTATGTGATCCAAGTCTAAGAGTGAATGTACTTTGCGCCAGTTATGCACCTACAAGTGCAAACCGGAAAGCACATCCAATTTCTGCGACACTTTTTATTTACTAGTGTAGCTTCCCTAGGCCCTACCTCAGTTACCTCTTATTTCCTGCCTTGTAGGTTGCATTGTTACTATTCTTTGCTTTCCTTGCAAGCCCTGCAACACATGGGCGGGCTGCTAACAATTGTACTTACTTAATTTTGATAAAGACCAGGGTTGAAAGCTCAATGCTGTTTGCTAATGTATCAACTTAGCTGCAAACCTCAAAGTTTCAGAACTGTCCTCTTCTGTTAAATTATTTGCTTCTTTAACCCTTTGAACCCTGACCACCTGTATTTAAAAACCCATTCCAAAAACTGTAGAAATCAGAGTGATTTTAAAAGCTAGATAATTTGACACAATTAAGTGCTTGATAATTTGTTACTGACTTACCCCATCATCTCAAGCATCCTTGCTTATTGTGCCATAGACCAACATGTATAAAATTTACTTGGTAAATTACTTGGGTCATGACCCTGTGCATTCCAACATACTGTAGCTTTGTCTCTCTAGATTGAGCAAACCTAGCTTGAATCAGTTCTATAGTCTGTCCATTAATTCGTGAGCACGTTTGAAATTGATTTTCTCGAAAACTACCTATTGGATCTCAGTGATTTTTGCATGCAGCCTTAGAATATCCATGACGCTAAAATAAAGCTAACCAGTAGTTCATAGATGCTACGGATTTTGCACATCGGAGAATTCCTTTGATCTTTTATGACAATTGCAAATACGGGGCTCAAATTTTAGATTTTACAGTAATCCTTAGAATTTGTCCATGTCAATTCTATTCATAGGTGTATCTCCATATTAACTTGATAGGTCAAGTAATTAAGTGTGTTGCCCTTTATGTGCAATCGTGAACTTGGATACAATATGCAACAGTTAGTCCTCCCTTCGGTCACCATTAGACCCTAGGGTGTCTTAACTTCACCACAAATTGTATGATGGTAGACGCATTTGGATATGGAAATGTATACGTTGCTATTTCTCAGTCTGTAATAAAAATATGATTTGTATCATCCCGAATCTGACGATTCCATGAGGTTGATAATTGTTACTGGCTGGACAAATTGTAATCCATCTTGGTGCCAGTACTCGTCTTCCTCTCGGAGCACATGTTCAACACACTTCTTCCAGAACTGCATGTCTATCATTGAGAGGGACTCACGTGTCAGAACTTCAACATCACACATTTTAAACGTCCTGTTCTGTTCGGCAACTTGCCCTTTTACTTTAGCCCAGACAAGCTCTATCGGATTGAGGTGAGCATGATATGGAGGTAGTCGCAAAGACGTGTGGCCGTATTCCGCAATGATTTTGTCAATATGAAACACCTTTGTCTTATTTGTCATCCTCACCAGGTGCAACAACTCGGGTTTCAAATATGTATCATCGAAGCTGACATTTTCCTTAGCAAGCCAAGTCGTAATTTGATCTTTTGTATTTGATGCAGTTGGTACTTTGTCTTCGCTGATACTGCGTTGTGATAGGATGCATTATCCATTACCAAGCATGATGGTCTGTTTAGAATTGGAAGTAGATCTTTCTCCATCCAGTGTCTGAAAATATGTCCATTCATTTCTGTGTGGTAGTCCCTACCGTCGGTACTTTTGATTGGAAAATAAGTCCAGCGTCATGGACAAGACCTTCTTCACTGCTTCCTGCATGTGTTAGTATAATACGCTGGCCTTTGCTGCTTGGTATTTTTCTTTTCTGTTCACCGTCTACTGATTGCCATTCTTTAGCATTGGTGTGGTGAGCATTGACCCAGGATTCGTCCAAATATACAATATCATAGCCTTGCCTCCGCGCTCACGGATCTGCCTCAGGTATTTACTTGGGCAGCAATTAAATGTGGCTTTTCACAAATAATATTCCTGCCGCCTATAGTTTTTCTGAAGGTGAAGCCGGCGGCTCTTACAATTTTCCATAGAGTACTTTTAGAAATGTCTATGCTGCAATCTGATTGCAGTTTTAATTTCAGTTTCCTGAGAGTAACAAGTTGATTTGTCGCAAACATTTTCAAGAGCTCCCGTCTTATGACATCTATGTCAAAGTCGTCAATTGTTCTTTTCCTTCCTTGCTTGACATTAGTGCACTTTGTGTCCTGTTTAATCCATCGGAAAAGGATTCTCTATTCAGACCAATCGCCAGTTGCGTTCGTTTCTCAGGGTTATGAATATCGCAATATAGATGACCTCTCTTAGATTCCCTACGTAAGTGTTGGTATAGTAAAACTGTAACCTTCTGCATTGTTATAAATGTGCACTTCAGACTCATTATGAATGTGATATCAATGTCAGTTTTGATAAGCCAACAAATATGATACAATAGCTTCATACAAATAGCGAGATACACCTATAACTATACAACGGTATCCCAATTATAACGGCATATGCTTTCCGCGTTCAAAGTCGACTGGGTTAGGTGCACGGGAATTCCGTGAAATTGTTGTTTACTCACGATATTTCAATGTTACCATAATGTATTTTTAGAACAACGCGTCTGTGTACCGTAGATCTGTTACTATTGTGTACAATCCGGTGAGGTTGATTTTAATATAACCTGAAGAAGAAATATTTCAAACTACATCAAATTTTCTTGGAAAAAACATTTCTCTAGCGTCATGGATATTCTAAGGCTGCTTGCAAAAATCACTGAGATCCAACAGGTAGTTTTCGAGAAAATCAATTTCAAACGTGCTCACGAATTAATGGACAGACTATAACAATTCATCTCTATTTAAATGATCATCTAATTTGCTTTTGATGTCCTTATCAGAATAATCACAGTATAAGTCTAATTCGCTTTTGGAATCATTAACACAAGTATAACACATTGCTCTGTAATAGTTTTAGAGTGGCAATTTCCAGAATTTTCCTCATGTTTTTTTAATTATGTAAGCATTTTAAAAAGTTATTCAAATTAGAAAACATTTTCACAAATGTGTTTCCCAGCATCTTGCAAAACTATATAGCAACATGTAGATTGTGTTTTACATCACATTTGTGCACAATTTATCTTTAGTTGCTGATAAAATAACCATTGGAGGTTGTTTTTAGACTTATAAAATTGAAGGTCAGGGTGTGAGTTATTTACATTTCAGACCTATATATAATGGGATCTTGGGTTCATAGAGTTTACTAGTTCCTATATAGTGAGTGATTCTGTTCATAGTGTGTCACATGTTTTCCTGTTTTATGGATTATTTAAGATAGGTACAGGAAACATGAGAACATTAAGATGATTGCTAAATTAGATGATGAAGTCCAATGTCCAAGGATGTTGACAAGGAGAACTGAACTAAGATTTTTTTTAATTCTTCATTTAAATTTTAAATGGTATTTTCTGTTTTCTCAAGATATTGACGAGTGTGAGGAGAGCAAGACCTTATGTCGTGGGGGCAGCTGCATGAATACACAGGGAAGCTATGAATGTGTCTGTCAGAGGGCATGAACTGGCAATAGATGGACTTCAGTGTAAAGGTAAGCCCTGTTTCATTTTGAATCAAACAAATTTTTATATTCATTGATAGGACAATAATCACTGCACTTTGGTGAATAATCATGTGTGTTCTGATCTTTTTCTTACACAGAAAGATCTCAGTGAACAAGCTGCATAACACCATCAAGGTTCCCCAATGCAATTTTCTAAGTCTTCTTCTTCAAACGCTCCATATCAACCCCTTGTTAACCACTCTGTGTGATTTGTATGTGATCTGAGCCTAAGAGTGATTGTACATTGTACCAGTTATACGCCTACAATTAGGCCAGCACATCTGATTTCTGTGATGCATTTTATTTACTAGAGTAGCTTCCCTAGGTTTATTGCAATCAAGAATCACTAAAAAGAATAGCCTTATCACTCCATGTGGGAAACAAACCAAGTACTTTTGGAGAGAGTTGCGTACACCATAACTCCACGCCATAGAGTCCCATAACATCTGTTGTCTTACCAAATAAGATAACAAATAGAATTATAAAACAAGAAATCTGCTAAATAAGACTGCAAATTAATTTCCCAAAATCTATAAGCAAACAAGAATAACAGTTAGCAACAGATAACCATTATTTCTTCAATCATTGTTTCTGTAGATAGCAATTCTGTTCTTCAATCTCACTACTTTGTATCTTTGCTACTACTATTATATTGTTCTAGCATTTGATACAGCATTATCATCTGTGTGTTAAGTGTTAACATAGACATCTATCCATATTAATTGGAATTTATTGCTTCATCCATTTGGACTGGTTATCACTATCCTTGCAGATGGCACTTTAGATTTTCTAATCCTAGTCCTGCATACACAATATTTTTGTTATTATAAATGTTATTTATTAAGGGCAATTTTACAGAGATGATTGTTATTTGAAATATATAGTATTCCTATATTTATCTCATAGAAGACAAGTAAGTAAATGTAAAGAACCTGTTTTCATACCACATGGTATATTGGGAATACAGTGTTACTTTACTTTTTTATTCCTCTTCTCTTCTCGTGGGGCATATGGTCTTAACAGTTGTTCGCTACTATTCCCGATCTCTGGTTGATTTCTTTATGGTCTCACAGGATAGTCAGTACCCTTCAGTTCCTCAAGACCATTTCCAGATCTGTTTAGAATGTACCCTTTACCTTTTTTCCTTGCGGGTTCCACTCATCTTGTGCTTGTCTAGTGACACTTGACTGTGTCTTCCATAGGGTATGCCAACCCACTGTCATTTTCTCCTCTTAACCTGCATCATCATCTTGTGTTTTAACAACAACACAGTGTTGGGCTCATATTATTCTTAGACCAAGAATACATTATAGATGATGTGATCAACATCACACCAGCTGCATTTACTTTCCAGTGCTTCTCTGGTACCCAGTTGAGACTGAGTCTGCCTGAGAACCATACATTTGAATAAATCCTACTTCCACTGTGAAATTTGGTCCTAGGACTACAAATCTGCGCAGTAAGTACATTAACAGCTATGCAATTGTAACTCTCAAAACTCATCTCATAAACTCACATAAATGTATTTTCTGTATGTATTTAGACATTGATGAGTGCTCCTCCAGCAGCAGTATTTGCTCCAATGGTCACTGTGAAAACTTCATGGGAGGCTACCAGTGTATTTGTAACCAAGGCTACATGTCAAATGATCTGAAATCAATGTGCATTGGTAAGTGTCATGGTTTCTTTTTTAAACATTTGTCAACAATGCTATGATTTACATAATAGCTATTTATTGCTTTAAAATAATTCAATCAATTTGTTAGTTATTTGCAAATGGTTTTGTTATTTCAAAGTTTTCTAGCTTGTTTAAATTATTTGGTGTCATTGATTGGTTTGAAGTTGTCTTTAAATACTGATTTCGATTTTATATTGTCATTAATTTCTGGTATTTGCTTCTAACTGTTCTTCTCTGCCTTTTGGCTAAGATCAAAGTGTAGTATCTGTATCACTTGATATCTGTCACGTGGCCCATTATGTGGGTTCACAAAGTTATCAGCTTGTGTTACAGAACTGGTGCCCACTTGATCGAAGGTCGAGAGCCTTCATTAAATGCCACATGGCTACCCTTGTACAAAACTAGGAGTGCCATCGATCGAAGGATTGATGGGGCTTGATAGTTTATAAACGTTTTCACGTTCCGTTGTATGGGGTCCACCTGGTATGGCACATCTGGGACGGCCCCATAAAAAAAAAATTATAACTTTACAGTTAGCCCTAGCAAGTAATTTTCTCTGTAATTTTTTTTTGTCCTTGGTCATCAGCTGAAACAGTTATGAGCCATCATGCCTTGAAACAGTTATAATCCATCATTGAATAGGGTATTAACAATAGGGTATTAACAAACTATTTCATTTTTTATTGATTTGTTAACATTTTTTATGGTGTCCCAGGCCTGACTAGTTCATCGTTTTCATTGCAGCCACCAAAGTTCTCCATCAAGTGGTCGTTGGTTAATCCCTCTATTTCATCTTCCCTCTAGGGTTCATAGCATGGCAGTTTTGGTAATGATCTCAGGATTTCTTTTGACAACATGGCTAGTCCATTTATAGTTTTGATTGATAGGATGATCATCATTGCACATTGGTGGGTTACCATGTGTGCTCCCATCTCTTTCTTAAACAGGAAGATCTCAGTGGCAGGGAACAAGCTGTATAGCACCGGTGAGGGTTCCTGATGTAATGTAGAAGATGATGAAAATATTTTGTAGGAATTTTATTTATTAATCTTTCTACTGAATTTATAGTTTATAATTGTTATTTAAATGTCATATTTTTCCGTTTTCTCATATATATTTTTCATAAAGCACTTATATATTTTCCCGCTGCCTTGTTTAAGTGTCCATGCTCCACACCCATATGTTGCCACTGGGAATATGCATGTTCTTAGTATTCTAATCTTTGTTTTCCTATCAATTTCATGCCATACTGTTTTTAGTTTTGAAAGGCCATGTTTGTTCTTCTCTTAAATTCTTTCATCCCATTTCCATCTATCAATAACTACATATTAAATTATTATAACTTGCATTGATGAAAATTAAAATTGTGTTTTTTATGTTTACAGATAATGATGAATGTCAGGAGAGGAATGCAGGCTGTCAGACTGTGTGTGTCAACACCCCAGGAAGTTTCTTATGTCATGTGGAAGTGGCCATTTGCTTTTGACAGATGGCCGTTCTTGTGTAGGTATGTTTAATTTATAATAATGACTAAATTTTTTATTTTTCTCAATGTCATATTTCACTTTCTTGTATCTTTACTTCACTTAAAATTTATGTATGGCACTTCTGAAAATTTATCTTTGCAGAGGTGATGTTTGATTTACTCACTGTTTCTTGAAAGTAATTAGAAAAAAAAAATATTTTCTAAATACTTTGCCTAATGGCAAGTATATACAGATAGAGCAACAGACTTTCATTGGCAGATCGATTGATTGATTGATTAAACCATCATCATATGGTGAGTAACCATGTGTGCTCCAATCTCTTTCTTGCACAGGAAGATCTCAGAAGCAGTGCATGAACTTTTTAACACCATCAATGGATAAATAAATTTAAAGATGGTGAAAATTGTCCTCATTTTCAAAAACATAATTATCTCATGGAAGGCATATACACTGTAGACAATAAATAAGAAATAGTCATCTAAAAATTAGCACCAGTTTTCCATAGAAATGAACACTAAAACCAGAGCATATCTTCTGTCTATTTATTAGAAGGATAGCACATGGGATAATTTATACAAGAATCATAACACATTTTAATGTACTGGACAGATTATTATAAATGGAAAATGGTTCAAGATATTAAAGATCATCTCACGTTGATGTGAAGACTCCATCTTTCAGGTTACTACTGGAAAGACATACATGTCATGGTGCTCTTTTAACAACTCCGTAGAAGAAGACCAAACTGCTCGTAGTCACCTTTGATGAGCAGAAGATCAGCCGTCATTACAGACTGCGCTATCCTGGAATAAAATGTAACTCCAAATTCCTTACAATGTGTTCCAGATCTTTTATTAAAAAAATAAGATTAAATATGTGTATCATGAAGACTATTACGTCATCATCTTAACATGTCTTGTGATCTTCAATGTTTCATATATTTTACCTTTATAAGCTTACATGCTTGATAATTTTATAATGTGTTTTTTTAGAAGAAAACAAATCATGTAACGGTACTGCAAGCAATATATTAAGAAAGATAAATAATTTTCACACATTTTACAACAACCAGAGGGTAAGCAAAAATGTGAAAACCTAAACCTCCTAAGCAATAAAGCAGAATGGGAACTGATCACAATGATTAAAAGCTGGAAGAGAATATAGAGGATGGCTAATAACCTAGAAGAATGGTGTGCATTTGTTGCTGTCAAGGGCATCACAGGCTAGAAAGAGATGTTAGAAAAGTAACAGTTTATTAATTGCTGATGGTAAACTTAAATTTTTAAAATAATTATGTGACACTTCAAGCATTTTTCTTGTAAATAGATTAGTTTTGCTTTTCTTTTAAGATTTTTAACAAAAATTATCACATTCACTAAATGTTTCCAAATAGCATTTTTAGTTAGATCAGATTTTATTTTCATTAAAACCAATTGACCGTGCACTAGTGTATATTAGATTTTGTCATATGATCATACACATGATCAAAACTTGAAACAAATGCTGAAACATTTTAAGTGCTCTTAAAATAAAAGAAACATATTTGGGACCTGGGTCGAAAAAATTACTCTTAACTGATTCAGTACCAGGTTTTTTTCACCTCTGGACGGAATTATTTTTTAGCTTCAAAAATATTGCACACATACTTTAGTTAAATTAAAATATTGTTTCTAAATATGATTTAAAATTGAACTTATTATATATCAAATTAAAGATAAATGATTGTACTTTCATAAAATATTTATTGTATGCGAAAATATAATGTTGTGTTGACTGTGCATGACAAATATTAGCATGTAATAAAAAATTAATTGAAATTGTGAGAACAAAATCCAACTTACCAAGGGCCTTGAGGAACAATATGGTGAATAAGTCAGTGTAACTGCTCTCTTTATATAAGTAATCCATTTATGAATACACAAAAATTAAGAAAATATTGATGGAATATATGGTTTACTAACTGTTCGAAATTAGCAAACGACCATCTTTGAAGAAATTTCCATTAAAAATTGTCAAATTGAAGATTTCACATACTAAACATTCATGTCTCATAATATATAATCACATACAGTGGAAATTATAGCAATATTTACAGGAATAAAGAACTAAAGTATATGAATAATAGTCCTAACATAGCAACTATATAACTTCTCTCCAAGTAGACTGTGTAGGTTCTGTCTGAATCCTTCTTCTTTTGTTGCAATCCTACTGGAACCTGACTGGGGCAACGCCACTCTCGCAGCTGGTTGGGAAACACTACTAGTATTATTTAAATTATTAATAATCAACGTATTTAAATCACAAACTTCTGTGTCATCAGAAGCTTCACTATCTTCACTATCAGTATCTACATCTTCATGCAACCAATCTCGCGCTTCTGCAGCTGTAAAACGTGCAGACGAGCTGATAACAAACCATTTCTAGACTCTGAATTGTTAGACATTATTTTTTAATCACAGGGTAACTTGAAAACGAAAATTAAACTTGGTTTCACTTCTGATTCTAGTCAAAACCACGATGTTGTGATTTGGTTATCGTTAGTACTTCCTTTCTACTTAGTTTCCGGTTGATATAAAACTACAATCGGAGTGAAAATTAATAAAAAATCAACTAAATAGTAGCCGTCTTTTAAAAGACGCTTGGGACACGAGATAAATATGTGCCTATAGATTTCATGGGACTGAATCAGTTAAAAACTTTGTTTCAGAAATCTTATACAGTCTTCTTCTTTTCGATTTCTCACCTTTCGCTGAGAAATTATGTTATATCATTTACATTTGAGATAAATAAAAGTGAGTAAATCAACATACTGTTAACAAATCAATAACCTTTTGGAAATAAACAACTACCAGTCTTCATGTTTTATACATTTTATTTAGATGTTGATGAATGCAAGGAGCAGAGTAACATTTGTGATGGGGGACGCTGTGATAATCTTCCTGGTTCCCATAGATGCTTGTGTACAGGTGGACTCACTCCATCACCAGATCAGAAGAGATGTCTGGGTAAGCAAAATTCTTAGATGGGTATTTGATATTATGGGGTATTTGATATTATGGTAAATAAAACAGCAAATCATTTAATTTAAATATGTAATTTATAAAAATATTGTGGGGATTAGAATACTGTCTGACTTTTATTTTCATCACCAAAGCTTAAAATTTGCTATTTTTGGTTCATTTTTTTTACCAAAGCTGGTATAGGCAATTTTACTCACCACCACAGACCGGAGCTGTAAAATAATTGTACAACAAAGCTTCTGGAAACTTTTCTGGGTGTTACCAAAAAGCTATTTGTGTTAAAGTCAAAATAGTAATTCTTCAAATTGTCCTTGTCCAATAAGACATTTACTGCCTATGCACTACTTCAATCAGATGTTTCACAAAATGAACCCACTCTATTCCAGTTTGGGATAAATGTTTTGCATGAAGTAGACTCTTACTTTTTCCTTGAAAATGTCATTGTTTTTCTAATTTGAGGTAGTTTACTCCAGTTCCTTAATTGCTATTGTAGCTGCTGTCCTGATATGTGTTTAATTCAGTGCTTTAAATAGACATTTGTGAAGATACATGGTTGCCTACCCCAACTGACATAGCATATGATGGTGATGACAGTCGTCATAATATCTGCTTTGCTTGTATTTTTGGAGTCATTGCCTTTTTGTTTTTCATTTCAGATGTTGATGAATGCCTCTTGAACAAAAATCTATGCTTGAATGGCATCTGTCAGAATACACACGGGTCATTTGTCTGTAAATGTGACATTGGCTACTCAGTGAAAACTCAAATTAGAGCAACCGGTTGTACAGGTATATTAGAAGACAATGTTTGACTCGGTTGTAAGATTAAGATAGGTCAAGTTTTTCATTTCTATTATCAAAAGTTTGTAACATATGTTTCATTTTATTTTCAAGACTGTAGGCACATAATTTTGTTGTTGATTCTAGTCATATAGGTAACATAGGGAAAGAATTTATAACAATGGTTACAATAAAATATAACAGAGATAAGACTTTCAATGTTTTATCAAATCTGGAATTTATTATTAGAAAATTCATGTGAAAAATATTGGTTATTGAACTGATGCCACAGAGCACTACAGGCAGACCCATAGTTGTTCAGTCTCCCCCAACAAATTTCATGGGATATGCATACTGATGTTTCCTGCTGGTTAAAGACACTCCTCTCTCTGCCCCTCAAGCATCCAGTTGTACTTATACTTGTGTATTTCCAAACTCCCTATATCACTGGATTGATTAAATGTAAAAAAAATATACAAATCATTAACAAACTCTAGAACATTTTAATCTAATTAGTTCAAATAAGTATTGTAGAAAACTTTTCTTTACAATATAAGCTGAGATATAAAAGAAATATGTATATCCTAAAATAAATTTCAAGATTTGTTTATAGCACGTTTTTTTGTAATTGTTTGTAGCGGATGTGTTTTTTAAAGCAATCAATAACCATTTGTATAGTTTAGTGTTCTGGTTGAATTTTTAATTGTGTCCCAGAAATTATTTTAATTTTTTTAATAATCTTATCAAGGTTCAAGTTTATATTTCATTGCCTATATATAACTTCTCTGTACATAACATTTACAAATTTAGATAAATGTGTGCATTAAAAATGAAAAGGTTAGGAATATATATTACACCCTGGATAAAGACTTTGATCCTTCACAGATGACAATGAATGTGACGTAACTGGTGTGTCAGGCTGTGATGAGAATGCTGTGTGCATCAACACACAAGGCTCCTTCAAGTGTGATTGTAAGCCAGGCTATACAGGAGATGGGTTCACATGTAGAGGTAAAATCAGTGTTTCAGGTGGTATAAAAAGTATTGAAGAAGTATTGGTGCAGCAATGGTGTGTGTTTGTGTTCTTCTCTCAGGAAATTGACACAATTGTGTACATTTGACTTATGGCACACCAATCCCTAACTTTCTGACTGAATAGGTTTTCAACATTATAAATGAATGTTCTGTTTGTGTATTCTGAAAGGTAAACCATGTCTTTTTTATGAAGGTTACATTTTGAATTTCATAACCTTCATCAACAAAGAAGTAGTGAAACCAGGCACAGTACTTGACATCAGATTCAGGTTTGTCTCTTTCAGCTGATGTACTGTGGACATTTTATATGGATAAAGTTTATAACTTTTTCAAAATTCTGTAAACCATACTCTTTGACATGTATGCTTGTTTGGACAAGTGTCTTATAGAATTACTTGAACTTTGCATAATCTAATCTTGATTATTGAGAATACAGTTTTCAGAATTGAAGGGTCTGACTGATAGCTCTGCATCTTGGACATTTCCAGTTTTGTGAAACTTGTTTTTTTTCAGATTTCTCATCTGGTACTCCTTACAAACTATTCTGAATATCCTCCGTGTATTACCACTGTTACAAAATGATTGCTTCACATGGAACTCTTCAGCCGTTAACACCATTGTTATTTGTAGATAAATTCTACAATGTTCACAGCAAATTACTCTTGTGATGACTGGCAACTGCTACACATTACTGCATGACAACAGCACAACTCTGAACAAGTGAAGAAATGTGTTCACTTGGTGCGTTGGGAGACACTTTTAGCACAAAGTGGCAACCTTTTTCCCTATTGAATTTCATCTGATACAAATGTGCTGTTAATATCAATTAATGAATATGTTAGTTATTCTCCCATGTCATCAGGGTGGTTGTTAATAGTTTTTTATGTGAATATTTATTAAATCTATGTTTGTGAAAATTGTATCTGTGTTCTTCTTGTTTTCTCTTATTCTGTTTTGTCTCACAGCGTCAGGATAAGAAGAGATTTTTAGAATAAGCTTTTGTGTGAGCTTCATGAATAGTGTCTTTCACTAGCTCTGTTATTTCTGTGGTCCACTTCTTGCATGGACTGCCTTCTTCTTTATATTCACTGCATCGGAGTAGCATTACTCTCTAACTGCACTGTCTGTTGGTAATCTGCTCATGTGTCCGAACCATTTAATAAAATTTGCTGTTTCCATAATAGTTTTCATTTGTCCTCCCACTGTTACCGGGTTGTTGCCCAATGTCATGGTTTTCTGTTTTTGTCTTAAACTGTTCTGGTGGCTTGGGTGATTGTTATTTTGCTCTTTGACAGGATTCTACTATGCTATCTACGCATATTTCTCGTGGTCTTCCTCTCACCTTCTTTCCTGATGTTCTTTTGTAGAAGACTCTGTATGTACCGTATATATCTTTAAGTGCAGTGTTAAAAATTAGTTGTTTTATCATGCAAACAAATTCTAATTTCATTTTTATTTAATGACTTGCTATTTTATCATGTGACGATATTTTATCATGCTATGCCAATCTTGTGTTCTTTGCTTTTAATATTTCCAATTAGATATTAATGAGTGTGTCAGGGATAATGGTGGATGTCATCGAGATGCAGCCTGCGTTAATACACCAGGAAGCTTCAGATGTATTTGTGATGAAGGATATAGTGGAGATGGCTTCCAGTGCCAGGGTTAGTGTTTTTTTTAAGTCTTTGGTATGAGTGAATAGTATATATAGATGCTTCCAATGTCCATGATCATACAAGAGTGTACTGTCCTGGACATGCAGTTCCGCACTGTTTTTAGTTGTATAACCCTTAAACATTCATAGGTTTTTAAAGAGTTTTTGTTCTTTTTGATGACCTGCTCTAATAGTAGGTCATAAAACTCCTTTCATTGAAAACAGGCATGTTATATATGGTTGAAATGCAAATTTAATGGACTATCAAGCTCTGCGGTATTTAACATCTGTGTGATGTAATTTGTGATAGCTATGATCTCAAATATATACATCTGTATGGCAGCGATTCATGGACACTGAACAAATAATCAATACGATCATTGAAGCCACAGAGATGTGGTTTTACAGAAGAATGTTGAGAATTCCATGGACAGCAAAGAAAACAAACGTGGAGGTTTTAAATCAGGCCTGCACACAAAGAAACCTTATCAAAAGAATAAGAATCCGACAATCAAGGTTCTTCGGCATATAATGCGAAGAGAAGGTTTAGAACATTTGGTGACTACAGGTAAAATTCAGGAAGGAGAGATCGTGGAAGACAGAGGGACAAGATGTTGGATGGCCTGACATCATGGTTCAACAAAATATCGACGTCAGAACTGATTACATGCACCAAGCAAAGAGAGTTGTGGAGAGACATGATCGCCTACGCCGGCAGGCATGGCACTTGATTGATTGATGATCTACTTTGGTGCTGCTAAAATTAGATTATTCTACAAATGGCAAATAATTATACAGTCACAAATAAGGAAAATAAAAGGTATTGAATATATCATTAAAACATTTAATACTGTCTTTTAATATCTTCAGTTTTACACAACATACCAAAAATGAAGATGTTTGTACAATATATAAGGTAGTAATCAGGAAATTTGTAAAGTCTAAATATTTCCATATTTGAAGAAGGAAACAAAATAGATAAAATCTTTAAGAAAAAAATGATGTAGAAATGGTCTAATAAACAACCTATAAAGAACTAACAATCTGAGAACATTTAAATTATTTACTTTTAGTATCAAGCAAGGGAAAATTGAATATTTTTGTAAAAGTCAGCTAGCTCTGTAATTTATACTAAAATCTCATTGGCCATATTTCAATTTTTTGTGTTTCTTGTTCTCAGTGCAATTATAAAATTTCATTTAATTTTGAACATTTTTTTTTCAACTTTGAATTTTTGTACATAAATAGATAATAAATTTAGATTGTAATTCAGACATTTTGAAAAAGTCTTTTACTCACTTCAATAACTTAATATGATACCCACCATTACAGATGTTGATGAGTGTCTTCTTGACCCTGGTCTCTGTGAAAATGGTCACTGTCTTAACTATAATGGCGGTTACAGATGTGAGTGTGACATGGGATTTGCCCCTACAGAAGATGAACGGGCTTGTGTT
Source organism: Arion vulgaris (assembly GCA_020796225.1). Classification (NCBI taxonomy): domain Eukaryota; kingdom Metazoa; phylum Mollusca; class Gastropoda; order Stylommatophora; family Arionidae; genus Arion; species Arion vulgaris. The sequence continues at coordinate 75,290,098 of CM036753.1, forward strand.
GGTAAGTTCAAAATTTATTCATACTCAAGAACCAGAATGAAATCTCTCTATGCAATTTTGAGAGCTTATTCAGCATTTCTATTCAATTATCTAAGCATTTCTATCCAAGTATATTCTGTTTGTTTTAAATGTGTGACTGAATTATAGTAATTACTCCACCATGATATTTTTATTTATTTATTTAATTATATGCTGCAGTGTTGGTAAAGTATTTCAATTCCTTAAATCTAGCAAAATGTTTTTGTTGTGTTTTTTTAAAATATATTTTGATACATTATACATTGAGTTAAGAGTCACATAGAAAGTCTTTCAAACTGACAATGTGACATTGTAACATAAAATATTGATGTTTTATCTTGAATCTAATAATCTAGATCAATATTAATTATATGTCACTGCTTAAATGTATGTTTAATTTGCTAGAAATATTCTATGTTGCCTTATTATTTCATCAAATGTTGATTCATATTGCAAAATTGTAAAGTTCTTCCTATTTACATAAAACATACTTTCTAGTGAAGGTGATTTCATTACAGTTACAGACAGGTCAAGTGAAAATGGAAATTAATTATTAATTATTTAAAATGTTAATATTATAAAACATTTTTAAAAGTCAATCAATATTTTGTTCCAGGTTATTTATTATTTTATTATTCCAGTTTGCAGCCGTGATTTGTTAGAGTTTTTTAATTAATTCACTATACAAATTATTGTTTTTATTCATTTGAACAAGCGGCAACTATTCTTGAGAGCTCATAACAAGTTGGTCTCTGATCATATAGTTTGTGTTTCTTGTTGTAATAGAGTAAATGATAATAATTCTGAAAGGAATTTCCCATTTAAGTTATTTCTGAAGTTAGATTCAGAAAGTAAATGGCACATTTGTATCTCAGTGTATGTGTAAACTAAATACCTTAAAGTATCTTTCACAACAGTGGTTGAACAATGATGAAATGTTTCCATCTACAGACATTGATGAGTGCTCGATGTTCCGCAACTTGTGTGTAAATGGGCAATGTGAAAATGTATTTGGTATGTTCAGATGTAACTGTAACCAAGGATACAAGCTGGATTCCACTGGTGGCAATTGCACTGGTGAGAGTTTATGTTATATAACTCATTCATGCTTTTTTAATCCTTATATTTAATTTTTTACTTATTTTTACTAAAGATCTTAAGGCTAGAATGCTATTCTTTCTTACTGGTTTTGATTATTTTGAATTTTTAATAGTTTATCTTGAACATCATTGTTAATTCACAATTTGTATTATCTTTAATTGTATTTTCAGATTGTATTATTTATTAATAGTAAACAGCTTCCTCAAGTAATACTAGTGAATTTAGAATTGGTGCTGATTTTTTAAAAAGCTAGTTAGTTCTTCTGATCCACTTCATTGCATATTTGACAAGTTATTGCATTTTCCATCCTCCATTGCAACAGCAGTCTTAATGTTTCCACATGTATTTTGCCCAAGTGATGTTATTTTCGCACTTTATTTGTCTCTACTCCAGAGACAGTAATCATGTGTTTGCCCACACTTTACTTCTAATTTCAATCAGTGAGGTCAATGTTTCTGACTCAGTTTGCATATAATAGAGCATGGAGCATTTATGATGTTTACCTTGTCCATACATCTTCTATTTGCAATACCTCTTCAGCTAATTTACCTGCCTTTTCATTTACATTCACCCCTGCACTCCCAGGTGTGTAAAACAGACAATTTCTTGAGGCAGGACTGTTGAATGTTGTTTACAAACAGTATTATGATGTCACCTAGGTGGGCGTACATATCACTTAGGTTCCTTGTCTCTGCATCTGTAGCTGTCTAATACCCTTCTTTGCATTGTATGTCCAAGTTGACCTCTGTATATTCGCATAACTTCACAGAGTGTCAACCAATTTATTGCCATGACTCAAGTGATCAAGTAGTTATACCCGAGAGATAGTATCCTCCAGTTCCGCCATCTAAGATCACCCCTTCTTTAGTATTTTTCTGTTGTCATCTGTCAGACAGTCATGTAGTAAATGCCATCTATCAACTGAGACACATAAGTTTTTCCTCACCTGGGCATTCTCATATCTTCTAGACATGTCTGGCGAGTCAAGCATTTATCTTGCAACTTCAACCAAAAGTAAATACCTAGTGTAGCTGCCTCATCCAAAAATGCAGTTTATTACCAATGATAATTAAGATATTAAGAAAACAAGAAGGCAACAAATATTCCAATGTTGTTAATTTGTAGTTTCTCATGTGCAGACATTGATGAGTGTGAGAACCCAGACAACTGCCAGTATGGAACATGTATCAATCAACAAGGCACTTACATTTGTCAGTGTCCACCCAACTTTGAGAGTAACCCCACTGGAACTGGATGTATTGGTGAGCTGTTACATATAATAAGATTAATTTGTAATAGCAGTAACTGAATGTTCTTTCTTCTTTTATTGTCATGCTGCTACCGGGTTGTTGTCCAGTGTTGTGGTTATTTGTTTTTGTCTTGCGCTGCTCTAGTAGCTTGGGTGATAGTTAATTTTGCTTTTTGACAGGATTCTGCTACGCCATCTAGCCATCGTTTTTGTGGTCTGTCTCTTGCTTTATTTCCTGATGTTCTGTTGTAGAAGACTGTATATAGTGGAGTTTGGTTTCATTCTTCTTATTAAGTGGCAGAACCAATTCATTCTTTGCTTCTCAATGTAGTTCTAGCAAGGGTCTGTTCCAACTTTATTTCTTATGCTGATGTTGGTGTCTTTTTTGGTGTTGTTGGTAACTTTTTGCAGGCATCACATTTGACATGTAGTTATATTTTGCAACTGTGCTTTGCTCATTGTCCATGTTTGGCCTGGTAGCACAAAGTGGGCATGAAAATGCTGTTGATCATATGTTGTGTAACAGAGAATAAATGGCTTTGAAAGTTGACACTTGAAATGGAAAAACAGTTTGAAGAAACATGAGAGCAACATGTAAAGGTAAAGAGAAAGTAGATGCACTGGCAAGCAATACTGTAATAGAGAATAAGCTTTCTATGGACAAAAGTGGCATCATCAATACATTAAGGAAAACATGCTGAAGATTTCAGTGAAGAAGATAAATATTATTTCATATCACAGCTGTGCATGCTATGCATTCCAAATGGTGTGGCAGAATGAAAAATCGATGCAAGAAACCCCTGTAGATACATCAACCAGCACAGAATGGAAGTTGTTAGTCGAAACACATTGAAAGACATTCTTTGGAGGAGATCAGAGTAATTATGGACATGTGTGATGAAGATGATCCTCAAATGAACAATCAAGCTAGACAATAGAAAAATACTTTATTTTAAACTGAAATATTTATTGAAAAAATAGTTGAACATGAAATCTTACTATAGTTTTTAATTGGCTTCTAATTTAGACAAAAGAATTGGTTCTTGCTACTTGGATGTTCCTTTGTATGGCACTGGACGCACTGGAATCTGCAGTGATAAAGTTGCTGATGATGTGTCAAGGGCAACCTGCTGTTGCACTGTAGGAAGAGGTTGGGGAGAGGTCATCGGTTTTTGTGAACCCTGTCCGAGAAATGGTACAGGTAAATTTTAAGGATGATGTAATGTGTTTGTTTATTATCATCATGGAATAAATGTTTCTCTGTAGATGTATTGAGCATGTGTGTTGTATACTAGTATTGGAATTGACTAGAACAAATGTTTTATGGGCATTGAATGGGAAACAAAGACCTGGACATCCAAAGGAAACATGTAGAAGAACTGTTGAAAGATTTTTGCTCGACTGGGGTAACAATTTGTAGAAAGGCGGCAGATCTCTTCAGTAAAAATTGTATGTATCAAACAGGACACAAAGAGAATATAGATAGAATACTGTTTCTGTTCCTTATATCTCACTGTGATAGACATAGTATTGGTTTTAGATCATTTCAATGTGGTTGAAAAGTGGAAATAAAACATTGTGCCATCTTAACATTTTGTTACCAATTCAGGATTTGGTCGTTTTTCATAGACATATTAACAAAATATACGTACTTTACCATTGTTCATATATTTCTTCAATACCTAACTGAATGCTATGTTGAAATGTGATAGTATACTTTGCTTGCATTTTTAAAGTTAGATAAAGTAATATATTGTTATTTAAGCATAAATTATAGTATATATACTATGCACATTTTAGATACAAAGAAAGGTTGCAGTAAAACTATGTACCAAAGGCAAAACACGTAAAAATAAAGTCAGTTAGTTTTACAAAGTACAAAAAAAACCAAAATATAGTGGCATTTTGATCAAAAGCCCATTTATCATGGTAAGAGTACAGAATAAACAAAATGGTGTACTTTACTGCCTATCTTCGTTTGTATATGTTCTGCTTTATGTACATTATAAAAGAAATAACAAAACAAGAAATCTTATGTTTAAAGATATAGTTCCATGTCCTCATGTTGATAGGTAAATGCTCAGATGACTGCTGGATCGGAAAAGTAATTAAAGATATAGTCAAATTATACAATGATGTGAATATTGGATTAAACAATATGTTTAAACAAATCTTGTTTTCAGCTGAAGCTGCTGTTCTCTGTCCTGGAGGACCAGGCTTCAAACCAAATCTGGTAACACTAGTTTTAGAGGGTAGGTGTGTTTTTTCATTGTCCTTTTTTTTGTTTGATAATTACTATTCACTTAATTTTTTTTACTATTTTGTTATACATTTGTGTCTACAAAGATTATAAATTTCTTCTCTCAAACATTTTGTGATGTGATACTAATTGTTCATGTTTTATGGATATGTGTAAGTTTCTTGTAATACATAAACGTGTTCTTTCCTTTGGCAGATATTGATGAATGTAAAGAAATTGATGGACTATGTGAAGGAGGTGAATGCCAGAACACATTTGGTTCATATGTGTGTACATGTAGACCTGGATATAGGCTGGATCAACTCAAAAAGCGATGTAGAGGTTAGTGTATGTGTCCATACTAATTGACTGATAAGAAAGTAATTTTATTTTCTAAATATTTCATTTACATAAATACCAAGACTTGGATGCATGCAGTTAATGGGATAAAAAAACCAGCTATTGTAATCACATGTTGTATGGGTAGGACTAAGAAACTCAGAGACATGTAGTGATCTTGTGTGTGCTTGTTTTAAGACACTTTGTAATCTGATATTCATTTTCGTAAGGTTGTTCTTGATGCCATCGCTCCATCTTTTGCGTGGTCTTCCTCTTGTTTTGTACTCATTATACTTTTTCTGTGTGCCTCTCTGTGGTAGGCGATACCAGGGCATTCTTGTCAGGTGTCCAAACCATTTAATCTGTTGTTCTTTTATGAATTGCATGACTGGTTTCACATCCAGTCTTCTTCTGATGTCTTCATTTCTTATTTTGTCTCTTATTGTCACACCTGCAGCTCTTCTAAGACACCTCACCTTTGTCGTTATTATTATTCCGCGCATTGGCTGTTATTATTGGCCATGTTTGACACTGGTAACATAGTGTTGGCCAGAAACTTGTTCTTATGAGATTTGCTTTAGTTTTTAGCGCTATCTCTTTGTGTGACAACAATGGTGTTAACTGTCCTAGTACCTGGTTAGCTTTTTGCAACGATTGCTGAATTCGCTATGGATACTTCCATCTGCTATGAAAATTGCTCCTAAGTATTGGCCTCAATTGTTTGTTTTATTTCTACGTTCTGGAGTTTTATTGTAAGGTTTTCTGGTTGTCTACTTATTGCCATTGTCTCTGTCTTTATTATATTTATTTTCATTTTGTACTCCTCCCCCTTGATGTTAACTAAGTTCAAATGGTTAATAATGTAGCATTTGTTATAATGTTAATAATTGTCAATACCATCTGTATCATTAATATTAAATATCATTGTTCTTGTTCATTTGAGGATCATCTTCATCGCACATCGGACATGTCCATAATTGCTCCGATCTCCTCCCAAGCATGTATCTCAGTGTGTTTAGGCTAACAACTCCCGTTTTGTTTTGATTGATGTATCTACTGGGTTTTCTCTTTGCCGCACCTATCGGTATGCACATTATATTATATGATATATTATATTATATATCATAAGACAAATTAACATTACAATAACAGGTAGTATATTTCAATCTGCTTTGGTACATATATAAAGTTACTCACAGCACACACAGCCATAAGTTGTAAGTAGCTAGATTTGTAAAAAATACTTTCTAAACACTTGCTATTTTGTCATCATGCTGTTACCGGGTTGTTGCCAAGTGGCATGGTTTTTCTGTTTTTGTCTTGCGTTGCGCTATAGTGATAGTTATTTTTATTTTTTTTTACAGGATTCTTCTATACCCATCTTTTTTTTTGTAGTCTTCCTCTCGCTTTCTTTCCTGATATTCTGTTGTAGACTACTCTGTGTACAGTGGAGTTTGGTTTCTATTCTTATTAAGTGGCCAAACCACTTCATTCTTTTTCTAAACACTAAACATGGAAAAAGGTAAGGTGTAGCTCAAAGTTCCTGATGTTTTAATTGAAGAATAATGAGTGTAAATATTACGTTTATTTATAGCCTGTTAATTTGTATATTACCACTCTCTTTAATTTTCAGATATTGATGAATGTTCAGAAGGTACAAATCGCTGTGGTGTTGGCCGTTGCATTAACACAGAAGGCAGCTTTCAGTGTGTTTGTCCAGATGGATACATTTTAATGGAAGATGGAGAAACTTGCATGGGTATACATAATGATTGTCTACAAATTTAATCTGTCTTGTTTTTATGTTGGTTTTCTTTGGTATACATAATTTAGATTGATCACACAAATAGTTATTACTGTCTATTTTCAACAAATTCTTAAAATCTTATAAAGTATTGAACAACATATTAAATAAACTTTAGAAATTATCATTTACTTTGTTATGATTGAAAATATTAGATTTGATTTTTGCAGATAACATTGTCTTCGTAAGTAAAAACACCCAAGATATGCAAAGAAAAACAGACTCTTATCAACAATAGATTCAAAGTTATACTGCAGATAACAACACTATTATTTAAAATGCAGGACAACTACTTCCAGTATGAGAATGGAGGTTGAAGATTCTACTGCTGCTTTCCATTAGCTCTCTGAAACTCTATATACTGGGGCCGCTGTTGTATATGACTCTCAGTCGATGCATAGAAGATCCATAATGGCATTCTCCTTTCTGTCAGGATGTCATCTATTGACGTTTCTAACCAGCAGAGACTTACAGGGATCTACTGCCCTGGACATGCAGGTGGTTGTGGCAATGCGATAGTAGACAGACTTGTATGAACAGCATTGATTGTTGGGGAGTTGAAGATGGATAAGGGGATGTTCTTCAGTCTCTTCATGACTCTGTTGAATGAAGACACTAAAGTAGATGTTGAATCAATCCAGCAATTTCAGGAGTTTGGAGTTATACATTGTACTAGTAGAACTGGATTCCTGATAGGCAGAATGAGGAGTGTGTTTAACCAGTAATCAACAGGAACCATCAGTATGCATGCCCTTCGACTTCTTTTCAGGGAAACTGAGCAACCATGGGTCTGCCCGGAGTGTAATGACATCGATTCAGTAACAAATAACCTTCAACTATTTATTTATATAAAAATTACCATATTTTGTTATGCGTTTTAGTTTAGTCGTCGGATCATGATCACTGCACATCAAACCAATAGTTTAGTCATTGGGTCAGTATCACCTCACATCAGACCAATTAGGCCACAAGTGATCTGATCTCCTCTGTATGTCTCTCAGCGTGTGGCAACTAACAACACCCGTTCTTTGTTGGTTTACTATTCTTCTGTGGCTACCAGCATAATATTCTTGTCTAGCTACACCACATTTTACTTATAATTCTTGCAGTCTTATTAGTTTTGTAGATTCACCTCTACTATTTGAATCATGTACATACCCTCTCTCCCTTAGGGAATTTATAGGTGATACAGTATTGTTAGCTGAAAGTGAGCTAGGTCCTGCAAGCACAATAGTCAAACAAATGAATAGCATAAGTAGTAGATATGAATTAAATGTTATTTTCAATATTATTGAAAACAGGTAAACTGGCATACACATTTTCTTTCAATGCAGACTTTGTATTAACTGATAACCTGTAATATTGGTATAATTTGTTATTTACAAAATTTTATTTCTATACTTTAAATATTGGATCTGGAAAGTAAAAAAACTAGGTATTGCTTCTAATTTAATTTTCCTGTTATCCATTTTAGACATGAGAAAGGAGAACTGTTACAGGGAATACCAAAATGTATCTACTCGTGCCCAGAATATTGCCTGTTTAGACCCACTGTCCACACCCCAGACAAGGTTCCAGTGTTGCTGCCTGTTTGGAGTAGCTTGGGGAGAATCATGTTCTGTCTGTCCTGTTAGGAATTCAAGTATGTGTGTTTTTATAATGTCTTCTTTGCTAAAAGTTCAAGAATAAAGTTATTTTTATCCTTTTTTATGTTTTTGAATAAACAATACTATAAATGTTAGTATATTTGGCTCACTTAAGGTCACTATTATCATTATTTGTAAATAAATAATTGATATATCTTTCTAAATAAATTCAGCCATTTAATATTCAGCTGTCAGATTATTACAGATAGATTGTACTAAAATGCTGCAAAATTGCATCCATTTCTTGTGTTATATTATCATCTAGAACTGTAAAAATAAAATCCAAGCAAACATGATAAAATTGAAGCAAAAAAGGATTGCTGAAAAAAATTACAAATAAGTCGTTGCATTAAAAAATTCAGTCTAGATGTTCATTTGTGTTTTATTCCCATTTCATATTATTTAACACATTACTGCATTTACTGTTCTTTTTACATTTTTCAAAATGTCACTGTGATTACTTCATATATTTCATGAACTAAAAAAGGTGTTTGGTTTTTGTGTTTTTTATTTCTGCATATTTACTGTTTTCATCTTTTTATCTGGATAGTAAAATTCTAAAACAAAACAAGTCTGCCATATCTAGAATCAAAACCAGTCCAAATCAGTACTACACATTTGCCAACCTGACTTATTCATTTACAGTTAACACACAACTTCTTTTTTCGAAAACTCAAATATCATTGTAATAACAAAGATTTCTCCCTACATTATGCTATTTGCTATCAGGAAATATTTCTTCCTACATTATGTTATCAGTGCAAAACCTGGACACTGACATTAAATGACAGAAGAAAACTAGTCACAACAGAGATGAAGTGTTTACGAAGAATGCTGGGAGTAACAAGAAGAGACCGGATTAGAAATGAAAGCATCAGGAAAAAAGTGGGTACAACATCAGTACTGAACTTTATCAGAGTAACAAATTAAATGGTTCGACCACATAAGCAGATTACCAACAGACAGTATACCACAGAGAGCAATGTTGCTCCGATACAGTGGATACAAAGCAAAAAGCCGGCCACGCAAAAGTTGGACTCAGAGATAACAGAGGCGATGAAAGATACTATTTATGAAGCACACACAACAGCCAGTGCTAGAAAACTCTTCTTACCCTAAAGCTGTGAGGCAAATCAGGATTGGAGAAGAGAAAGAAAGGCAATGTGCATAGAGAGGCTTGCTCTAGGTGTCTCCTTTTTTGACCTGATGCTGAAAGGCAAATAGGATTCGAGAATAGATAGATAAATAGAATAACAAAGAGAGTTCAATAAGCAATGTAAAAACTATTTACTCAAATTCTGTAATCATTCTATTTACAAAACAAGTACAATAAGCACTTTCACAACAACTAAGAATGTAAATATGTCTTGAAATACTTGGACTGGGCTCATTTTCACAGTGCATATATTAAAGATTAACTTTTTCCGACAATAGTAATTGAAAAGAGTGAACAGTTTTGAATATATTGTTTGATTGATAACAAGCAAAAGAAGAAGAAGAGCAAAGGAAGACTAAGGCAGAGATTGATGCAACATTTGATAGATAACTTGAACATTACAGAAACAGAGAATGGACATACATTAAAAAATGATGTAAGCCATAGAACTAAAAAGCTAGTTGGAAAAATAATGCAAATAGTAAAGCTGTAGCGAATAATAAGACACCATTGTTATATTTTGTATTTTCACTTTTTTACACCTTATATTTTGTCCATATTTTTCAACTTTAGTAAATGAAGAGAGCAACTTAAGTTTTATGTACAAATACATTATAGCAATGAGGCATTTCAGCAAAGATAATTTTTCTTGATATTAATTATATTTGTCACTGACTTGTTAGCAAATTTCATTTTTTTTCAGGAGAGTATGAGTCTCTTTGTGAGAAAGGTCCAACAAAGATTACAGGTAAAGTAATTTGTTTTCATTATTTGCTTTTACATTATTGGATATTCAGGCTGTAAAGTGGCAGATGGAAAAAAATAATTATATGATCACTGTTCCATATTAATATTGTTGCATATATATATATCTATACATCATTAAATGTATCTTGTAAACAAATTAGCAATCATCATCTTGGGATGTGTAGCGTGCTATTAAAGGTCATGTCTTTTCACATTTCATTTCCATTATTTATTTTGTTGACACTTCAATCAATGGATGACTATACCTTTTTTTGGTCTTATTTTGCTTCCTTTTCAACACATTTTGCAGTAAGTGCATGTTTTTAATTGCCACACTATTATTACATAGTTAATTCATTCTTATGTTGATTGTTTCTTCCTTATCTTTGTGTTTGAAAAAAGAACACCTTGATCAAATATAAAAATAAGAGCACTTGACTGTATAACAGGTAAGACATCAATACTCCTTTGACTTTACTGAAGGATTTTGATCAAATAATGCTAGACAATATAAAGTGAACTTTAAATAATATTCTCATAGATGGACAAGTGTTATTTTGACCAGAAATATCATGCATGTATCAGATAGGAACATCTAATGATGTCTTCCGGTTAGTCTTGAGATGCGATGGATGTAGTGCCCGTGGGAAGGGGATTTTATATGAGTTTCTGTTTTCTTCTAGCATGTTTTATTATCAGCAAGGTGTTTCAATCTGATTTCACCAGTTCTTAGAGCCTGCTTCCTTGTCCTGCTCTTACCAGTTTAGTGTATTCATGTTAAGTGTTTCAAGTCTTGCTAACATATGAACAGTCATCCCATATCTTTTTTCCCGGAAGACAACCCTCTGTACAAGATATACTTAGGAGTCCATCCATGATCCACCAGGTACAAGGGATCTAGCCTTCTATTGTGACATTGGTGGATGAGAGTGGCATGATGGAAATACCATAATATTCAAACACCTTGTTGTTTGTTGCTGAGTTGTTTCAGGAGATGCAGAGTATATGCGTCAGATAGTACATAGCGAATACATTAATCATTTTTACCTGTGATAAACAATTTACACAGTCAACAATTTGCTTTTTCTTTCTTCTACTTTTTTCAACTCAAGACATCAACAAATTTCCTCCAGCAAGATCTGTCTTGAGCAAGGTAGCTTAGTTCATTCCAAATCTTTCCCATCCCTTCTCTGTCTCTTTCTCTGTTATTAGTTATTATTATATAATTATTAATGTTTATTTCAGACATCAATGAATGTGAAGTGAATCCTGACCTTTGCCAAAATGGACGTTGCAGGGATTTACCATACAGCTTTAGATGTGAATGTTTTAGAGGCTATGTTTATGACAGCATCAGACAGACTTGTGAAGGTATTCATTTTGATGTTCCAAAAAACTTACCCACATTGATGTGATAGGAATTATTAAGCTATAAAATATATTTTCATTATTCCTGTCTGTTCTCAATGGAATGTAGGACTGCAACTTATCACAAACATTTAGATAATTTTTCAATTCAGTGTTTCTAATGGATCGTAGTAATTAAATTGTTTATAACATTGCCAGTTTTTCATTGCAGTTACTGTAACAAAAAACATGGACATTGAGCAAAGCGTAGTCACAAAAAATAACTACATGTGAAATGTGTTGCCTGCAAAAGTTACCAACAACACAAGAAAAGACAGAATCACTAACATTAGCATAAGAAAGAAAGTTGGCACAAAACCGCTCCTGAATTACATAGAGAAACAAAGAATGCAGTGATTTGGCCACTTAATAAGAATGCATCCAAACTCCACAGTATACAGTCTTCTACAACAGAACATCGGGAAAGAAGGCAAGAGGAAGACCACAGAAAAGATGGTTAGATGGCGTAGCAGAATCCTGTGAAACAGCAAAGATAACAATCACACAAGCCACCAGAACAGCACAAGACAAAAACAGAAAACCACGACACTGGGCAACAACCCAGTAGCAGTGTGACAACACTGGCAACAACACGGTAGCAGTGTGACGACAAAAGAAAGAAGAAGTAACAATGCCATTTTTGGGGATTTGAACTGTTAGCTCTAATGTGAGCCCTGATAGTCTGGGGAAATATACAATAGAACAAACGTTTGTTTAAATTTATTACTCAAAAGATTTTAGAAACGTTCATAGGGTACCTGTAAAGGGGACATTGAGTATGAACAATGAAAACATACTTAGGTCAATAAATGAACTTCTGCTAGAGAAGGACACTGCAAGAGATGAATCAGGGATCTAAAAAAGGGTCAAAAGATGAAAGATTTACTTAACTCTTTCCACGCCCATTTATTTCCTCAATTTTTAAGCAGTTAATTCAAGGAAGTAAAAAAAAAAAAAATTACGATCCCAACTACTTGTCAATAAATAAACATATATATATTATTATATACTAAATTGAAGAAAACTGGACAACCCAATAGAATAACAAGGTTAAAAAGTACTATAAGTAAAATAGTAGAAGTAAAACTAGAAAGATTTCTTATAAGGAAGCAACTCTATGGCGCAGTGTGCAGCTTAAAGCGTGCAACGGACTTCCACCGTGGCGCAGTGTGCGGCTTAAAGCGTGGAAAGAGTTAATAGACAGCCTTAAGTCAATGATGATGAGGATTAGACAAAATTTTGAAATTAAATATTGAACGAGTTTGAATGAGTTGGGAAAGAGGCTGATTAAAACAGTCTGCATAAAAAGTATGTTTAGGTTTACATATTTCTTGAAAATAGTACAGTTTAATGCTCTGTTTGTTCTATCAACAGATGATAATGAGTGTCTCCGCACAATCAACCCCTGTCTGGACAATGCTCAGTGTATTAACACTCCAGGCAGCTACCAATGTGAGTGTCCTGAAGGATACAGACTGATGCCTGATGGACGAAGGTGTCAAGGTAAGAAGTCAGCTTTTTTCATGCAAAACTATATTTATTATTGATTGATTGGTTTATTGATTATATACCCCAACAGCAAGAATTAGTAGTGATAACAAAGAGTAATACTCAAAGAAATTAAACTTGAGCAAATACAGTAATTTAGTCACATTAAAAGCATGACATATTGTTGAAGATCACATTGGAGAGAACAGTTGAGGACTAGAGAGCATGGGAAAGATAAAATATAATTAGAAGGGGAACATCAAGAGGTGAACAGGCAGTTGTCTGTCACAGTGTACCATCATAACACGGAACTTAATTTTCTGATAACCATTGTATCCAAATTTTGATGTTGAAACAACACAAGATGATGATGAGGATGATGACTATCTCCACATTGCAGCAGATCTTCAATACTTCCTATCTCATGCCATAGTGGTACGTTCTGAAAAACTGTTTTTTATTTATCCATTAATGTGTCCCTCTCAATTTTATCACTGTATCCTCTTGCTCTCAACTTTTCCCTTCCATACGGTTTTCTGTTGAGAGTCATGACTTTTTTAGTCCACAGTTTTTGATTTGTTCCTGTTTGATCTCATTTAACTCTTTCCGTGCTTTTCGTCGCACACTGCGCCACAGCGGAAGTCTGTTGCACGTCATTAGCCGTCCACTGCACCATAGAGTTACTTCCCTTATAAGAAGTCTTTCTAGTTTTACTTCTACTATTTTACTTCTAATACTTTTTAACCTTGTTATTCTATTGGGTTGTCCAGTTTTCTTCGATTTAGTCTATAATAAGATATATATATATATATATATTTGTTTATTTTTTGACAAGTAGTTGGGATTTTTTAAAAATATTTTTGTTTTACACCTCTTGAATTAACTGTTTCAAAATTGAGGAAATATCTCCACGTGGAAAGAGTTAACAACTCCCTTTTCATTGCAAACATTTAAGAACTATTTGATTGTTTTATGTCTATAAACTATGCCATTATGTAAATACTTGATTTAATTTGTAATATTTTATTTAATTAGTAACAAATAGTAATAGTTTTCATATATACATTTATTATAATTTTGATATGTGAGTGTTAAGAATAAAATATATGTTTATGAATCTGTATGTAAATTATATCGATATTTATGCATGTTATGTGTATGCAGCCAGGCACAGCACATGTCTAATATATTTTTTTTGTCTGTCAGATACAACTGTATTTTATCAAAAACGTTTTATTAAATGTTTTCTTTATGTTTTGGTAAAGTATGAGATATAATCATCTATAAATCTTCTCAGACATCAATGAGTGTGAAGAAATCAATGGAGTATGTGCCAATGGACAATGCTTGAACCTCAAGGGAAGTTTCAGCTGTATCTGTAAGGATGGTTACAGTCTCTCACCCCTTAGGGAAGTTTGTATAGGTATGTCTGCATAACAACTTATTCTAAGAAAAGTATACATAGTATTTGTGTTAATGGAAAAAAAAATAATAAATGTAAAATAAATTAATGTCATACACATATTATACATGTCATTAATATATAAAGAGAGTCAGCATTTCAAGTATCTGCAACATTCTCCTAAATTTATGCATTTCTTTTTGTAGCTCTTGGACAATACTAGCTGTCTTTTCTCTTTCTCAGGATGTCATCTGCACAAGAGAGGGTTCTTTAGTTAAAGCTCAATTGAATTTCTGTGATTTTTTTTCTTGCTTTTCTGTAAATTCCCTAGTCATGGTGCCTAATATGGTGCCTCTGAATGATTTTTGCATGGAGGCTTGCTTTCATTATTACCAGTGTCCCTTACCATTCATACAAGTTTTACTCTGACTTCAGAAGTACTTGTAGTTACTAGCGGAGAATATTATCAAATTTGCTACCATTGAACCCACTCTCTGTGATATTAATTGTGTAGATATTGAAGAGGATTGGTGACAGAAGAGATTACCGGGGCAAGCCAGGGTTGATTGTTGTTGGTTTTGATGACTAACAGCCACATCTGAACAACCTCCTTTTTCTTCTTTCATCTGGCACCACCACATCAGCATTATAGATGAGTTTTCTAGGATATGATGTTTTTGACTGACACTGAAACAATTCTAGCTCTGAAACAGAATAATTGTAATAACTGATATTTACTTTTATCTGAGTAAGCATTGCTGGATTTGTGTTTCAGATAATGATGAATGTGAAACTAGACCTGGTATCTGCAGAAATGGTACATGTATTAACACCCCAGGCAGTCACAAGTGTCACTGCAACACTGGATTCACACTAACACCTACGGGAGAATGCAAAGGTAAAATGTCCTTGTTTTTAAATATACTAATCCAATATTGTTTATATCTTGTCAGTAAAAACTGATCCAGTCTCTTCATATTGTTTATTCATTGGGATTTTCATACAGAGATTTTTTCATAGCATAAGTTTTTGGTCTATTTTCACTTTCCTCACACAACTTTCTGTGTTTTTATTTTTCTGAAGATTATTTAATAATTTGTGAATTTTTGACATAGTTGCTGCCCTTACTTTAAAGTTAGAAGAGGTTGTAGTTGCTGCCCTTACTTTAAAGTTAGAAGAGGTTGTATTTGCTGCCCTTACTTTAAAGTTAGAAGAGGTTGTAGTTGCTGCCCTTACTTTAAAGTTAGAAGAGGTTGTAGTTGCTGCCCTTACTTTAAAGTTAGCAGAGGTTGTAGTTGCTGCACTTACTTTAAAGTTAGAAGAGGTTGTAGTTGCTGCCCTTACTTTAAAGTTAGAAGAGGTTGTAGTTGCTACCCTTACTTTAAAGTTAGAAGAGGTTGTAGTTGCTGCCCTTACTTTAAAGTTAGAAGAGGTTGTAGTTGCTGCCCTTACTTTAAAGTTAGAAGAGGTTGTAGTTGCTGCCCTTACTTTAAAGTTAGAAGAGGTTGTAGTTGCTGCCCTTACTTTAAAGTTAGCAGAGGTTGTAGTTGCTGCACTTACTTTAAAGTTAGAAGAGGTTGTAGTTGCTGCCCTTACTTTAAAGTTAGAAGAGGTTGTAGTTGCTACCCTTACTTTAAAGTTAGAAGAGGTTGTAGTTGCTGCCCTTACTTTAAAGTTGAAAAGTGTAGTTGCTGCCCTTACTTTAATTAGAAGAGGTTGTAATTGCTGCCCTTACTTTAAAGTTAGAAGAGGTTGTAGTTGCTGCCCTTACTTTAAAGTTAGAAGAGGTTGTAGTTGCTGCCCTTACTTTAAAGTTAGAAGAGGTTGTAGTTGCTGCCCTTACTTTAAAGTGAACAGAGGTTGACTAGTACACAAATATCACATAAATAATATTTCAGTTTATGGCAATGGAAATCGATATGGAAGATGATTGCTTTTACTTTTTATAATGATCATTTTACCGCTATCTTCACCAGTTGAAATCTGAAATAATTGATATGCATGTTTGCCACTTGAAATCACACAACTTAATTTAATTTACATACAAACACAATCAAAATCTGTCATAAATTCCCTTTTCTCAACCAAAATTACCAGTAACATACCTCCTGTATTGAAAATTAAAAACAAAAGTTATTTTCTTGTTGAATTTGATAACCTAACTAGAATAAGGACTGTTTTTATATTTATCGGCAAACATCAAGTTCATGAACTAAAATCAACATTGTCAACGTTTTGTGGCATAACTGTTTGACCATTTCATTCGTTTAACATTTCTTGGTTTTAAGACGTTAAATAATAGTGTTCAAAAATAAGGAGGAGCCTGTACTCATATCATCAGGTATATTGGAGAACACTGTTAGGTCAGAAGTTTTCTTTGATCAACGACACATAATCAGTGATGTGATCAACATCATGATGGCAACTTTTACTTCCCAGTCTGGCAAACATTATGGTTGGTAAAAATATCACTCCTACTGAGAAATTTGATACTGTGTGCATGCCCCTGCAAATCAAGTGTTTTAAAGTAATTGTTACATGATAAAGCATTAATGAACCAAATGTTTTACTGCATTGTAAGAGTAGTCATTGATGTCATTTACAGATATTGATGAGTGTGTGGTTATGATTGGTATCTGTACCAATGGAAGATGTGTAAACACCCAAGGCGGTTTCACCTGTCAATGTCCAGTTGGTTATACCCTATCTTCAGATAGGCAGCAATGCAGAGGTAAGATCTATATTCTTTGTTAAAGAGTTTATCATAATTCAGCTTCGGGGGGAAAGTGTGAGGCAGTGGAAGTATTTAATTGCCTAATAAAGGAAACAGTTTTTAAAATCCTATATTTTACATTCAGAACAACTAGAAAACAGCCTTTTGATGTCTAATGATAGTATAAATTTATATTGAAATATATAGTACTGTCTTTCCTTTTTCTTTTCTCCAATCTTGTTTGCCTCACAGCGTCAGGTCAAGAAGAGATTTCTAAACGGGCCCTTGTGTGCGCTTCATAGATAGTGTCTTTCGTCACCTCTGTTATCTCTGAGGTCCATCTTTTGCATGGTCAGCCTTTTGCTTTGTACCCATTGTATTGGAGCAGCATTGCTCTTTGAGGTGCATTGTCTGTTGGTAATCTGCTTATGTGGCCGAACCATTTAATTTGTTGTTTCTTGATGAAATCTAGTACTGATGTTGTACCCACTTTTTCCTGATGTATTCATTTCTCAACCGGTCTCTTCTTGTTACCCCCAGCATTCTGCGTAAACACTTCATCTCTGCCGTGACTAGTTTTCTTCTATCGTTTGTTATCAGTGTCCAGGTTTGGCACTGGTAGCATAATGTGGGAGAAAAGATTGTGTTGAACATTGCTCTTTTGTGTTCATGGTGACATGTTTGCATCTTAAAATTTGCGCCATTTGTCCTATCATTTGATTTGCTTTGTTTCATCTGTGTTGAATTTCAATAGTTATTCTTCCGTTTGCTTAAAAATGCTCCCAGGTATATGAAGTCTTTTACTTGTTTTAATGGGCATTGTCGATGGATAGTACTGTTTGTTTTAGATATACAATGCATTATATTTTCAAGACATCCATACAAATATTGAAAGTGATAAAATAATTCTAAATTCTTTCTGTATTTCTGCCAAAATGTATACAATTAGCTTGCAAGCCATTATTTGTTTGCTTGTTAGTTGTTTCTCTTGTTATAACAATTCCTCTCATATCGTTATACGCTACATAAGGCCACAATTTCTCCATACCGCTCTATCCTGGGTAACTCGCTCTATCTCCTCCATTTAACTGAGACCGATAATTCTCTTGTTATGAAAGTTTTATTTTTTTACTGAAAACTAATTGTATTTAATTTTTTTATTTAAATGAATTCCTTTCAGATAAAAATGCGTAATGTAAATGTAAGAATGGTGACACACTTCCCATGAAAGCACATTATAATTTGAATTAATTACATTTAAAAAAATATTTAACCATAAGTCTACTCTGTTGAATATTAATTTTAAGTTTTGTCTTTTTTACAAAAAAAAAAAAAAAAAGATAAATTAGTAAGCATAAACCGTATTTACATCCCCCATTGATACTTGGCCCCCATTGAAATTGATATTTGGTCTTAGGATTACTTAACTCCTTGTGGACCAAATGACACACTATGTGGCTTTAGGTTGGCTGCCTTTTTACCAGGAGCCACACTATAGAGCGTTTTGTATTCTAAGAACAAATTACTTCTAAAAACATGGCTTTTGCCCTGGTCTACCAAGAGTTAAGGACAGACGGCACCCCTAAACAGAAATATTGATCATTGAGGTTGCGTTTATGATTCTAAATGATCAACTTGATGTTAAAACTCGGAAAAAAAATTTAAAAAATCCAAGCATGTATATTCTATGAAAAAAATTTAATATAGAGGGTTTTTAAGGAAAAATGCCCCAAAAGTAACCTTTGCAAAATACAGGATGATTTATGTTCTATTCAGGTTAGCACTATAGAAATTTTAGATGTTATTGTAAATCGGCATATCTTGAACTGGTAGCAAAATATTTATAAAGTATAATAAAATGAGTTTTTTCTGAATTTTTAAATGCAAATCCAGATTTTTGACTAAAAATATGGGTAGGAGATATTCTTTGCATGAGACACAAAACTGTTCAATGAATTCTTTTAAAGTGGTAGGGGATGATCAAATATGCATAAGAAAGAAGTATGCACATTTATACAACAATCCTTTGAGTAGATTTTGAAAAAACGTGTATTTAGTGACATACATTTATGGAAAATAACAATTTTGAGAAAAGCCAAAAAACTAACATATTTTCAATTATTGACCAAATTAATTTACTTTAAGATCCCCAGGAGCATACAAACTTGCCTCAGCCCATGCTTTAGATGCCATGCTAGTTGTTTTACATCTTTCTATCTTTTGGTGCCTAAATTCTGTATTAGCAAGGAAGATATGTGGTTTTATAGATGACAGCAAAATACTGAAAATAATGTTTTCCAAAGGAAAAGTTAAACTAAAACAAAAGTTTCATATCGGCACAATTTCATATTATTAACTACAATATTGGCATCATTGACAGTTATTTTTAAGCTCCTCCTCAAAGTAAATGAGATCTTAGGACACCAAGTCCATATAAGATTATGGAAAGATTCATTATCATTGTGAGAACCACCATGAATATATTTTGTCAACGAAGTCGCAAGATAGCTTGACAAATACTTGCATTATGTTGCCAAAAATAAAATTAGGCAGTTTGTTTTTAATCAACTAAAGCTTTATCTTTAGGGCACAAGCTACTCAGCCTATTGCAGTTCTCATGGTTATCTTTGTGATGTTTAAATATGGCTCAAATACTATTTATCCAAACCAATGTTCTCTAATTTTCCAAAATTTTTCATACAAGTTACATCATAATCACGCTGCATAAGTTTAATGATGCTATTAGTTAATCTATCTGCACTACCATATTACTATAAACACTTTGCTACCATCTGTTGAAGCAAAGTTATGATATTTCCTATATAATTAGCTAAAAAAAACATATACATGCCTAGTTTAAAAAATTAATTAAAATACAAAACTACATTTTTTTTTTCAAACTAAAGATAGATTCTTGTTCGAAATTGGATGTATTACCTAAAATTTAAAAAAACTCAAATTTCATTTTTTAAGAAAAATCGTTAAATATAGGGGTGCGGTCTGTCCTTAATGATCATAATGTTGCTCTGTCCAACCTTGGTTACTCATGAAGTTGTAGTTAGACTCGTATGAATGCAAGGAACACTGGTCATAAAAGAAGCAAATCTTATGCAAAATCAGTCAAAGGGATCATATTAGACCCCATGACTACGTCTGAATATATAACGGGTAAACAAACAAAAATAATAAATTAATAAAATAACCGTAGTTGTAATCATCATCAAATAGCTTATTTCAGGGCAGAGTTTTGCCACCTTAATAGTCCTTTGGAATTTCTCTCTCTTATAGGCCTCTGCAGCCGTCATGCTCAAATCATCAGTTACATCCAGAATCCATCTTCTCCATGGTCTTCTCTTCTTGTTGCCGGATGCCTCCTTTCATAATAGTCTTCTCCAACCCTTCATTAATTTTTATATGTCCAAAATACTTCAATTCTCTTATTTGTAGCATCAACTAGTTTTCATTGATTTTGAGTTCTTTGTGAATAGATTTATTGGTTGTCTTCTCTGTCCATGATATACAGAAGACTCTTCTGTAACAATTTTATTCAAAAGCACATATGTTTGTAGCTGTAATCAACTAATGAAAAATAGATTCTCTCTTAACATATTTCTTCTGGAGGATGGCCTCATTTGATTTTACAATTTAAGCTTACATTTAAGCAATCACTACATAGCATTTTTCTTAAATTCAAAAGGCAGATTGATGAAAGCATTATTTGAAATGCTATGGCCTATAGTTGAAACAATGAATATAAGATTATAAAGGCACATGTCAAATTATGTGTACTGAAATTGTAATAGGTATAATCCTGTTCTTTCATTATAAGGAAGTTATGGTAGAAAGTACATTTATCCAAAAAAAAATTAGTAGATCAAATCTTTTTATAAGTTGAAAAATACTTTTCATCAATTTGAAAACCAATTCTTTGTTGCAAAAACAATTAAACAGATCTATTGGTTATGAAGTAATTGTTACACTATTGACGTCAAGTATTACATTTTATTTATCCAGTTTCATTCTCATAAGACTATGGAACTGTTAAAAATATTTAACACTAATGTGAAAATTTGCATCATAATTCTTTTATTCTCAATCTACAGATATTGATGAATGCCTGGAACTTTCTGCAATGTGTGACTTTGGAACTTGCCAAAACACAGAAGGAAGCTACATATGCACATGCCCTAAAGGATATCAACTTGCACCTAATGGCAGGACATGCCTAGGTAATTTTTTCCTGTATGATTGAGTCACTAGCATTGTTTGTAAGGTCATGTCAATTTTAGTAGGCTCTACTTAAACCATTTCTAAAAATAATGTAATTTTGTACGCCATGCATACATAGTCTTCCAAAACTTTTGTTGCAATATGCTAGGAACTTACATTTGATATTCAATTATGCCACAGTTTCAATTTTCTTTCTATTATATCATAGGTCTTAAAATTTCTTTGTCTCAAGTGATTTAGTGTCACTTCAATTGCTTTTACTTAAAATATCTCCATTTTAAAATGCAAGTAAATTTTTTTACAATTTTTCTTTTTAGATATTGAAGTTACTCCTAATATTCAACGGGAACCATTAAATGTTTATAATTGAAGTAGTGTTTGATTCTGCAGTTAACATTTGTATATAATATTCATGTTTTATCTATATAAAAAAATAGTTTAAATAATTTGGAGGTTCATTTGACATTATATTGACAGATATCAATGAATGCTGGACGTTGACCAATGTGTGCCTAGATGGAACATGTGAAAACACTGAAGGAGGTTTCAGATGTAATTGTCCTTTTGGTTTTGATGTCACTCCTGATGGTATGGCTTGTATAGGTGAGTGACAAATTTATTCTAACATTTGGTAATTTCATACTTTATACTGTGTCCTAGTCATTCAAAATATATTTGGTAAATGTTAACTCAAGCAGAATCACTATTACAAAATTTATAATATTCCAATTCTCTTTCTCATAGTATGAGGATCATGTTTCATATAAATGTATTTTCTTCTGTTTCTTCTTAAGATGTGGTTAGTGTGTCTAAAACTATAGTTATTCTAGACTTTCTATCCTGGACATTTTATTAGAACCGTCTCTTCCTTCCAGGTGGACATCCTTCTATCCTGATAGATCAAAATGAAATATTTTTTTTTTTATTTTAATTAATATTTCAGAAATGCTTTATGATTTTTTCTGTATGATTAGTATAAGATGATTAAATATATAATTTTATGTTGTAAACAATCTCAAATTAGTCAAATATAGGTAGCCTGAAGTAAACAATCTACAAGAACTCATATGCTGTAAGAAATTGTCAAATCAAAGAGGAAATAATAACAAAAACCTTAAAATAATATTCCAGGACTCATTAAAGCAAATAAAAGTTTCCTATCTTTTCATTATTTGTTTAAATTTTTGTTCCATTAGACAGCAGACCAGGAACTTGCTATGATGGATTTGAATTTGGTCGCTGTATTGCTCCGAGATCAGGCAATCAGACAAAACCTGAATGCTGCTGTACAAAAGCTTCAGCCTGGGGAGTTAGTGGCCAGTGCAATTTGTGTCCCTTAGAGGACAATGGTAAGTTCAATGAACTGAGTATATTCAAATCAGAGGATAAAATTGAAAAACAAGTACTATTAATATTTTTTTTATGCTGCCTATTCAAGTTATTACAAGATCAGAGTTTTTGGGTTTTTTAAATCAAACCCTTCAACACTATGATCTCAAGTTGTAGTAAAAGTCATGGCCAAAACTTATAGATTTGAATTTTATAAAATTTGATCTAAGGTTATATTAGCAGGTAATTACATAAAACATACAGTACTGTAAAGTTTTGCCTAGGGATATGTGTTGCAGGGGAGAGATAGGCATTCAGCTTGTGCTTTATATTAATCTGTTGGAATCCAAAAATTCTTTCTTATTAACTAAATGAGTGAGTGTGCACAGAAAGATCAAGTTGGCTGGTCTTGAAGGCAAAAATTGAAACTGATTTTTAGTGCCAGGCATTCAGGCATAAAAAGGAATTAGTGGGCTTGTATAGATGGCTGCTGTAGAATTGGAGAGATTGAACAAGCTATTATTCTGAATACCAAAGGAGACAGCTTGTGAACTACTCAAGAAATGAGGGTAAATCTGCGACCCTAACCAGACTACAAAAATATCAAATCAAACAAGGCATAGTCAGACAGCAGGGCTTTTGTTTAAGTTAAAGAAGAATAGTAAACTAACACAGACCTGGTGTCATTAATCCCCATATGCCGAGGAACATCCTTGGGAAGAGATGAGCATATAGAGTAATTGATTTGATATGCAGTGATGATGTGATCTATCAACTAAACTAAGCTATAGATCTATAATAATCATATATTTCACAATGTAAAACGCTCTGCATTGTTCACCCAGCCATTCTTGTTTCCTTAAATTTCTCAAATAATTTTTCTAACTTGTAATTGTTCATGCATGATTTTGTAACATTGATAATGATTGATTTGGCTTTTAAAACACAATGATATTTCTATATTTGTTTTGCAGTACTTATAAATGGGCATGACAATTGTATATTTGAGACCATTATGATAATATTTTATTCTTCAGCTGCATTTGATGTGTTATGTCCTGGGGGATATGGTTTCATTCCTGACAAGACTGGGGCTTTTTCAGGTAAGCATCCGTGGACTACATTCTATTAGTGTCAACTATATATTCTGGACAGGATTTGTCAATCTTAACTTTATCCAGGGTTATATATACAACTGTAATTGATGAAGTTTAGAAATTTGTTGTGGTATTTTACTCGATTTTTCTTGGCTTGAAGCTTTTGGTGAATCTGAAGTACAAAGGAAAGAATATTGCAAATATCAGGTAAATCAATTATTTCATTAATGGCATATCTTGTGGAAAATAAGATAATGGTGAGAACATATTGAGAAAATGGAAAAAACTGAGAACAAAAAATAGAGGATAGCAAACTATGTTGATTTTAGAAAGCTAAACATTGTAGCATAGATGAAAGACAACTTCCAGTAATAACAGTCCTAGGGAGTCGTGGAGATCCATGATCACCTATGTCAGTTATCTTGACATGGGTCTAAAGCCGAAGAATTGACTTCATTGCACCAGGTTTTACCTCATATGGCTCTATCCCTCTATTCCCTCTACACAGAAATAGCATGCCATCTGCCGAGAGTATTGAATAAGACACAAACTCTGTAGCTCCGGCAACAGTCCTAGGGGTTCTCTGGAAATTATGCACTCGTGAACAGAATGGCTAATCCCAGATAAAAACCTTCAGAACGCAAGAAAAAGGCTTAACCACTTAACCATCTGAGATCCCCTAATTGACTTGTGAATAAGATGAAGTAGCAATTTTTATTAAGTTGCTATGTGACCTGCAAATGATATAGGTAACATGTATTTGTTACTTTCAGATGTTAACGAATGCAGAGTTAATCCTGGATTATGTGTCAATGGAATATGCATCAATACTGATGGTTCTTTCCGTTGTGAGTGCAGATCTGGCTTTATCTTGGATTCTAGTGGAAGAAACTGTATTGGTATGTAAAGTATATTTGTGTTAGCAAATTGACTAATTACATATTTGCATATTTATTATGTTGCTGCTTTATTTTTTAAATCGAAATTGATTTAAAATTGATTATGGGTATGAAAAAATTGATGGAAATAGAATCATTGTTTGCAGATCAAAAGTCATTATAGGTCATAATTTAGATACAAATTGTACTTTTCATTTTCATGCTTATAATAGTTCTAAAATATAATAAGCAAAGAGTGTGTTAGTTATGGTGTTAAGTACATCTTTAAAAATCCCTGACCAGGAATACTATTTTGAAAAAAATTAATTTTTTTAAATAGATTCATCATAATTATGACATTATTTTAAAAGTCATATTGGATAAACGGTTGAAAGTAAAATTGGAGAGATAGAAGACAATGTTTGTAAGGGAAAATAAAACAAAAAACTGTCACAGTATACTATGTAGACAAAGATACAGACAATGTTGGATACAAAATACAGTCAACAGTTGCTGAAGAGATGACACTTGTTCTTGATCTCATGGCAACAAAGTAAAGTGTCTGTTTAACGATCAAACAACAGAAACCATCGGTATGTATACCGTGTGACATTTGCTTGAGAAGCGTTCAATGAGGTCATTTCAATAACCAATAATGATTTTGATAGGATAAATTTGTTCCAAGACTTAATGGGCAGTTCTGGTAGTATCAAATCTTTTTTGTAATAGTCCTCCATTAGTGGAAACAATGAGAATATCCCATGGTACATCATTTGATTAATTAACATTCTGAGCTATCTTGTTTGTATACTTTGTTAAAGCCTATTTCTGTGACAATTGTAGAAATATACATTAAATTTTGTGTTATGAAGAGAGACAATTTTGACCTTGTAAAGAAAATGAGGCAAAGTTTTGATAAGTAATCTGTTAACTGATTCGGTCCCGTGGAACACTGTAGTGCACATATTTCTTATCTGCGTGTCCCAAGCGCCTTTTAAAAGACGGCTACTATTGCGTTGAGTTTTTATTAATTTTCACTCCGATTGTAGTTTTATATCAACCGAAAACTAAGTAGAAAGGAAGTACTAACGATAACCAAATCACAACATCGTGGTTTTGACTAGAATCAGAAGTGAAACCAAGTTTAATTTTCGTTTTCAAGTTACCCTGTGATTAAAAAATAATGTCTAACAATTCAGAGTCTAGAAATGGTTTGTTATCAGCTCGTTCTGCACGTTTTACAGCTGCAGAAGCGCAAGATTGGTTGCATGAAGATGTAGATACTGATAGTGAAGATAGTGAAGCTTCTGATGACACAGAAGTTTGTGATTTAAATACGTCGATTATTAATAATTTAAATAATACTAGTAGTGTTTCCCAACCAGCTGCGAGAGGGCGTTGCCCCAGTCAGGTTCCAGTAGGATTGCAACAAAAAGAAGAAGGATTCAGACAGAACCTACACAGTCTACTTGGAGAGAAGTTATATAGTTGCTATGTTAGGACTATTATTCATATACTTTAGTTCTTTATTCCTGTAAATATTGCTATAATTTCCACTGTATGTGATTATATATTATGAGACATGAATGTTTAGTATGTGAAATCTTCAATTTGACAATTTTTAATGGAAATTTCTTCAAAGATGGTCGTGTTGATAATTTGCGAACAGTTAGTAAACCATATATTCCATCAATGTTTTCTTAATTTTTGTGTATTCATAAATGGATTACTTATATAAAGAGAGCAGTTACACTGACTTATTCACCATATTGTTCCTCAAGGCCCTTGGTAAGTTGGATTTTGTTCTCACAATTTCAATTAATTTTTTTATTACATGCTAATATTTGTCATGCACAGTCAACACAACATTATATTTTCGCATACAATACATATTTTATGAAATATGTGTGCAATATTTTGAAGCTAAAAATAATTCCGTCCAGAGGTGAAAAACCTGGTACTGAATCAGTTAACTTAACGCAGTTTTGGATTCTAAAGATTTCATTTTTTATTGTTTCAGACAAAGATGAGTGCAGAGAGCATGGTGCTTGTGGTAATGGAACATGTGTAAATACACTTGGAGCTTTTGAATGTTCTTGCAATGTGGGATTTGAACCAGGACCACATGAGAAATGTGTTGGTAAGTTCTAGATCAAAACACTGAAACTATGGGGATTTTTAATAAAGGCAAGGCAAATTAAAAATTTTAGTAAATTCATATCACAATTTTCAGAGTGCAATGTATTAATGTATTCTTTTTCAATTGTTGGGAAAATATTTTTAAACTGCACTCTTCATTTCATGTGTTTTCTTATTTAATCTAATTATGTTTTGTTTGATAACATTTGCATGGAAAAAGAGATAATATGATTTAAATTTGAAGTAAGCTGTTCTAGTGAGAATATCTAATTTAAATAGGAGATTACACTTAAGAGAATATTAATGTTTTTAATTCATGTCTGAGATGTGGTACTTTTTATGTCCAACCAGATATCAATGAATGTAACACAATAGCAGCTAATCAGTGTGCCTTCAGGTGTGCAAATTTACCTGGAACATATCGATGTGTTTGTCCTATGGGATATAAAGTGGCTACTGATCAAATACACTGTGAAGGTAACAAATAAAAGAGATAGGTAGAAGCATGAGCAAAATACATATTCTTTATTATATGTGGCACATTGGTGTCAATGGCAATTAGAGAGCAGACAGTGTGGCTGTTTCTGCCACCATATCAGGGGGTCAGCTAAAGGAAATTGCTGACATTCTGAATGCTCTCATACAGTGTGGCCACAAAGAGATTTTTCATTTATACCAAGCCCCCTCAACTGCTAGATTGCAAGAGCTTGGAATGAAGATTGGAGTAGCCAGAAAAGAAAAGAACAACAGATATATGAGTTGGCTCATCAATCATCATCAAACTGGTTCGGTTAGTTGCTGGACGCTGTTGGAGATATTGCAAAGGAGATTGAAGCACCTGCGGACATGTCTGGTGTGCAATGAATATATTTCTAACAAACTGAAACATATTCTTTAAAAGTTAAGTGATAAAACTGATTAAAAAATAATCAACTAAATAAAATGTGACATATATGTAATAAAATGGATAATGAAATCCTTGAAGTAAAATGAAGAATTTATTCATATAAGATGTTACAGGACAAAATATAGCAGTGTTATAAGTGAGGGCATTGGGAGATAGATGGAGAGATACTGCAAAGTTGTTAGGGTAAAACATATACAAGGAAATTTATTGCTGCTGTTGTTTCAGTCCAAAAGGATGTTTGAAGTTGCACTCTTTTTCCTATGCCATGCCATGAAGTTTGTACATTCTTCTTAAAGTTTGTAGAACATTTTTTTTAATATAAAGTTTGTAGGATATTTATTTTGAGCAGGTTGGTTCCAAAGCTTTCTTTCAAACCCCAGACAACTGCTTGGCTCACAGTGAAGGTATATTCAATGCCATGAGTTGGGCAGTCTTCTACTCTATAGAAAACTTTGCAGTGACTCTTAAACAACCTGTCAGAATGTCACGTATTCTTAGCAGATATGTCTCCAGTATGCCACATCATGAATCATGTTTATTCTTGTTTTGCTAGACAGATGAATTTGTGTCCATTGCAAGCTACAAGGAAGTGAGCAAAAACTTGACAAGCAAGAATCCTGGTCCTTACTACTCATGGCAAGCACTTGCTGTCTCTCCATTTTTCTGTTCTTTTTTTTAAGTACATTGACCACTAGTTTTTGCGTGAAAAAAAGTACCTTTATTGCTCTTATAAATTATGTAATTTAGTCATTTCCTTAAAATTATGTTAAACACTCGGGTATCTTATAGTTTTTGGTAACTATACGTATATATGTCTATTGAAACGAATATGTCTCTAATCATAATGTATTGATTTTTTGCCTTGTTTTCTTAATGTCCACAGAATACTGGAAAACATATTCTGATGTGTATAGCAAGTTTCCGATGTTAACTTGCAGTTTACAAATTTCATGTAACACAAACATGGTTTTTTTTTTCTAGATGTGGATGAGTGTGAAACACCAGTGAACAAGTGCAAATATGCATGCAAGAATGCTGTTGGTTCTTTCTTATGTGTCTGCCCAGAAGGTTTTACCCAAGTTGGACAGGATGAGTGCCGTGGTAAGTAAGACATTTCACAATGTCATGATAATTTTTAGCGTAACTGTACATTAAAATGTTGACTCTAAAAGTTATCAATTATATGAAAACTATTATCATAGCACTCCAGATATATGCATATGTGCTCTGATCCTTACCTCAACAAATCTAGAAGTGTTGAGTGGCCCAACACTCCAGCTCGATGTTGACTCGCATATTTGGTGTGTCGTTCTTTTGGGGCTGTACAATTGTCAACACATCTGAGAAAATGTCAATGGCCATCCTGACTGACACAGGCAATAAACTTTAATCAATGTATAACCATGGGAATTAACCTTGACTGTTAGATGACTTGGACTTTGCATATCTACCAAATGTCTTAAACCAAATAGAATAAGAGATGTTCAAAGCAGTTTTGAGTTTTTAAAATTAGGATTAAACAAAGTACATATATGTGCAGAAAAGTAACAAGGAAACACATTTTCTTTGCAGATGTCAAATGAGTTCTTCTGCTATCTAGCACTAAATTAACACACAGAACCAATCATGAAAATACCAGAAAGATTAGTTACAAATGTTTAGTAATACTGATTATGTAACTAAAATTATTTATTTGAAACCGAATTTTTAAAACTTGAAAATGTTGCTGAAACAAGACATGAAAGAACATCTGAAGAGATGAATAGGATGCACATTTAAGAAGTAATATGCAAACATGGTAAGACAGTCATGTACTAGAACTTTCGGGATAAATAAGCAATCCCAAAATATATGAATCAGAGAAAGCAAAGAGAACATAAGCAGAACTAAGAAGACATGGGTAAAACAAAAGTTAAACTATCTGAAACAGGATGGCTGCAAGAGAGATGTGTGAATTTGAGTACTCAATAACTAGTTAACAGACACACAAAAAAGGATACCACAATGGCTCTCTAAATGAGGACTTGGTTGGCTAATTTATTTCTGGTTTGAATGTGTACACAGTATTATTTTAAAAATCATTCAGATTAAAATGTTGACTATTTAGATGTAATGATGAGACTATTCATATTTGATATCCACAGATATTGATGAGTGCCGCAAACCAGGTGTTTGTGAAAATGGCAGATGTTACAATACTCAAGGTGGCTTCAGATGTGAATGTAATCCTGGATTTCAAACTGGTGCAGATGGCAAAGCCTGTTATGGTATGTTACAAAACACGTAATCACAAAGTACTGTAGTTTTACAAATTACAAAAACAATGACAAAATACAGCAACGTTTTGACCAACAAGGCCTTTAAGTTTCTAATGAAAATCTGGAATAAAACGAATAATGAAATAAATGTAACACAAAACACACATAAAAACTAGAAATAGAAAAGAAGAGAAACAATGAAAATCAAGTAAATATATAACTTGAATACATTCTTCGCAGGCGCCTATACCCGGAGAAAGTGCTTGTATCTGCTATGCATCGAGTTCAGAAAATCACTTGCCAGCAGGCCCTTACCAGTCAGCATAGGACTACTAACTCTGACAGAGTACAACTTATCTTAACTTTCCACCCCCATTGTTCACTGGTGAAAAATGTTTTATTCCGTCATCTGTCTATCCTTAAGTCAGATCCTGAGACCCGTTCAGTCTTCCCCAACTATCCTTTGGTGGCTTACAGATGGGACAGAAGTCTTAAGGATATGTTGGTACACAGTCGCCTTAAGTCCAATATCCAGACTCATTTTAGCACTGTCCAGTGTGGCCGTCGGCGTTGCAACATGTATGCTTATGTGATACAAATGCGTGCTGTATCTTTTCCATTAGCCACGTTTGTTATTGAAGATGGTTTCACATGCGAGTCCTGTAATCTTATCTGTCATTATATGTAAGCGGTGTAACAAGGCTTATATCGGCGAGACAGGCAAGAGGCTCAGTGGACCGATTCGCCAACACTTGACCGACATTCAATGATACTGGCCATTTAGGAGCTCACGATGTCCAGGTCACAGCCATCCGATCATGTTCCTCGGATGATCGCAGTCGATTTGCTCTGGAGAATCGGTTGATTTTGTTGTATGGTACCTTGCGACCACGTGGCTCAACGTATTACATTCTTATGCTTCTTAGTACTTTCTCTTCTCATGCCTTGTAATCTAT
Source organism: Arion vulgaris (assembly GCA_020796225.1). Lineage (NCBI taxonomy): Eukaryota > Metazoa > Mollusca > Gastropoda > Stylommatophora > Arionidae > Arion > Arion vulgaris. The sequence continues at coordinate 75,321,201 of CM036753.1, forward strand.
ATGGGCATATGTTGCATGTATTCAAGTTATATATTTACTTGATTTTTCATTGTTTCTCTTCTTTTCTATTTCTAGTTTTTATGTGTGTTTTTTGTGTTACATTTATTTCATTATTCGTTTTTATTCCCAGATTTTCATTAGAAACATTTTTATGTAGTCGTCCATATGTTTTTTAAATTTGTCACTCCTGTTGTTCGTTTTCTTGATAAAGGCCTTGTTGGTCGAAACGTTGCTGTATTTTGTCATTGTTTTTGTAATTTGTAAAACTACAGTACTTTTTGATTACGTGTTTTGCCAATCAAATAGTTTTACTGCAGTCTCATCTATTTTGTGAATATGGTATGTTACACAATTTATGCACATTGTATTAGTCAGCTAATATACAAAATCAGCAAAAATCATTTTTTATCACCTTAGAACATCCTATGGTTTATAACCTTAGGATTCAGGATGTAACTGATGGTTTGAACATGACGGCTGCAGAGGCAGGACATCTGACCTATGAGAGAAATTCCGAGGACTGTTGGGGTGGCAAAGTTCGGCTCAGGACAAGCTATTTGATGATGAATAAAATCATTAGAGCACAAGTATAGGAAAATGGAAGGGATAAAAATGTAGAAAAATATGTGTATATGCCTAGTGTTTACATCCACTCCTACTGAATACTGCAAGAGATAAACATGTCAAAAATTCATATGGCTTTGCAGTTTTGACATATTTCTCAACAGTGAATGTTATGCATGCTCTTAGTAATATGATCTTTGAGTGCGGGAGCAGCCAACAGAGTGTCTCTCTCTCTTTATAGATATATATTTTCATATCTTTTATATTTTATTTAATCAAATCATTGATTAAATTTTGTACAGATCGACGTCAGGACTACTGCTATTTGTCACTTCAGGGAGGACGTTGTGTAACTACACAAGATTTAGCCAGACTAACCAAAACAGAATGTTGTTGTGCTCTATCTGCTGCATGGGGACGCTCCTGTGAAAGATGCCCACCTGTGACTTCAGGTAGAAATTAATGTTTTATTGTAGTGCGCTAATAATTATTTGTGTTCACTAGAACATCCAACAACTGTCATCAATATCGAATAAGTAATATGTTTGACCCACTTCGGCGCTTCAGATTTTATGCAATGCTGCTGAGATCTTCCTGTGTAAGAAATAAATCAAAGCACACATGGTTATTCACCAAAGTGCAATGATGATGGCCCAATATGTCAAGTTCACAAACAAACAAAAACTGACCTTACTTATCTTGCTATCAATAATATGAAACTCAATATAGATGAGACTGCAGTAAAACTATTTGATTGCGAAAACGTAATAATGTTTATTTTGTGTTTCACCTATCAATAATATGAGAAGATAACAGAGTTATATTAATTCTTATTCATTATTTGATCACTTTTATTCAATTGGCGAGAGAGAATGATGTTTTGTGAGAAATAGTTGGTGTAAAATGACATTTTGTTTACAAGTTGTTGTATGATATCATAAAAGTGTTTTTTTCAACACTAACAAATAAAATTATTCTGCTATCAGTTTGTAACTTACATATAGTATGTTCTAGGGTTGTCTTTTCTTTATTCCGTATTTTACATTTTCTACTCTTTCTCTTTTCCCTCTCTCTTTCTCTCTATGCTAATATTTTTGTAATATAAAAAGTTGTCCTTTTTCTATCAACAAACGTTTTTGTCATCAATTTCTAGTGCAGTTTTACTTTTCAGTCTACCAAAATAAATAGGAATAGTATTTGGGTTCCATGAATCATAAAACGTATTTTGAAATGGTCGTTCTGTTTTATGAGTATAAATTTCTTTACTAAAAATGCAGATTGACATTAGAATGTATCAAATCCATTGGAAAATATATACTTCAGGATCTTTATTACTATGCTTATTCCAATCATAAATTGTATTATCATATATTAGGACCTTAAGTTATGCAGAATTACGTTTCATGTATCTTCTATAGTTAATAACTTTGAAACTGAATTATTTAATTATTACTCAGGTATAACATTGATTTAATTTTTTTCAGTTTCCTTCAGTAAACTTTGCTCTCAAGGTCCAGGACTTACACCGGATGGTAAAGGTGGGTAAAGCAAATATGAGGTTATGAACTCAATCTTTTGATGATACGTGTGTACTACAAGAGATTTATTGTCATTATATCTATCTACCTCTAGCCTGTCATGCCCCTAGTGCTTAGGGCAGCAACAATTGCATACCTTTCTTTTCTATTTTGGGCTGTCCTCTGTGTTGTGTTCCAACTCTGATTCATTTCTTTCAGTTCTTCCTCTACTATTCTCTTCCAGGTCATTTTGGATCTTTTTTCAAATTCATGCCTTACGCAGTCAGCTTTTAATGTCAGATCCAGCTCCTCCATCATGGCTGATAGCACTTCCAAGATGTTGGGAAGGATTTTCTCTTCTAGTTTGACTGATTCTGGGGTGGCAATGTTCAGAGTGATTATTTCAATTTTTTTCTGATTGATTTTCACACCAACCTGTACTGGTTAATTGACTTACAGTGCACAAAATGTGATGTCCTTGTGGCAGATTAAAAACTAAAAATTAGATCTGAATCCCTTAATGTAAATTTAGCACAAATTTTACAAAAAACGATGCTTTATGTTTTCTACTGTTTTTGTGTAATTTTAATAGGTAACCTTGGCACAGCCTCTGTCAGTTGGTATCGAATATGTTAATATACATATAATTTGATATGAAGCAATATAAGTTATTAAGATGGTACTTGATGTGGGAAGCTACATTTGTTGTGGATGGTTTCTAGTGTGCTGAAGGTCATACAATTTTATTAATGATTGTGAAATAAATATATTTCTTTTTATTTTGTTTTAATGCTAATTTACTATGTTGAAATACAGATATTGATGAGTGCGCCATTATGCCTGGGTCTTGCAAGAATGGCAGATGCCTCAATACAATGGGCTCTTTCAGATGTGTATGTGATAAAGGTTATAAGACAGATGTTGATGGCAAGAGATGTGTTGGTAAGATGGATTTACTGTCATTTTATTTGTTCCATTGAAAAAATATATTTTTATTGTTAAATTTGTTGGAAATTTTATATTATTTTCGAAAGATATTGGATTTCATTTAAAAAAGGCTCAAAACTATATCTTAAAAGAATCAATGGTCCTTTTTTTAAGCCATTTATGAAAGAAAACCTTTACGGACAACATAAGATCATAACTTAATGTTAACTAAATATTTTAATAAAGATTATAATTTTTAAAGCCATTGTTCTTCCTTAGGCATCATATAAATCTTGAGATTGTGTGAGTACAGTTTACACATCCAAGCGCACTGCAGTAAATCTTCACTGCCATTTTTAAAAAATTACTGATTACTTTTGTCTACAGATGTCAATGAGTGTCGACAAGATCCAAAGCCGTGTGAGTTCACCTGCTCAAATACAGAAGGCAGCTTTGTCTGTGGCTGTCCACCAGGATATGTCCTTAATATGGATGGTCTCACATGCAGAGGTAGACTGAAAACATAAGAAATTTAATCCATTCCTGATACAGCATACACATCTTTTTTTTAATTTTTTTTCCGATCCAGAAGCACTTGAGCTTTTCAGCTCTTCGGCTCGGTGCCATGGACATCGTAACCTTCGGTTCGGTGCCACGAACACCGTAAATCTGGGGAATCTGTGGCTTTTTCTGCCATCCCGTGGAATTGAACCCCTCACACAGAGGGATAGTCACCCGTAGTCCAACGCGCTACGAACACGCTGGGCAGACGGGCACACACATAATCTTTAAAATCATGTCTCCAAATATATTTCTGATTAGTAACTGCATAGTGTCTAAAAATGGTGAGCAATTATGTATAGCACTGTATGCTAACATTTTCAAAGTAGGTATTGCATTTTTGCTGTTTCTCATCACTAGCATTTTGGACATATAATTGTATTGGTAATCATGTCCCGTTACAATTACTTAAATTCTCAAATCCACATTTTAATTATATTTTTTACACTTCTATACATGTCAATATTGTGTCTTAGTTTGGCTGCTGTTGTCTATTACTGGTATATATTTGTTATTATTCTGAGATGATTTTCTCAGATACAACATTGTATTTATTTTACATCTATACTTAATTAAAGCACTTAGAAAAGAAAAGTTCTTCCCTTCACATTTTTTCATCATTAATCCTCTCCGCTCCTCGTGGAGCATAGGGCCTCAACAGTTGTTCGCCACTCTTCTCGGTCTCTGGCTGTTCTTTTTATGTTCTCCCAGGTCAATTGAGCACTCTTCAGCTCCTCAGTAAGACCTCGTCTCCAAGTCTGCTTAGGCGTCCTCTTTTTCGTTTTCCCTGCGGGTTCCACTCGAGCACCTGTCTAGTGACACTCGACTGTGTCTTCCGCAAGGTATGGCCTATCCATCGCCATCTTCTCCTCTTGACCTGTGTCATCATAGGTTCCTGCCCTGTTCTTATCCACAGATCCGTGTTTGTAACTCTATCATACCATCTCAATCTGAGAATCCGCCGCAAACATCCGTTGACAAAGGTCTGGATCTTATTTGTATTCGCCTTCACATTTTTTGGGAAGAGATAATATTGTTGATGCCTCACAAATCACCACAGCCCCACTTGTGAATAAAAAATATAAATTGAAAGTGTTCCGTGAATCACACACAAAATCAGCACCCAATAAATAATTAGACAAATGAACCTTTTTGTGAACCACATAGAGCGTGGCCGCAGAGAAGACCTTCAACTAAACCAATCCACATCAACTACTGGAGAGTCGAGAGCTGGGTTTGAAGATTGGTTGGCAAGAAAAACGCTACAACAGGTATACGAGTGGCTCATCAATCAAAATACGCTGTTGGAGATATTGCAAGGAGATCAGAGCACCTATGGACATGTCGGAGTGCAATGAAGATATTCCAAACTGAAACTGAAACCTTTTTGTGAGTCATAATGTAATATTGAAGATTCAAAATGGCAGGTTTCAGTATGAGTGGAGGTCATCTATTGAAGTTCCTAAACTCCAGAGGCATACTTGGATCTTTTATCCTGGGCAGGCGATGTTTGCCACAATGAGAGAGCAGACAGACTTGGATCAACAGCATTGATTGTTGGCTAGTTGAAGATGGATAAGGGGGATGTTCTTCTGCCTCTTCCCAACTGCTGGTTTTGAGTTATCTGTTGTACATGTAAAACTGGTTGCCTGAGGGGCATAGTGAGGAATGTGTTTAACCAGCGAGCCACAAGAACTTTCAATAGGCATAACCTTTGACATCTTTTGGGGGGAACTGAGCACCTATGAGTCTGTCCGGAGTGCAATGATGGCTCAGTAACCAATAACCAATTGTTACCTCGCAATCTAATATTTAGGAACAATATTTACACAACAGTTAATAATTAGTGTTTCACAAATTTACAATTAGTGGTTTTCAAATTACAGCAAAAATTAATATAAAGATGAAAAATGAGCATTACAATTAACAGAAAAACTGCTGTAACACAGCAGTTAGTGGGCTGGCTATTAAAATAGAGGGTCTTGGTTCAATCCCTAGCTGCAGTGAAATTTGTTCGCAATTCTTGGGTCAACTCAGCATCAATTGAAATCCAGAATAACTTTAGGAAGTAATCATGCCCAATGTGATGTTGACCCCGTATTGTGCCCTTGGTCAAGAAATTTACTGGCACTACACCATATTCACTATTATATCACATGGTATGAAAACAGGTTCTTTACTTTTATTTTATAACAACTAACATTATGGTAAAACAGGTGTATTAGTATATATAACATCCAATTTTAGTTCATAGTTCATAAGTACGGTTCCAACTTCAATGCAACGGGTCACCCCATAATTGCTCCGTTCCTGTGCCAATGAAAATCACACGAAATGCTAACAACTGTGAAATGTTTCCTGTGTGAACTAATTCTAAAATTAAACAGCCGCGATCCGCCACAAAAAGAAACCTGCTCCGCATAAAAAGCATATGGCCGTGCTAATGTAGCAACACAAAACTGTTCATCACTTGAATTGCAATTCTTGTCGAAGGAACATCAATCACGACAAAATCCAGCTTTCTGCACCCGCAATATAACTGCATACAGCAGATTGAGCTTGTTCATCATAACCGCTGTCCACCATTTTCTGAATACACACTAACACACAACAAACGCACGGTTGACACAGCAAAAAGCATTCCATGTAACATTCATAGCTCACAGCGTTGTCAAACACTAACTCAGTAGCTGACAAATGAAATCGAAAATACCAGACCAAACATGTGGAAATGCTTTGCAAGTCAGTTTCAGAATCAAACAGTTCTGACTTGAATGGTCTCCTTATTTGACCCGTCATTGTGGTAAACAGGTTTTATCCAATTTTAATTGCTCAGTAAACTCAGATTTTTGTTGTTCTGTACCACAAAAAATTGTACTATCGTGTTTATTTATGCTGAACTTTGCAGATTTGGATGAATGCACAACTATGAGACATGATTGCGTAGGTACATGTGTGAACACACCTGGCAGTTTTACCTGTGAATGTGCTCCAGGTTTCCGCAAGTCTCGTGGTAATGGATGTGATGGTAAGATAAAAGTTACTATTGCAAGTACAGAAAACATGTATCTACTGTCTTTACTGTAGCTAATATTCATTTTCAATTCATTTATAACTTTCAACCTTAAATTTCAAATGTTTGTTTAAGTGACAAAATTACTTCAGGAGATTTCCCTAAGTATACATATTCCTCTCATACCATTATATGTCAAAACAAAGATCAGAATACTAAGAGCATGCATATTTCCAGTAGCAATGTATGGACATTTAATAAGGCAGTGGAACAACATATATGTGCTTTTGAATATAAGTGTTACAGAAGAGTCCTTCGTATATCATGGACAGAGAAAGAGAACAAATAGATTTATCCAGAAAGAACTCAAAATCAAAGAAAACTGGCTGATGCTACAAATAAGAAAGAGAAATTGAGATATTTTGACATATGAAAAGACATGATGGACTGGAGAAACCATCATGGAAGAAGGCATACCGGCAAAGAGAAGAAGAGAAGACCACGGAGAAGATAGATTCAGGATGTAACTGATGGGTTGAACATGACGGCTGCAGAAGCAGGACATCTGGTCTATGAGAGAGAGAAATTTCAAAGGACTGTTGGGGTGGCAAAGTTCTGCTCAGGACAAGCTATTTAATGATGATGGCCATTATATGTCACATAGGGCCTGCAAGTAATTTCTTCATACCACTCTGTCCTGAGTAACTCACTCAGTCTCTTCCATGGAATTGAGTCCAAAATTTCTTGACTCTCTCAGCAAAGTTCATTTCAAGATTTCCCAAGTGTCCTCTCTTTCTTGGACCCTTTCTTGCCTCCTACTTCAATGTCTGATTTGATATTCTTTAATCATTTCTTCTGAAGGTATGCCCAACATATCTTGATCTTCTCCTTCTTATAACTGTTGTTACTAGCGGCCAGACATTCTGTATGTTTACACAAGAAAGAAAATATGATAACACCGTTGGTTTTCCAATGAAAGTTTCTGCTTGGTGTTAGCTGGATGTTAATATATATGAAAACTTGAACAATAAATGCAACCATTACATCATGTTTTTTCTGTACTTCACTTCATTTAATAGTGATTTAAGTGATTAGTGAAGATCATCAGTACAGCACTTTGGATAGGTACATAGATGCTTTGATCTTTTTATATTTCCCCGTTTAGGACAGTTAGGGATTTATTATCTGACTGTGATGTCTGGTGTATATGAACATTGTCTCCAATCCATCATTTGTTCTGTATCCTTTGCTTGATAACTGCTTTTTTGTTGACACTCCGCTGTATCTTGTTTTTGTAAAACTACCTTACTTCATTGTCTACATGTTTCGTGATCTCTTCCCTAAATTCTTTACCAGCAAATAATGACTAATCACACCAATTCTGTGTTGATTAATAAAATGCCTTGTGCCTCTAGCAAAGTGTTCTTGTCTGTTAGTTCCAATTTTAAACTCATATCTCCTTTACTCTGGATAGTGATGCAGAATTTATAAATGTTTTCAAAGTCATCTATGTGACCTTCTGCTCTTATGGCATTAATGAAATCTGCATTATCTATTAATTGTCCTTCCTTGATGAGTGAAGTATCAACCAGATAATCTGCTTGTTTATTGCCTTGTGCTCCTGAATGTCCTGGTATCAAAATAAAAATTAAAGGAACCATTCTGAATGTGTTAAATGTGACATGTCACTCCTGCCTTTTCTGACAGCCTGAATTTTCTTGTGTATATTCAGTGAGTCGCTCAGATACACTCATGTGTGAATTCTTGTGTGCTTAACTACTTCAGAGCCATGGTTACCGCTTTCATCTTCGTTGTGAGGCTGCTCATAGTAAAAGCATTGCTGTCCTTGACAGTTTTGCATATCAAGCTTGCAGTAAATGCTCATGTACTTCATTTGTCTTGAATCACTGAGCCATCAGTTCATCACCATTAATGTTTGTATTCATCCACCAATTTCTTTGACATAGTAAGTTAAGCAATAATTTGTACCATAATTTCAAGAAATTCACAATAAATTTTTAATATAAGCCCATCGCTCTATAACTAACCTCACATTATTAGCATTCATAGAATAATAGATATGATCTTTGGTATACAGATATTGATGAATGTCTTGAGCAGCCTCATTTATGTGGCCCAGCAGGGAAGTGTCAGAACACACGAGGAAGTTTTCAGTGTGTTTGTCCAAAGGGTTACAGACGAGACTCAACAGGCACGCAATGTGAAGGTAAATATTTTTCATATATTGTTACATTCTAATGCCTCTCTTCTTTCGAGTTTTATTGGTGTTATCACAATATATTCATTTTTATTTCATTTTCTTCTTCACTTTCTATTCCTTCTTTATTTATGTTGCTACTGTTGTAATATTTTAAGGACATGAAGATCCTCATCACAAAGTCATTACATTTTATAGCTGAATTTATCTTTTCCCAATTATGTTATGTCATGATGTCCATCAGCTATTTATATTTGATACATTAATTGTATTTATTGTTCACTTTATATTAAATTTTTTTCTCTCATACTTGTCGCAAATAATATTCCTGACTTATCTTAGCTGTTCAGTGCTGTTCTTTTATTTTTTATTGTATAAAAATATTCCACATGAGAACTTATTCTGATAAAAAATTAACATTCCGTTATCATCAAACAGACATTGATGAATGTAAAGATGACAAATGTGAAGGAAAATGTGACAATACACCTGGTGGCTACCGTTGTGAGTGTCCACCTGGTTACACTCAGCGGCCTGGAGGTCAATGTTTTGGTATGTATACAAAGTATATTCAATCACTTACCTATAAATAACTAGCCATAGATGGGACATGCCTTACACACTGAATTTGTGAATATGCAATGTGATATGTGTGCCTCATCAAATGTAACCAGTTTGCTTTTTGCCTAGTATATATTATTATTGATCAGTATCATCTCCGATATATATATTTATCATTCTGAACATATTCGAGACGTTCACATTGTGATCTTGATCGTGTGAATGCCAATTCCATAATCTACCATGGGCGTAACCAGTCGATCGAACAAAAGGACAAGTAGTCTTTGCTCAAGGTATGCGTTACCATAACTTTGAGAGCTACAAGACCATGCTTATAACGTTGTATCATCTGTTCAACAGGTGTTTGAAAGATAGATAAATATATATATATATAAAATGAAAATCGTGGCATATCCTTTACAGGACATCGCTATCAAACACAGTAAATGAGTCATTGATTTTCTAGATACCACTTATACATTCAGTAGTTTGCTATTGCTTTCTGAACGGTGAGGTTTATGTTGACAGTTCGTAAAAATTCACTCGAACAAATTTGATTCCAAACTGCACATCTTGGATTTTGAACCAAGTACTCTTGTATTGTGAACGAGCTCACTACAGCTAAGCCACAGATGCCCACTATTATATAAATGTGAGAACTGCAAGAAGCCAAGGGAAGTTCAGAATTTTTTTAATATATAACATGATGCCATGTATAGATTGTGTTTTTTAATTGTATCACCCCAAAAAATAAAACCTGACCATACCAATGTTTAAATTACCATCCTTATGGGTGGGAAACTAGTGTCGACATTCAGCCATTCATGCCAAACCAGTCAGACATCCTCTCCTAACCACTTTGTCACTAGCTCCTCCATGAAGCTCAGAAAGTTAATTAATATAAAAGTAATGAGAACAAGTGGTGTAGAGCACTTTGGAAAAAATATACAAATAACAAACTAGAAAGTTTTGAAAATTTCAAATTAGAATCGAGCACAGATCTGTTCGAGCGAGTGAAGCAGTGCATTGTATGTGAGGCAAATATGTTTAGACTTATGTAGCTTCAAATACTGATCTTTACTGTTATATGTATATCTATTATATATTTTGGTAGTGTGCTGTAAATATGCATTATTGATATACATATTAAGATTATGTAAATATGCATAATATTTTGCCTTTTTACAGCTTTATGTGTGACAGTGAGAATTATACATTTATATAAAGCAGGATGTTCATGCATTGCATTTTTCTTTATGCCCTACATTTACATTTTACTAAATATTTCATTGAAGTTCATTAACACAGCTAAATACTCTTAACATATTTCAGATTTGTGTTAAATATTTCTATTTCATGTGCCATTCTCTTAAGAGTTATTTGACTATTTTTGAATGACTTTCCTTACAAATCTATGTCAATTAAAAATTTCAGTTTGGGTTTATATATTTTGTGGTATGTTTTTCTAAAGAGATTGTGATATTTTATTGTAAATTAAAAAAATTACATTCTATTGACCACTTACAGAAAATCTCTCTCTCTCTCTCTCTCTCGATCTCGACCACTTACAAAAATTTTCTCTCTCCCAGCTTTCTCTCTCTCTCTCTCGATCCCTGACCACTTACAGAAATAATTTAGCAGCAATAATTTAATTTTTTAAATTTCAGATGAAAATGAATGTGCAGCCGATTTAGTATGTGGATTTGTTGCTGTCTGCGTCAATTTGCCTGGCAGTTTTGACTGCCACTGTCAGTCGGGACTGGACTTTGACATGAATTCTCTTAATTGTATTGGTATGTCTCACAAAGCTCTTACTGATTTAAAATATTTTATGTGTCATTGATGCAAGAAAAATATCATTTTTGTTTTAGCAAATACAATTTTAGAGATCCATTGTGTGTATATTAGTGATTGTTACAATCATTACACTGAAGTCTTATGAATTTAGATTTTTCTTGTAAGTGTTTGACTTGGATAATATAGTGAGTTGAATATGCATAGATTTTGTTCGGACATCAAGTTGTATTATTTGAGTATGTTGCTTCTGTAGCAAATGAATCTAAAACTAATACTGTGTGTATATCAGTTTTAATGCTGAACTGATGTTTGTCATCTTTGATTGTTCCTTTTAGTTGTGCCTTAAAGTTAACATTTGCAACATCCATTTCAGTCAAATTACAGATGAAGTCCCTGTTAATGTTATTAGTTAGTTAGTTAGTTAATTAGTTAGTTGCTTGGTTGGTTGGTTGGTTAGTTAATTAGTTGATTGCTTAGCTGGTTCATTAGTTGGTTGATTACTCATCAGATCAGCACATTTGACCTGAATCTACTGTTCTTCGGACCCATCTCCACTGTCTGACCCATCTCCACTGTCTGACCCATCTCACTTCTGAATGTTTTCATGATATCAGCCCTGTCCATTTCTGTATTGCTTGCCTTTGTAGTTATTCCCACAAGTCTGTCTGCTCATTCATTTCCCTTGACACGTCCATGTCCAGGTAAAAAAGTATCTTTTGAAGTGCCAATAAGTTGAATGACATTCTCTGTTAATGTAATTGTGTGTACTCTGTGCTAGTGCATTTGTAGACTATCTAAATACTAAAATCATTAGACTGGTAACTATCAGTCATCAGTATGTGGGTGTTAACTATTGTGAACATATGCATGATTTTCCCAAGCTGGGCTATAAATATTTACACATTGCTGTCCATATTCTTTTTCTTTTCGTTAGCAGTGGACACACAAATCAGTCAGTGGCTGGCACACTGCATGGCATCTTGTAGGACAAAAACAAACTCTCTGCGGCCATCCTAACAGGGTTTTCCAAGTCTGACCCATACTGTGCACCTCCCATTCACTATTCTTAACCAGTTTGCCAGTGGTTTACCTTTCTTTTACCGCAATCCATATTCCACTGCATAGCAGCTCTTTTTTCTGGATCCATTCTGAGTTACAGGGTCTATCCAGCTCCAGTTTTTTACTTTTATCACTGTGCATTTCATCCTGAATGCATTTGTTAAGCAGTTTTTGGCTGCTGATTTTATTTAACCAAAATATTCTGAGAAATGTTCTCAATCTGGTTGTATTAAATTATAGCATTCTAGATATTTCCTTTTCTGTTGCTCCTCGGTAATCATATCCATACAAAAGTGCTGAAAGTATGCAGCTGTCATATATATTTAATTTGATTTTTATACTGTACTAGGAAGATCTCAAAATGTTGTTTAGATTGCCAAAACCAGTTCTGGTTTGTTCATCTTTTGTTGATATTCTTCTGTTTTCCCAACTAGCATTACTCTTCTTCCAGTTATATAAGTGTACTGGGTGTTGCTAGCCCCAGTTCTTGATTTTGAGTTTTTGTAGGGTGTTTAAATTTAGCGTCAATGTCATGCTGTCAATATTGTCCATGATAATTTCCAACCTTTCTGATGTATATATGAACATTAACTTTTAACCATTTCAATCAATCAAGTGCCGTGCCTGCCGGCGTGATCATGTCTCTCCATAACTCTCTCTCCTTGGTGCAGGTAATCAATTCTGACATTGATCTTTTGTTGATCAGACCATCCAACATCTTCTCCCTATGTTTTCCACAATCTATCCTTCTGTCAATTTTAGCTGTAGTCACCAAATGTTCTAAACCTTCTCTTCACATTTAACCATTTACTTGTAAGAAATTAGATAATTTAGTTACATTTTTATATCTACTTGGATCTAGTTTATCTCCTGTAGGACGATCATCACTATTTGAGCATAATTTGCTATATTACTGATACCTGTATTTACTAAATCCTGATCCAAAGATTCAAATGTGTGTGGCGGTAGTTTATGCCTATTTGGCTGCACACCATCACAAGGAGGTGGAAGCTATGTGTGTGGATGTCCAACTGGTTATGAACAGATAGGACAAGGGTAAGTTCAAGTAAACAAATAGTTCCTGCAGAACCATTGTTCCTTCTTGCTTTGTCACTTAACTTCTCACTGCTTCATTTTTCATACATCTTTTTAATATCTTTGTCTCCTTTTGCATCTACTTTTTCCTTTTGTCCTAATCTCATTTTCTTATTTGTTACAGGTGCATTTTTCTGAATCATATCATGTTACATGTGTATGCATTAATATATATATATATATTTAAACATGGACAGCCTACTCAAGACACGAGAGGAGACTTAACATCTTTCACCTTCGATGTCTCCAAGATTATGAACATCAGGTGGTACGATAAGATAACCAACTCTGAAGTACTACAACGTGCAAATCTGCCTTCCATCATGGGCATGCTCAGCAGTAGACGACTAAGATGGTTGGGACATGTGAGAAGAATGGAAACTTATCGCATACCAAAACAAATGTTGTTCTGTGAACTTTCGGAGGAAGAGGCACCAGGGCAGACCACTGCTCAGATATAAAGATGTCTGCAAAACCTCAATGAAAACTTTTCTATAGATCCCAGCACATGGGAGGGACTAGCTGATGACAGAGTTGTGTGGAAAGCCAAATTACGGAAGGCGCAGAGTCTTTTGAGAAGAGACTTATGTACGAGCTGAAGGACAAGAGAGAAAAGCGAAAACTCAGAAGTTGTCACAGTAAAACACTTGCCTACTGACCGTCTGTAAAGATGAAAAGGGCCATATATATATATATATATTTAATGATTATTTTCCTCATTCTATTTCAATCACACATACATAATCCGTGTTTGTAAATTCCTTTCAATTTCAGACAAGGATATCTTTCATATAGCTTTCATTACACTACAAGATGCTACATGCATGTCTGCCATTGTCTTCTTTGTTGGTCCATTGCCAAGAATAGAAAAACATATGTCTTAATGTTTTAACCAGAGAACCACAGAAACTTCGTCATTGTCACATTTCCAACAAAATCCCTATCCTGCAAATATAAAACATTGTGCCAGGGGTCTCTGTGGGGTAGAGGTTAGGTGCTGTCTTTCATGCCAAAGGTACCAGGTTCGCTTCCACATGGAGCTATCTGGACATTTTTTCAGAGATCCTTGATTTCAGTATAGGTGAGATCGAGATTCTAGTCCTATTGAAAAAACGGATGATAAAACATAGGTCCAGTGTTCAATTTGAGCACGTAAAAGAACCATTGGCAACTAAAAATCTAGAAAAGCAGGCTGGAAAGCCGTTGCCTGTGCAAAATTCATTAGTAAAAAATAAAAAATTCCTACAAAAATATCTTTACCATCTTCAAAATTACATCGGGATCCCTCACCAGTGCTACAGAGTTCATGCACTACAGCTGAGATCTTCCTGTGTAAGAAAGAGATCGAGCACACATGGTTACTCACTAAAGTGCAATGATGCACTATCAATCAATCAAACATAGTGACAAAATATGTCACACGATATACGAACATGTCACTACACTTTTAGAGATGACGAAGATGGATGAATTCCATTTTACTTGTCAAAATACATTCTATTGCAGTTTGTGGTAGGATGATTACTCATTGGCATCTAGATGGTTAATATATAGAATTTTTACAGTGATTCTCAGAGATAATATTTCCATGACTGCTACCAGTGACACTCTTATCTCTTTCAATTACTAGCCACTGTATCAGCACATCATCCTCTGCAAGCACCAAGTACCCACCAAATGTTCAACTTCCCCATGACCCCAATCTAAGCACAGGCGGTAGCCTACCACCAGGGGAAGGATGTTACCACTGCGACCATGACTTTGGGAGATTCCTTGTCACGTAAGACCAGAAGTACTGCAAGGTGAGTCATAACTGACTAATCGTGATGGTGTTCATATTTACTGTGAGAGTTTGTTAATGGTTTATATTTTCATTGAATTGTATATAATTTTCACATTATTTCACAGCCATCCTGAGGTCTTGACTAGTTGGAAAATTTGTCAGAAAATGAGACCCAACATGGACATCTCATTACAGTTGCTTATTTGAACAACTTCTTTATACAAAGATTCTTTGAAAGATTGAAGAATGGTGGGGATAGTTTCAGCAGTGCCTTTCTTCTTTCTGAGATGAGTCATGGGCATGTGAATAGTACATGTTTTGCTGTTTTATGCTGTTATAAATGCATTTGTAGAAGTTTGGCTCATGTGAAGAGCTAATTTTGTTTTAAGTGTTTATTGATTAGGATGTTCCCTTTTCTTAGTCAAAAGATTAATACTCTGCTCCTCCTTTGCAGTTTGTTAATGTTGTCAGGTTGGGTAATTTCTGTGTACATGATGTATCTGGCAAATCCATTTGCATATCAGTTTAACTATTTATTTTTCAGGTTTTTAATCTAGTTGTTTAATTATTTACATGTTGGTTATGTTGCTGATTTGTTTCATAATTTTTGCTAGTCTTTTTGTATTTTTATTGTCTAGTATGTCTTTATATGCTTGGCATCCACTGTAGAGTGGTTCTAGTTTTGTATAATGTCAATACTTTATCAATTATCTTTTCCAGTTTTATTATTTTATTGTTTTCATTTCAGAGTTAATCTGCAATGTTTTTCTATACTGATTATGAGTCACTGAATATTATGATCTCAGTTGGTTCATAGAATTCATGTGTGAACTGATTATGTATTGTTGAGCGAGTGTTGTTTATTTCTATGAGTTCTGTTTGTTAGTGAGAACATAATTGTTTACATGGTTTGCATTTGTCTAATGAGTCTCCATTTGCATACCTTATATTTGTGCCAAGTCCAGTCCTTACAGTGACCTTGATGCCAATCATCAGTGTAAGCATGTACTACAATGTCGGGTTGTTTATATTTTTCTAAAGAAACTTTCTTTAGTATTAATTAGATTTTTTGTTATTATATTGTCTATGGGTGTTGTTCTTATTATAGGGGGTTTTTTAACTCCTTTCTGATATAAAGGGCTAGGTATGTTTCTCATATTTTCCATGTTTGTAGTAGTTTGTATTGTTCTGCTGTGGCTGCTACTACTTGTAGTGGAGCCTGTTTATTAACCTCCAGTTTTGAACCATTTCTTTGTTTTAACATCCATGCCTCACTCTTCTATAACCTTCTTTGGCTTCTAGCCCAACACATTTATGTTGTATGTCCTTGGACTCTATGCCAGCATCAGTTTTGCAGGCAGCTATTAGTGTAGTGCTCATGCGTTCACATATTTTCCTAATAGCTTCATTTGGGATTTTTTAAATGTTGTTTATGTGGTTTTGCTCACTGCCAATTGTGGTAGCTGATTGCAGTCCATGATGTATGTACCTCAGGTAAAGATATCTTGAGATGTCATTTTCTGCTACCTACCTGGAACAAGATAGTTCTAATGCTTTTGTAATTTTTCTAATATTCTTCAGTTTGCTGGTATGTAGTTATGAACAGCAGACTCTTTCCTGGGTATTTCATTCTGACCCCTTGCATATACACTGATCCCTCACCTCTGGTTTCCTGCCAGATAGTGGGCAACAGGACAGCATACTGTGCATTCCCTCTCATCCATGGGAATTCCAACTACGCAGAGCTAACAATGTATGCCATAGTTCTAAGTTCTCCAAAAGAATTGTCCTGAGCTGCACTGAGCCACATTTTAATTATATTGAAATGAAAATCGTGGCATATTCTTTACAGGACGCAGCCATCAACGACAGTAAACAAGTCGTTGATTTTCTAGGCACCACTTATACGTTCAGTAGTTTGTCATTGCTTTCTGAATGGTGAGGTCTATTTTTACCTTTTGTAAGAAATATTTAGGAAACAAATTTGCTTCCAAACTTGCCCACCGTGGGGTTTGAACCAGGTACGCTTGAGTTTGTGATCGAGCTCACTACCGCTTGAGCTACAGATGCTCACTTAACTATATTACCTGTCCCAAATTCACTTAAAGAATCCTTCTTTGCATAAACTGTTAGATGGAAGTTTTTTATTCAGCCCAAAGGATAGGTTATTCCATCCAGTTTAGTGTGTTCTAAGCATGTTCAATCACTAAAGGAATCATAGATTTGCATCGTTCTGGTGCAGTTACTTTGTTGCTAAGCACTGACCAGGAAACTCAATAACAGAGATCTTGATTACAGTGGAGGCTACACAAATGAAAGATAAATCTCTTCTTATCCTTAAATTTTGCATTCAAATTCTAATGATGACAGAACAAAAACATACACATTGTAAAGCAGTTTTACAAAGTACCTGTTGTTACTACCTGTACTACTGCTGTTTATGGCAGTGTAGGACATGAAGGACATGAGCCTGTGGAATTTAATGGCCACATTGTTAGTGCAGTTGCCGCAAAAATGTACAGGTTAGGATTTTTTCTTTATGCCCCCAAGAGGAAAACTCCTTGACCTTACCGGGGATTGAACCCGGGTCTTCCGAACAGGCTCTAATCCATGCAGCCAGACACTCCACTAGTACAATTTACAACTAGTTAAAATTGTCATTTCCTACAGAAAAAGATTTTATTAGGCATACAAAATGCAAAAATCATTGATTCTATCTGTTGCTGTACGTTGTAAAACTTCCTTTATTTATTTTTTACTTATTTGTTCATTGGTGTATATCCTCTGTGCAATTTACCCCATGCTCAGAAAAGCTGAAATATTTTATGGAGAGACAACATGAAAAACAGACGCCCGAGTGGTTACCGGGCCCAAATTTGGGGTGTAAAGAATAAAACCACTGTTACCTGCCACACATGTCGTAGGCGACTACGGAGGTTTGGTTGAAATCGGATGCATGTGTCCTAAACATGTAGAAATCTATGCATTTAGGGCCTACCGAACCAATGTGCAACGTATACATGTTCTTGGCAAAGATCAAACATATCACAGAGAGTGATTGAAATTGGTCATAAAGAACGAACGCAAAGAAGAGGATGATGAAAAACAGTATGATTACTCTAGACACATACACTAAAATTAAATCCTTTAACTATAAGAAAATATGAGATGCAAGTTGTTCAAGCAAATTTTTTTAATGATAAAAACTGATTGAAATGTCAGATTTTCTTTCGCCATCATCTATGTTCTTTGTCTATTTGTAACTTTTGATTAGTGTTTACTTGCATTATATATGGTCAGTGAGCTTTTCCCACAATTGTTCACAGCAAAACACGTGAGGCTGAAAGTCTGGATGAGTTAATTGCACACTTCTCTGGTTCTGTCGGAGTTGCTGAGGGAATAAGTACTGGGGAAGGTATGAGAAGGAAAAGGAGTGTACCTCAAAAACTCAAACACGAAAAGGTATATTTGTTATTTTATTTGGTGACCTGTATGCTGAAATACGTTTTGCATAAGAAAAGTAAATACTCTAATAAAATTGCCTCATCATAATGATTTTTATATCTTGGAAAATTGTACCAAAATGTGGACTTTTCTTTTTGGGCCATATTCATTGGTTCTACCCATGATATTCTGAAAGCTTTATGTTTGTTTTCAATTGTAGTTCACATTTGTTCTGGTGTTCTAATTCTACTCTTGTGCTATAGTATGTTTAGTTATATTATTTAATTGTTTACTGAAAGTTTATTTTATCTATGTCCACTTTCTTTCTTTATTTCCAGATAGATTTATTATTGAAATATAGCATGTTGTAATAGGCAAAGTTTATATACATGTGTGAACTTCTTTTCTTCAATAAGAAAACTGCTTGAAGAAGTGTGATGGAAGTGTGAATTACATTCTTGTTTATATAATTTCATTTGTGTACATTGATGCATATGACGATTTCTCTCTTATCATGCACATACAATCCTTCACCCACCATCTAATTGGATTATGCCTTAGCCAGTTTTACTTGTATTTATCTTAGTTTGTTTAAACCGCATTGAAGGTTGGCTGTATTGCTCTTCAACAAATTCTATCCCTTGACTTGAATGACGACCACTTAATAAGAATGCAACCAAACTCCACAGTATACAGAGTCTTCTACAATAGAACATCAAAAAATAAAGCGAGAGGAGGACCCAAAAAAAAGACGGTTAAATGGCATCGCAGAATCCCCTCAAAAAGCAAAAATAACTATCACCTAAGTCACTAAAGCATCGCTAAACAAAAACAGAAAAACCACAACAATGAGCAACAACCCAGTTGCAGTGTGACAATAAAAGACCTGACTTTACACTCAGCCAGACTATTGCCTGCTCATCTCCTGGTGTTCCATTTCTAATTGTATCTCAATCTTCCTCTTCTCTTCTACTTTCCCTTCCAAGATTGCTTTTAACAGAGTGTCATGTCTCTTAATGTGAATAAAATATCACACGTCTAATTTCCATCTCCCTGAGCAGTTCTCAGTTTTCTAGTTGTTGAAGTACTTGTTTATTAGTTTTCTTTGCTTCTTTTAACTCTTTCCACGCCCATTTATTTTCTCAATTTTTAAGCAGTTAATTCAAGGAAGTAAAAAAAAAAAAATTTTAAATTACGATCCCAACTACTCGTCAATAAATAAACATATATATATTATTATATACTAAATTGAAGAAAACTGGGCAACCCATTAGAATAACAAGGTTAAAAAGTAGTAGAAGTAAAACTAGAAAGACTTCTTATAAGGAAGCAACTCTATGGCGCAGTGTGCAGCTTAAAGCGTGCAACGGACTTCTGCCATGGCGCAGTGTGCGGCTTAAAGCGTGGAAAGAGTTAAGACACTCACACTATTCTTCTGTATATCCACATTTTACATGTTTCAGTGCTTCTCTCCATCTGTTTGTTCATTGTCCATGTTTTTGCTCCTTACAACAGCAATGAATATATATAACACTTGACAAGTATTATCTTTTGTGTTTTTGTTATTTATTTGAATTTTAATATACTTTTCATGTTGCTGAATATGTTCTTGGCTATTTCTATTCTTTTCTAAACTTCCTTTTCATCTCTGCCATCTTTTGTTATTATATGTCCAAGATATTTATAACTTGACACCCTTTCCAGTCTTTCTCTGTTTACCATTATAGTTAACATCTTTGTTTCTTTTATTGTGCTTATCTCCACTGTTTTTTGTTATATTATTATCATATTTATCATTTTTTATATTATTTTTCAATATTAATATCCAGGCCATTAATTTTACTTTTGTTGCTTACTTGTTCTAATAGTTAAACTAGAGTATACCTTTTTTTAAAAAAAATTATATCTAGTCTGTTAGTAAGAGCTTGCCTATTTTTAAAATTTGAATTTATCTGCAGTCTGTTAAATATGGCCATATCTTTTTTGTTTGTTTTATTCTAGTCTGTTAAATAAGATCATAGATATTTTCTTAGTATTTATCATAATCTGTTAAATAATAGACATACTTATTTTTTAATACTATTTATTCATAATCTGTTAAACGAGAGCATACCTATTTTATTTTATCCATAGTGTGCTAAACAAGTGCACATCAATTTTTAAAATTTGTTCCTGTTTGTTAAATATGACATACATATTTTTCAGCTGACATTGGAGCAAGCAGCAAATTCTTCCCTTTGGTATAACAGAGACATGTGGAACAGCTCAGAAGTTGTTGTCATGCATATACAAACAAACCAGACAAGGCCTCGCACTAAACTAGTGAAGGTCATCCCAGCTTTGAGCTCTCTCCGTGACAACGTCCTCTACAGAATTGGAAAGGGTAACGAGGAAGGGTATTTCTCTATGCACAGGAAGAAAGGTGTAAGCTCTCTTCATTTTACGAAGCACATCAAGGAAACAAAGGATTTTTATCTAGAAATTCATTGTGAACCTGTTGAAAACAATGAGCAGATAGGAGAGCAAATGGTTCATTTAGAACCATACATTCTCCACTTAGAACTACATGTAGTGGATAAAAGGCGATAACAACCTATTTGAGAAAGATGCCATGTTTATGATCTATTATTTCTTGTTTATTTATCTCTCATTTGCTTGTCCATTCTTTTGTGATATTGAGCTTCTTTCATGTGATTCATTATTCCATCTGTGCATCATATAGTAATATCTATGCAAAGTATGTACAGTTTGATAACTTTTGTAATAATATTAAGTATAGTTTATTAAAAGTATTCTGTATTATCAAGAGCAACTTAAGATTAGATCAGAATAGTATCCTGCATCTGTTCGATTTTGTGGCCTATGCAGGTTTTGATATATTTATGTTGATAGATTATACTCATAATAATTATCAAAGTGGATAAACAACTCTACTTGCTCAAAACATGTCATCTTCACATTCAATAGTAGTGCATTACAATATTTTATTTGTCATCTCATTATCTCAATTAGGGCTTCATTAATATGTCTCTTCATAATGATATCTTGCAGCCTCTGTCACAGTCAATCAAGTGACATGCCTGCCGCATAGACGATCATGTCTCTCCACAACTCTCTCTGCTTGATGCATGTAATCAGTTCTGATGTTGATCTTGTGTCGAACCATGATGTCAGACCATCCAACATCTTCTCCCTCTGTCTGTCTTCCACGATCTCTCCTTCCCTGAATTTTACCTGTTGTCACCAAATGTTTTAAACCTTCTCTTTGCATTATATGCCCGAAGAACCTTGATTGCTGGATTTTTATTCTTTCAATAAGGTTTCTTAGTGTGCAGGCCTGATTTAAAACCTCCTGTTTTATCTATGCAGTCCATAATTCAGCATTCTTCTGAAAACTACATTCTCTTCAATGATCGTATCGATTGTCCATCCAATGCAAGTTATAAATTACCAACATTGTTATTTGTATCTCAGCAGTGGCATGTCTCAAGGTCAATGTTGTTCATCCACCCCTGAAAGCTCTGTCTCTTGCAAGTTCTCCCACCTCCTCCAGTGTCATGTTCAAGGTCATGTGCAAGTTCTCCCACCTCCTCCAGTGTCATGTTCAAGGTCATGTGCAAGTTCTCCCACCTCCTCCAGTGTCATGTTCAAGGTCATGTGCAAGTTCTCCCACCTCCTCCAGTGTCATGTTCAAGGTCATGTGCAAGTTCTCCCACCTCCTCCAGTGTCATGTTCAAGGTTTCTTTGATGTCCTGCTGCCACCATCGTCTTGGGGGATGCCCTGCCTTCTACTGCAGGAACCATGCCTTCCATTATCGTTCTCTCCAAAAATGTAATCTTCGGAACATGATATTTGTGAGCCAATGATCCTCCTCAACATGCAGATCTTGTAAGATGTCTTTATTTTAGTATGTTACTTCTTATAGTTTGTAATATCAAATGGCACTGTTGTTGATGTTTATTATTTCCATACCACATATGTTATTGAGATCTGATCTTTACCTCTGATGTCAGAGAAGTCATGCCTGTATGTCGAGGGAATCTGATAATAAGAAAAGCATGCATTCATGCAAAAATCAGTGAAGTATCATACCAGGTGCCCTGACTATGCCTGAATTCATAGCTGGCGAACGCAAGAAGAAGTAGATCTGATCTCAATTGTTTTATACACCAGAATTTTGTAACATAAAACTAGTTAAACACAGACAAGCATGATGGTGCTGTCCGCAAAGTAGGGAGAGAAGATACATAAACCAACATCACTTGGATACCATGAGATGATCATTGCACTGCAGGGTGGAACATATATAAACTTATCCAATATTTGAGGATGTTCACAAGAAGAACTGAACTATCACGCTCATGCCTGTGATACTCACTGGAATACTATGCAAATGAAAACTATTCCTACTTTTTATTTCTCTATTTATAGTTTTGTTAAAAATTGGAAGATTGTTGTACAAAACAAAAGATAGTGCTCTTCATTCAGAATTTTTCTTTAGTGAATATTCAGTTCATTGTACATTTGGAGATATTCTGATAGTTTATCAGTCATTGCTACATAAATAGTTGGAAGTTAGGAACTATAAACATCCACCATAGTGTTTTGATCTACATTTAAAGTTGCAGTCAAGTGTCAAGATAATTTGCCAGTTTCAAGTGTCAAAATATTGTAAATAAATATCAAGAAATATTAATATTTAAAAATAATTCAGTGTTTATTTCTGAAAGCAGTTTTAATATTATTTTTATTATATTCAAAATAAAATCTCATTCAGTATGGTGTTTTTACATAACTGTTTTTTTCTACTACTTAGCTGCTGTTAAAGCACTTTTTAAAATAAGTGTTATATTGCAAGCAATGTGTTCCATGATTCTTTGATGCTTTTCACGATCCTATTGGGGAACAGGACTGGCTCTGTTAATGTGCGGTTTTGTTGATTGCATACTTAAAGATCTTTGCTGGTTTTTTTATCTGTGGAATATATAACACTTTACTTGATGTAATTTTAATAAGCTATCAGTATTTTTTATAATGTTGGACACACCTTGAGAAGAAATAATCAAAGAATATCAGAACAGACATTGAAGTAGGATGCAAAGGGTTCAAGAAAGAGAGGACAACCTAAGAAGACCCTGAAAATAACTTTGCTGAGAGATGCAAGAAATATCAGTCTCAGTTCCATGGAAGAGATTGAGCGAGTTGCCCAGGATAGCGTAATATTGAGAAATTACTTGCAGGTCCTGTGTAACGTATAAGAGGTCAAGAGTTATTAATATTGTTAATAGTACATACTTACTTTGAACAATTTCATTATCAAACAGTTTGAACAATTTTTATTTAACAAATGGTTTTTTATGTTATTTTATTTAAGATATATATTTTTATAATTATGTATATTTTAAAATATACAGTGTATATATATATATATATATATATATATACATATATATATATATATAATATATATATATATATATATATATATATATATATATATATATATATATATATATATATATATATATATATATATATATAATATATATATTACCACTTTTCAAATATCCAGAAGATATTAAGGTCTTTTTATGTCCAGTATGACATCAATTGTTAGTTCTGTGTAAATATAGTTGCTAGTTTTGCTTCTTTCATTATTTAGTTTGATATTATTTCTAACTTGTATGTATGAGTATACTAGTGCAAATATACTTGTTTCCAATGAGTTTAAAGCACTTATCTGTGCAGTTATTTCAAGCTCTTGACATTTCACTGTTGTAACCAGTAAATATGCTCTAGCTGGACCAAACTGAATTGTTTTTTTTATTTTTGTGGTTTAACTATGTTTGATATGTTGGATACTGTATAAGTAATGTTTTGTGGTTTTACTATGTTTGATATGTTGGATACTGTATAAGTAATGTTTTGTGGTTTTACTATGTTTGATATGTTTGAGTAATGTTTTTGTGGTTTACTATGTTTGATATGTTGGATACTGTATAAGTAATGTTTTTGTAGTTTTACTATGTTTGATATGTTGGATACTGTATAAGTAATATTTTTGTAGTTTTACTATGTTTGATATGTTGGATACTGTATAAGTAATAATGTTTTTGTGGTTTTACTATGTCTGTTTTGTTGGATACTGTATGAGTAATATTTTTGTGGTTTAACTATGTTTGATATGTTGGATACTGTATAAGTAATGTTTTGTGGTTTTACTATGTTTGGTACTGTGTAATGTTTTGTGGTTTTACTATGTTTGATATGTTTGAGTAATGTTTTTGTTGTTTACTATGTTTGTTATGTTGGATACTGTATAAGTATTGTTTTGTGGTTTTACTATGTTTGGTACTGTGTAATGTTTTGTGGTTTTACTATGTTTGATATGTTGGATACTGTCTAAGTAATGTTTTGTGGTTTTACTATGTTTGATATGTTTTGGTACTGTGTGAGTGTTTTTATGGTTTTACTATGTTTGATATGTTGGATACTGTATAAGTAATGTTTTGTGGTTTTACTATGTTTGATATGTGGATACTGTATGAGTAATGTTTTTGTAGTTTTACTATGTTTTTTATGTTTGGTACTGTATGAGTAATAATGTTTTTGTGGTTTTACTATGTTTGTTTTGTTGGAAACTGTATGAGTAATGTTTTTGTGGTTTTACTATGTGTGTTATGTTTGGTACTGTATGAGTGATGTTTTTGTGTGATTTTGTTTTTGCTTTTCATTAGTGTTAATTCTGTGATATTTTGTTTGTGCCTGTCATTTTTTCCATTTTATGTTTTTCGTGACTACTTTACTGACCTTTCTACTTTAGCATTATTGACTCAGTCATTAATATTGTTTGTTTGTGTTCTTTCTTATCAACCAAGTTAACCCCTCTTTGTGTCTCTGTGATTTGCACCACACACATGAGTACATTGTGCACCCATTAGGTCCCTACAGCATGTAGGATATGCACATCAGAATTTTCATTAACGGTTGATGCTTGAGTTTGCCTGATCTGACAGTCCCAGACACCTTCCATTATTTCTTACATAGAATGTCATTCACTTTTTAATGATCACTTCTCAGTCACTCAAAGCAATTTGTATATGATCTGAACTGAAGAGCATGTGCATGCTTTGCACTTTTTCTGACATGTTGGGGTAGTTCCAAATAAATGGCGTCTGTGGCCTAGGGGTTAGTGACTCTGTCTATTAACCCGACGTTCTGAGTTCGAATCACGCTGCGGACAGTTTGCTTGCAAATTGTTTCCGTTGATTTTAACAAAGGACGATGGCGCCACCGTTCAGAAAGCAATGGCAAACTACTGAACGTATAAGTGGTGCCTAGAAAATCAACGACTTGTTTACTGTGGTTGATGGCTACGTCCTTTGGGATATGCCACGATTTTCATTTTTTCATCATTTTTGTTACACCCAAGAAATTTGGAGTTTTTACTCTGTATTTTCCTTTCAAGGAAGTGGAAATGTTGAACACAAGACAGAGCACGTAAAAATAAAGCAAGACAGCTCTATAAAATACAAAAACATTTTTTTTTTAAGTTTGCAAACACCACCCCACCTTATTTCTACATGTTTTGTCTCTGGTCATCATTATCTAATAGTTGGTTTTGAGCAGAACTTTGCCACCCTAATAGTCCTTCGTAATGTATCTGTCCCATAGGCAAGATGTCCTTTCTCTGGTACCATCAAGATCAAATCATTTTTTTCTATTCTCCTCTTGTTAATATAGAAACGATAGGACACTGCAGCAGAGTGATATATGAATAACATAGAAAGGGACCAAGCAGCAATTAAAGCCACATTTAAATTACATTGGGAATGAATTCACTAGTCAAATAAGCGCGTCATCAGGGCCTCAGACTGAAACAAGTCTTTTTTTTTTCAACTGTGCACAAGACACAACAGACTGAGGCATTTATGCCAGATTTAGGACTAACACAACAGACAGACACTATCTATACCATATATTCAGGACTGATACAACAGACTTAGACTCTATATAAACCACAGATTCAAAACTGACAAAACAGACTGGGGCTCTATCCAAACCACATATTCTGGATTAATACAAAAAATATGGGTACCTGTAGTACGAGGCAAATTTACCGGAATACATCGCCTATTTAATACCTACCCAACATGTAATAGGGAACGAAGAAACGCGTGGTTATTGCGTGTCTCCCTCCCCAAAGGTGTTACGGCAATGTCATCTTATCTTAACCACATCTGCCGTGAAGCAGCGTGGGGAGAGTTAGTTTTCTATCTTGTGCCAGGTGTGTTGCGCTTGACGTTGTCAGTCCATGCTTTCGCAGGGACTCGTGAGATGTTATCTATCCATCGTGTTATTGGCCTGCCTCGTGCTCTGCGCCCTGAGCGTCGATTATTATAGGCACGTGATGGTAGTAAATGTGTTTCCATTCTCATTAGATGGCCGAACCACTTGATTCTTTGCTTCTCGATGTATGGTATAGTACCAACGATGCTTCTGATATTCTCGTTTCTCACTCTATCTCGCGTTGTAACGTTGACAGCTTTTCATAGACATCTCATTTCACATATTGTAATCTTTCTTTCTTGTGTCTTAGTCAGGGGCCATGTTTGGCACTGATAGCAGAGAGTTGGAATAAATATGCAGTTTATCAGTTGTCGTTTGACTGTCATGTTAATGCTTGGATGTTTTAATAGTGGTGACAGTTGGTATGTCACTGCATTTGCCTTCTGGCATCTAGTCTCGATTTCTCTGTCCATCTTTCCATCTGCTGTGAATATACTCCCGAGATATTTGAATTCTGGAGTCTGTTGTATTTTGACATTATACACGCGTATATTTAGTTGACCTACTTATTGTCATGACCTGTTTTGGAGGTGTTAATTTTCAGGTCATATTTTTCGCATGTCGCTTGCAGTGCATTTATGTGTTGTTGAAGTTTGTGTTCGTTGTAAATTATACTCTGATCATCTGCAAAGAGTAGTTCGTTTGTTAAATTGTAGTTGTTATCGGGGTTGTTATCTGTCTTGGTTTCTTGCGTTATCCTGTCTATGTAAATATTGAAAAGTATAGGCGAAAGCACACATCCCTGCCTTACTCCTGATGATAATTCAAATTCGTCTGTCAGGCCGTCGCTTGTTCGTACTACGCTTGAGCATGTTTGGTATAGCACTCTAATATTGTCTAATAGTTGGCCCTGAATTCCGTATTCACTTAGTATGGCCCATAGTTTGTTTCTGTTTATTCTATCAAAGGTCTTTTCTTGGTCTATGAATGCTAAGTTGAGCTGTTTGTCATATTCTATGGTGTTTTCGCTGAGTCGCCTTAGTGTGAACAGGGCATCGATGCAAGTCTTTCCTTTCTAAACCCAAATTGAGCGATGTTCAGCTGTGGTTCTATTATAGGTTTGATTCTAGATTCCAAAATTTTAGCATATAATTTCCCAACATGACTTAATAACGATATGCCTCTGTATGTATTGCATTCTCTTTTGTTGCCCTTTTTCCATATTGGTATTATGATGGCTTTCTGCCAATCTTTGGGGACTTCTCTTTCTGTCCAGGCAATGTGAATAGCCTAATGTTGACTGCTGTCAGAGTCATGAACGTGGAAGTCTGAAATCGAACGAAGAAGAATGCCTGCCTGTCCAGCGAGCGTGTTCGTAGCGCGTTGGACGACGGTTGATAAGCTCCATATTAGTGCGGTTCAATTCCACGGGCTGGCAGAAAAGTCACAAGTTCTCCAGATTTATGGTGGTCGTGACACTGAACCGATGGGTTACGATTTCCAAGGCCTCGAGCCGAAGAGCTGAAAGCTCAAGTGCTTCTGGATCGGAAAAAACTAAGAAGAATAGTGTATGTCATGATTGATGTTTTGACATGTCGTTTTCTTATGATGCAAAAATGGTAATAACAAAATATAGACTGCACATATGAAAGGAAAATATAGACTGCACATGAAGGAAATATAGACTGCACATATGAAGGAAAATATAGACTGCACATATGAAAGGAAATATAGACTGCACATATGAAAGGAAATATAGACTGCACATATGAAATGAAAATATAGACTGCACATATGAAAGGAAAATATAGACTGCACATATGAAATGAAAATATAGACTGCACATATGAAAGGAAAATATAGACTGCACATAATGAAATAGAACATAAAGAAATATAGACTGCACATATGAATGAAAATATAGACTGCACATAATGAAGAAAGGAAAATATAGACTGCACATATGAAATGAAAATATAGACTGCACATATGAAAGGAGAATATAGACTGCACATATGAATGGAAAATATAGACTGCACATATGAATTGAAAATATAGACTGCACATATGAATGGAAAATATAGACTGCACATATGAATGGAAAATATAGACTGCACATATGAATGGAAAATATAGACTGCACATATGAATGGAAAATATAGACTGCACATATGAATGGAAAATATACGCTGTTAAAAGAGGATCCAAGATATACTTAAGTTTATATTCTGGATGTAGCTAGTTACATCATTAGGTTACAAGCGTCAGCATCTCATGATAAAGCAAAACAATATTCTTTCTTAAGTTGAACGAAACAACACGTCCTTAAGTTTAAAGTGTCGACACTTCCTGATGCAACTAGACCAAGAATTTTATCTTAAAATTGCATGACTCGGCGTACGGATTCATTAGTCTTATATGAAACAAACAGCAGATCTAATGCACTACAAAAACTATAACTTCAAGTTCATGAATATGTACTTCAAACCGGTAAGTATTTCCGGTTCACCTCATTTTTTTATCTCTCTACCGGTCAACACAATCCAAAAGTAATGTTAACTCATTCCATACCATTAACCACTATAGAGGCCTACAAATGAGCACCAGCCACATCATCAACCGCAGTATTAGTGCTTTACATAGAACACTTTCTTTCTCCTTATACTAAACCTTTCAAGTTTTTACCATAGCTATAAATAGTAAAGTAAATGAATATATAAAAAGATAAATTATCTTGGATTCTCCAAAAGAAGTTAATTTGTTTTCATGTTTATTGACCTATACGGTCTGATATAACCAAAACAAGGTTCGTCCTTAGGTTGAAAAGGGCGTGCCTTTGCCCAAAGAGGCTTTAATCCACTACACAACAAACAAACAATATAAATCATATCTTGAATAATATATATTATTGTGATACCTACTACAAGCACAGAATCTTTGAGTGATACAAAGTATGGTATATAAAACAATGGTATTCAGAACTCAGAAATTTTCATGATATGGATAGAGTTTTCATGGTTGCAGGAAAACATAATCATAATCAGTTATTATACAGGGTGTTCAAGATAAAAGCGGCATATAAATGGAGCTAATCTGGCATATATTTATCAAAATGAGAAGGTTCAGTTATAACGTAGTATAGGTCAAGGTTGTGTGACGGTGTGCAATTGTAGTACAGGAAGGGGCGATGAACAAATGTGACGTAGGACAAGCTAGTCAGAACCGGTTTAAATAGTAAATATTCACAGCGCAATAGGTAACTGGCAACTTTCGATTTATCAATGGGGCCGCTTTTATCTTGAACACCCTGTACAATGTTTTTTAATGAATAAAATATTATTCAACATATTGATATACTAAAGAAAGAAGAAGATGAGTGTCAATATCTTTAAGAAAACAAACGCATAAGCGACTCTGTAAAGATGTAATTCTTCTTCTTCTTTTATCGTCACACTGTTAGCAGGTTATTGCCCTGTGTCGTGGTTTTCTGTTTTTGTCTTGCGCTATTCTAGTGGCTAGGATGATAGTTATATTTGCTTTCTAACAGAATTCTGCTACACCATCTACCATTCTTTATCTTGGTCTTCCTCTCGCCTTCATTCCTTCTGTTCTGTTCGTAGAAGACTATATATAGTAGAGTTTTGATGTGATCTTATTAAGTGGTCGAAACACTTTATTTATATGAGGGTCGCTTTTTGAGAATATATATCTAACTCGTTTCTAATGAAATTGGAAGGAAACAAAGGGATGTGGTAGCATCATGAAACTTAGGCAGCGAATGTAAGATTATTCTCAAAACAATATGTGTGTTTCTCAATTTAAAAAATATTAACAGATTTCAGAAATGTTAGAACAATTATGTCCATCACATTTTATCCATGTCATGTAGCGAGATTTATTTTGTTTGTGCAACTCAAATGTTTGAAAAATGACTAGTATTTTGCTCCCTATCATCCACAATTTTTTTTTTTTAAATTGTGTCTCGTTTCTTGTCACTTACTCTATCTTAATTTCTTTATAGAGGTTTCGATTCATGAACTTATTGCTTGTTGCATTGTAACTTATAAGAGGCGTGTTCAAGTCTTATAGCTAGCAAATAACGTTTATTTCAGTATATCTTTATTTCTACAGGAGCACTGCGCTGCGCTACAGGAGGACATTTTAATTTACACAGACGCCTTCAAAATAAATTAGGGTCCAAGTAAATTTGGCCTGACGTCTTACGAAATACAAACTTTCATCAACCGTAACTCTCTTTAAGCTTATTGATTGATTGATTGATTGATGATTGATTGATTGATTGAATTAATGATTGATTGATTGGACCATCATCATTGCACTTTGGTAAACAACCATGTGTGCTCCGATCTCTTTCTTACACAGAAAGATCTCAGCGGTAGTGCACGAACTCCGCAGCACCAGCGAGGGTCCCCATAGCCCTCAAAAGGGTTGATGCATAGTAACTGATTTTGACAAATATTTTCTTTTTTATAATTTAATTTTTTATTCTTTGCAATTTTTTTTATAAAATCCTCACAACATTAACACATGTTTTTAGCAATATTGTTAAATTGTTCGTCACTGTCATGACAAAACCATGTGGTTTATGGGGGGATTTAATAGAGATATAATGTCTATGTAGTTGAAGTGTCAGAGCATGAATCGACTTAGTGAATATATTATGTATTGAGAAACTAATACCATCCAGTCACTAGTAAAGCTAGCTGACAACAGCTGAACTCCCAAAACAGTTGTTGCACTTGTAGAAAAAAACTTTTGCATGTACATTTTAGTTTTGTCCCGTGTTTTGACAATAGCCTCGATGTATGTGCTGTTTAAACTGTCTTTACTTCGTGGTTTATTATTTAGCCCAGAGGTTTCCAAACTTTGGTTTGGTCCACCACTCTGTTAACATTCAAATACGTCCCGCGTCTTCCCTGCAGAAAAACTAAACCCTAATTTCTCCCATTTGTATGTGTCTTTTTTAATGGCTACATTTTTTTTAAGTTGGTCAGCTGCAAAAAGTATACAAATTTTATGTCCATTTTTTGTACATTTATAAAGAAAATAAGTTTGGAGAAAAATATGCTACAATTACGAAGTCTAAATATTTATTTCGTAAAATCATGGCAAAAATAAAAACAGGTCTCCTTCATAAATTGGTATTGTCACACATTCTAGTAGAAGTGTAAGTTTGATGTTTCTTCATTCTTTTTCTTCTTCTTTAGCTTTCCGATCTTTTGATGTTCATTTCTGTAGATATCACCCTTCATCTCTATTAACTTTTAACTTTTTAGCTTTTTTTCCAAATGTTGACTCCTAGTATTTCTAGGTCTACTTCAATGTTATCTCTCTGTCGTTTTCGTAGTTTATCTACTTGTCTCTTCCCTTTCCTTTATTTTTTTTTAAAAAGTGCAATTACATGATTTTCTTTGCGATTTATTAAATTTGCCATTGCCGTCGTATGCTATTAAATGTCTGGATGGTGGTAACTAATAGTCATTTAGGCAAATTATAAATATTATTTTTATTTATCATTCTTCATTCTTCATTATTTTTATCCTTTGTTTCTGCAATGACATTTTCCAACTCTTAGCACAAGTATGGAAAAAGTAGCGTCTCCTTCTCAACTTTCATTTTGCTTGTATTTAGTTTTGATTATTTTCAAATGTTGTCTCAGTTCTAACATATGCCAGCGAGAGTTAGAAGATTGAGATATGTTGGGATACTCTGAGTAGAAATGATCAAAGAATCACAAAGAAGGAAGTGAAGTGGTTGGGGGTGGGGTGGGTCAGAAAGAGTTCCAGAAAGAAAGGAAGCTCTGAGGAAACCATGAAACGAACTTTACTAAGAAAGGAGCGAAATATTGGACTCAATTTCATAGACGAGATTGAGCGAGTTGTCCAGGATAGAGTGATATGGAAAAAATACGTGCAGGCCCTATGTAACATATAACGGCACGAGAAGAAAATAATAAATAATAGTATTAGTTTTGATTGCCAACTAACAGATTATCCCGTTACATTTAGTTTCAGCCACTACTTCCGATTGGGCTCACAAGATCAGGGCTGATCATAAAGACGAGATATTCAAATATATTCAACACCTCGGCTATGTCCACGAGAGTCTGACGACATTAGGAAAACCCTTGTTTTCGCATGTATGTATAATTTTACTACAGCTCATCTAGTACTAAACGATGTGCCAAACGGTAACTCAATATTGTCCTTGGCAATGAATCAATTCCGACATTATAAAATACTAGTTAGATGGGATATTTCAGTTGACAAACATGGAGCCACATAAATCATATAACTCTGGAGAATATAGTTCGCCAGCAGAATCATATCCACAGGCAATACCACGTCAACATATTGCATACACATAAACGCGAGCACATACACACACATATTAATGTAGGTATAGCGAAAGCTCTAATAAAAATACTTGATCATATTCAAATACTTGTGAAAATAATTAGACACCATTAGGGTGTGTGTGGATGTTGTGCGTAAAGTGGTAAATGTACTGACGCTAATCTAAGTAAATCACATACAAATCACACAAAAATTGTTACCAATCAATTATTCTAGATAGAGAGAACGTGATCAAACAATCAATTACGTGTATATAATTCAACTGTTGTTAAATCACACATTTCTTATTAATATTCCACTGAAGATAAAGGGGCTAGAGAGATCGAGGAACGTGACGACAGACTGGACACACCATCAGACAACAGTGCAAATAAGTAGACATGCCTTTGGCTTCAACCCACAAGAAAAGAGAAAAGTTGAGAGGCCAAAGAATACCCGGGAAAAACAGTGGAACTTGAGGTCAGAGAGACTGGAATCTCACTAGAGCTGAAGAAGAACGACAAATTCTTAAAATTTAAAAGAATACTATAGAAACAACAGTTGAAGTCCTATCTTCCATAGAAAACAAAAAGATTTAGTGGTAGTAGTAGTAGCAGCAGCAGAGTATTTAGTAGTAGTAGTAGTAGTAGTAGTAGTAGTAGTAGTAGTAATAGTATAATAATAATATAGTAAAGTATGTAAGAGAGTGGTAGTAAAGGGTAGTAGTAGCAGTAGCAGTAGTAGTAGAGCAGTAGTAGTAGAGTAGTAGTAGTAGGAGAGAGGAGGATGAAGAGGAGGCGAGTAGCAGCAGTAGTAGTATTGACTGAAATGAAACTGTCAGCATACTCTAAACGTGTCCATCTCTCTCTCTCTCTCTCTCCTCTCTTCAAATGCATAATTCATGGCAATGATCACAAAATATGAGAGAAAAATTGTAGAGATTTATTAATCTAAAATACTGTTCAAGCAGAACTGAATAACATAAACTTCAACATGTTTCAAAAATAATATTATATAAGCAGCACTAAATCATTAGAAACCAATTATTCTATATAAGTTATAAATTTTCACATATGATAGGTAAATTTAAACTGCGTACACTATTCTCGTAATTCGACACCGTTTTCTTGCAACATTATAACAGCTACCATCATCGTCATCTATAACAATCTATCTTTTGTTCTTGTTACTTTTCCTGAATAATGTCGTTAACATTCGCTATGATTTAATCTGAAGTTCTTACTCAAGCTGGAGACATTTCAAAATAAGTGTTTAAGACGAATCTTGCACATTTTCTGGTCAAATACGATAGCAAATAAAGAGTTTTGAAAACGAGCAAACTGCACATCATTGGAAACTAACACTAAAAGAGAAAGAGGAAGGTGGATTGGACATGTATGTTGTATACCAGTAGGAGCATTGGCTAGGGCAGCTATCCGGTGGACAACGGATGGGAATAAACTGCCTGGAAGTTCAAAGTAAATATGGAGAACAATTGTTAAAAGATAGTTGAAAGATTGTGGCCTGACGTGAGAAACAATTAGTAGAAATGCTCCAGAATTGCAAAAATGTAAACCTCTCGTCAAAGCCGTTTGTGACAAACGGGACACGAAGTGGATATAGAGAGATAGGTATAATATTAAGTTCTCCACTAACCTTCATTTTATCTGTATCTACTCGTTTTACTCGTTCTTAATTTATGCCACTGTACGATGCACACCACTTATTAAGTTTGCAATTACGTTTCATTTTATCTCAACTTTTCTTTTTCTTTCCTAATTGATATTCCTGCAGATTGAACTTCTTTTCTTCTGGCGATGCGCAAGGAAGATTTATGACATGCAGGTAACATTTTGAGCATATTTCTTTATTCATTAGTCTTTTTAAAGTATTTTATTAAAACTGTTCATATTACACTTTGTTGTGGCTGGTATCAACCAGAATGACGACCCATAACGTCACCAATCTTCTTTCTTTCTTTTGTCGTCACACTGCTACCGGGTTGTTGCCCAGTGTCGTGGTTTTCTGTTTTGTCTTGCGCTGTTCTGGTGGCTTGTGTGATTGTTATCTTTGCCCTTTCACAGGATGCTGCCACGCCATCTAACCATCTTTTCCGTGGTCTTCCTCTTGCCTTCTTTCCCGATGTTCTGTTGTAGAAGACTCTGTATACTGTGGAGTTTGGATGCATTCTTATTAAGTGGCCAAACCACTTCATTCTTTGTTTATCTATATAATTCAAGCACGGTTTTGTGCCAACTTTCTTTCTTATGCTGATGTTGGTGATTCTGTCTTTTCTTGTGTTGTTGGTAACTTTTCTCAGGCAACGCATTTCACATGTAGTTATTTTTTGTGACTGCGCTTTGCTCAATGTCCATGTTTGGCTCTGGTAACACAAAGTAGGTATAAAAATGCTGTTGATCATTTGTTTCTTAGCTGCCTGTGAAATTTTTGGGTGCCTTAACAATGGGGCTAGCTGGTAGGTTACAGCATTTGCTTTTGTACTCTAGCCTCTATCTCTCTATCTAGTTTTCCGTCTTCTGTGAATATGCTTCCTAAGTATTTGAATTCTTTCACTTGGTTTATTTTAGTGCCATTGACATGGATGTCTAGATTATTATGTTTTCTTCCCATATTCATTATTTCTGTTTTAGTGTTGTTGATTTTCATGTCATGTTTCACACAATTATTGTTCAAAGTGTCAATATGATGTTGTAGATCTTGTTCATTTTGATGTATCAGGCACTGATCATCTGCAAAAAGTAGTTCATTTATTTCATCATTATCTGAATTCGACTCTTGAGTTATTTTATCCATATATGCGATAAAGAGTAGTGGTGAAAGGACACAACCTTGTCTAACACCTGATGTAATGGAGAACCAGTCGATCATTCCTTCTGTAGTTCTTACTGTACTCTGGCTATCTTGATATAAGGCCATGATGTTACCTAATAGTTGTCCTTGGACGCCATATTCTTCAAGGATCTTCCATAGTTTGCACCTGTTTACTCTATCAAATGCCTTTTCTTGGTCTATAAATATAAGCTGTTTACTTTGATTGTATTCAATTGCTTGTTCGCAGATCTGTCTTAGTGTAAATATTGCGTCTGTGCAGCTCTTACCCTCCTAAACCCAAACTGGCTATTGCTTAACTGGGGCTCTAATATATGTCTTGCTCTTCGCTCCAATATTTTTGCAAACATTTTTCCTATTTGGCTCAAAAGAGAGATACCCCTGTATGTTTCACATTCTCTTTTGTCTCCTTTGTTCTTCCATATTGGGACTATAATAGCTCTCTGCCAGTCATCTGGAACCTCTTGTGCCTCCCAGGCTATGTTAAAATTCTGGTCAGCCATGTTATTGCTGTTGTCTTACACGCAAGTAACATTTCTGTTGTTATACCATCTATCCCTGCTGCCTTCCTTCTTTTGATTTAGTGCCATTTCAACTTCGGATTCTAAGATATTCAATTGTTGGTATTTTCCATGTTTCAATTGAAATGTTTCTGTACCTTGTGTTTCGCAGTTTAACAGTTCCATAAAATATTCTTTCCATCTGTCTTTAATATCTTTGCTGTTGGTAAGAGGTTTCTTAGACTTGTTATTTATAATGGTGACTGGATTGAATTGTTCTTCTCTTAGCCTCATTGCCTTAATGCTTCTGTAAAATTTTCTTGGTGCCTTAGTGCATAGTTCAGGTAACATTATGGTTCCAAATAAAAGGAAATTAATATATATGTTAACATTGTATGTGAAAAGTACAGTAAGATGGAATTTTAACACATTTTGTGGGGCGGGATTGCATAATAGGCTTTGTGATGGAATTACATAACAATGCTTTGTGATGGAATTACAAAACAATGTTTTGTGATGGAATTACAAACAATGCTTTAGTATGGAATTACAAAACAATGCTTTGTGATGGAATTACAAAACAATGCTTTGTGATGGAATTGCAAAAAACAGTTTTGTAATGGAATTGCAAAAAAATGTTTTGTGATGGAATTGCAAAAAATGTTTTGTGGTTATAACAACATGGATATTTTTAAACAATAAATATATGTTGAAACATTGCATAGACATGTATTAAAGTTATATAGTGTGACTAAACAGTTGCACTGTTTAAAGAAATAGGAGATAGAATGAAAGGCGAATCTATGTCGACTCCGAACTAGATGTCGGAGGTAGATGTTGTCCGTTAGCATTGTGGGTCTTATCTTGAAGGAAAACTTGTCTTCAAACTTTCGCAATCTTGCAGCCACATCATTCACGGGGAAAACTTTGGTAGTACATCCAGAGAACAAGTCCAAAACAGGAGTCCCTAAGTTAGTATGTTGTTGTACTTACTAACATTTTGAAAACTACTGTGACGTTGTTGGTGCCACCAGGTGTCCGTCTTGCCATTGACTTTGATCTTCCAGCTGAGTAGTAGAGATCGTGGAACTGCTGAGTGGTCAATAATGATCATCCGTATCGACATGCATAAAATAGCGTCCTGGACATCTCACTTCAACCTTAGTCTTCGACAACAGGTCTGAGAACTGATAAAACATGACTCGGGCAGTTTGCTGATTAAGAACA
The DNA here is from genome assembly GCA_020796225.1 of Arion vulgaris. Taxonomy (NCBI): domain Eukaryota; kingdom Metazoa; phylum Mollusca; class Gastropoda; order Stylommatophora; family Arionidae; genus Arion; species Arion vulgaris. The sequence goes on from CM036753.1 coordinate 75,358,963, forward strand.
AACTTGTTAATAGAAAGCAGAAACGCATACAATACCACCTACATGTTGACTACAATCATTGTCTCTCTAGACCAGTGGTTCTCAACCTGCGGGTCGCAACCCCTTTGGGTGTCGAACGACCTTTTCACAGGGGTCGCCTAAAACCATCGTAGAACACATATTTATCATAATTAGAAATACATATTTCACAATATATAATTACATATTGTTTTTGTGATTAATCACTATGTTTTATTTATGTTCAATTTGTAACAATCAAAACACATCCTGCATATCAGATATTTACATTACGATTCATAACAGTAGCAAAATTACAGTTATGAAGTAGCAACGAAAATAATGTTAGGTTCACCACAACATGAAGAACTGTATTAAAGAATGGCGGCATCAGGAAGGTTGAGAACCACTGCTCTATACTAACAGGATGCCATCATCAGATACAGAGACTATTTAGTGGCACTTGACAACATTTCTGGACACATGTAAAATATAATAGTTAAACCGGTTCCAAAAATTAAAACATACGCTCAGAACTCAAAGCTTCTTATTTAAGCTCATTCATAGCCGGTACAACGGTACAGTATAGCTCAGTAGATGTGGTACTATAAAGTAGAGTTTGCAGTTTGTTTAATCTTACTGGAGCATATCTGTACAAATATGTTTCCTATTAGACAAAATGTACACATGCGTGTGGTTGGAAAAAAGCTATAAGGATGTTGACTAGACCTGAGGATATAGAACCAATATGGGCAGCTTTTTCATGATTGACACCCAATATACAGATACAGTAATTCAGGAACTGATGATCCTCTTGTCTTGAACATTTTCTTCTTCTTCTTCTTCTTCGTTCTCACTAGATTGGGATTTCGGATTCTCTAATAAAGGCAGCCGTCTGCCTCAGATTATGAACCACGCAATACAGTTTCTCGTGGACGCTGGTGTAAGTGGGCCACCTCTTTCTTCTCAGGTCTGCTTACTGGAGGCAGTTCTGTAGAATATGTTCCGTTGTCATACTTGCCAAACCACAGGAGCACAGGTTGTTGGTGCCTATCTTGAATTTAGTGTACAGGTGGTGTCTCATTCTATTGTGACCGATCTGGAGGCGAAGTATGGCTGTCTGGTCACTTCTGGACAGTTGGTAATATCCATCGTTCTTGTTGTGTTTTGGGTGTTCTTTATCTCATTTTGCTTTATAGTGCCCTTTGGCGATGGTGTTTGCTTCTTCATAGCTAGTCTTGAACATTTGAAAACATACTTGTTTAATTTTTAACTTACTTTTTTCCTTCTATTGTATCTGTCGTTTCATTATATCTTTTACTTTCCATTTCACTGATGCTCCCTGTTTCATCTTTTGATGTTTTTTGAAACTCTATCTTACTATTGATATCCTCTTATGTTCTTTGAGATCATGTTCTTTTTGTTATTTTTGTTGAAATTCTTTATTTAGTTATTTGACCAACATTATAGAACCTCAGGTTGATCCATAAGTTCCCAGTCTCTCTCAATCAGATATTGAAAAGTATAAATGCTGATGGTTCCCGTCTTTCACTTGTTAAATACACATCCCATTTCATCCATCCAGTGTCCAGTACTACTCATACACCATATGATTCATAATTCTTCCGAGGTAGTTTCATACATCATCATTATTCGTGTAATCATCCATCAAACAACTGCTTCCTTTCGCATTGCATTTTTTGTTAACTCTTTCTTTACTTCTATATGTGCTGCCATGGTTCAAATAATTCTCACGCTAACATCGTGTTCTTCTTCTCATTAATAATATACTTCAGAGATAGCACAAGCTGATACAATCCTTCTATCTATATATATTCTGTGTCTAAGATGTTTCTGCATAGATATTCAATTCAACATAGTTCTAGCCTGTTACCTACATGACGGTATCTTGAGCTCTATTATCAATGATTAATCTGTCCTCACGCTAAGACACGCAAGGTTTACGTCTTGTTTCTTAAATCGAATACTTTTGAAGACATTATTGCTCACTCTTCTGCATAGCAAATAGGTCATGTTAAATACATAAACATTATACTTGACTTATACAAACGCAATACTTGAATCTTAGTTTAACAAACATCATAATTGACTCTTATATACGCAAACATCATACTTGATTTTACGATATACAAACACAATACTAGACGTTAAGATATACAAACACAATACTTGAATCTTAGTTATACAAATACCATTGATATTAAATGATACACACACCACACTTGAATCTTAAATACACAAACGTGCCCGTCTGCCCAGCGTGTTCGTAGCGCGTTGGAGTACGGGTGACTATCCCTCTGTGTGTGTGGGTTCAATTCCGCGGGATGGCAGAAAAGCCACAGATTCCCCAGATTTACGGTGTTCGTGGCACCGAACCGAAGGGTTACGATGTCCATGGCACCGAGCCGAAGAGCTGAAAAGCTCAAGTGCTTCTGGATCGGAAAAAATATATAAACGTCATACTTGAACCTAAGATATACAAACACCATACATGACTTTTAAGAGCAGCAGTAACATAGTTGTCAGTGAACTTGCTTCTTGGGCTAGTGGCTCAATTCCACAGTGGGCGTGGAAATTTCTCCAACCGTAACGGCTCTCAGATCGATCCCAGCCTCAATTAGATACCAGAAAAAGTACTTGGAAGCAAAGACGACAGGTGGGATGTTAACCACATCACCCATCGTGTGCCGACGATCAATGAAAAATACGTATCTAACACCTTATTGCCTTATATATCACGTGGTATAAGAAGAGTTTATTGTATTTATACATGACTTTTAGATATAAATACACAATAGTTTGTTCCTTTCGTGCTAAAGGCGGCACATAGGGCAGAGGTTTTAGATCTCCATGTTATACGGTTCTTTGCTAGCAGTTGGAAATCTTGTATGGTTTTACATCCCAATAGTTTACTTTCTTGTTGGATGGTTCTTCGAAGAGTGGTCTTTGGTCTTCCACGTTTTCTTTTTCCAACTGGTGACCACATAAGGACTTGTCGATTTAGTCTCTTTTCGTCTGATCTAAGAACATGACCTAAATATTTCCACCGACGTTTCCTTATAATATTTGATATGGGTTGTTGGTGTGTTTATCTCTCACAATACTTGACTTTAATGTATACAAGCATAATGAGTGATTATTAGATATCAGTTATCAGTTATATGAGGACTATCATCATAGCAATCCGGAAATGTCCATAGGTGCTCCGATCTCCATCTAAGCAAATCCAGCAGCGTCCAGCGGCCCCACACGCCAGTTCGATGTTGATTAATCAATCTCTTTTCATATTTAGTATGTCGTTCTTTTCGGGCTGCACCAATATTGACACCCATCTCTCTCAACCTGATCAGCGAGTGGGATTCACAGCCCTGAAACTCCTCTGTTTGGAAATACTCTCTCAATTTATTAGATACACAAACACCATACTTTACTCTTGTTATAACCATGCTTGACTTTAAGTTATACAATCATTATACTTGACTATTAGATACACAAACACCATACTTGACTCTTGCTATAACCATACTTGATTTTAATGTATACAAGCCTTATACTTGACTATTAGATACACAAACACCATACTTGACTCTTGCTATAACCATACTTGACTTTAATGTATACAAGCCTTATGCTTGACTATTAGATACACAAACATCATACTTGACTCTTGCTATAACCATACTTGACTTTAATGTATACAATCATTATACTTGACTATTAGATACACAAACACCATACTTGACTATTGTTATAACCATGCTTGACTTTAAGTTATACAATCATTATACTTGACTATTAGATACACAAACACCATACTTGACTATTGTTATAACCATGCTTGACTTTAAGTTATACAATCATTATACTTGACTATTAGATACACAAACACCATACTTGACTATTGTTATAACCATGCTTGACTTTAAGTTATACAATCATTATACTTGACTATTAGATACACAAACACCATACTTGACTCTTGCTATAACCATACTTGATTTTAATGTATACAATCATTATACTTGACTATTAGATACACAAACACCATACTTGACTCTTGCTATAACCATACTTGATTTTAATGTATACAAGCCTTATACTTGACTATTAGATACACAAACACCATACTTGACTATTGTTATAACCATGTGACTTTTAAGTTATACAAGCATTATACTTGACTATTAGATACACAAACACCATACTTGACTATTGTTATAACCATGCTGACTTATTATACAATCATTATATGACTATTAGATACACAAACACCATACTTGACTCTTGCTATAACCATACTTGATTTTAATGTATACAATCATTATACTGATATTAGATACACAAACACCATATGACTCTGCTATAACCATACTTGATTTTAATGTATACAAGCCTTATACTTGACTATTAGATACACAAACACCATACTTGACTATTAGTTATAACATGCTTGACTTAGTTATACAAGCATTACTTGACTATTAGATACACAAACACCATACTTGACTATTCGATACACAAACACCATACTTGACTATTAGATACACAAACACCATACTGATATGATACACAACACTACTTGACTATTAGATATACAGACACCATACTTGACTGGATATAACAATCCTTACTTCAAACTACTGCTGCCTTTAATAACTTGATTTGCATGTGTATAATCTATAACCGACAACTCGTTTACTGTAATTGATGCCGACCTCCTGTAAAGGGCAGGCCATGATTTTCTTTCAACCCATAATTGCGTATGTATAATCAAAGGGTATGAAAGGGTTTTAAAGCCAAAGGATTGACTTCATTGCACCAGGTTTTACCCCATATGGCTCGGTCCTCTCCGCAGAAATGGCACGCCACCTGCCGAGAGTATTGCACAAAGCACGAACTCCGTAGCTCAGCAACAATCCTAGGGATCTCTGGAAAAACTGCACTCGTGAACAGAAGGCCGGATTCGAACCCACGACCTTCGACTTGCAAGCAAAGGGCTTAACCACTCAGCCACAGAGACCCCATAATCACGGATGTTCTTCTTGATACCTGGAGATTGTCCAATAGAGCAAACCAGTACATGGGAGTTTAATGACAACAAGCCAGTTTGTGTAGAAGAGGCTGGATGACAAGAGAAGATAACTATGACATGAACATATTGTATAACTAAACCGTAAAATGTTCACCAGAAACAAACATAATAAAAGCATCAGTGTGTTGGCTGTTGTACAGTTTGTTTGTCTGTCTTCCTTATGTAGAAAGTAATTATTGATAGTTGATGCGCTTAGTGAATGTAAGGTTACTATATCAGCCTTGCCAACTTGTCGACATGTGCACCCATAGAACAAAACGATGAGAATCTGCATGAGCAAGCAAAGAGCAAAGACAAACATAACATTTCTCTCCAGCATTGAAGACCAGCAATTCTCTGCTTCTAACAGTTCAGTATCAAAGAGCGAGCTTGAAGATATTATTAACGTTATCCATGTGAGTATAATATTACAAATTATTGATATGTAGAAGCTCAGAATCGGCTGGATCATCCATAGACTGTTGTACTTATCTTCTTGACAAAGCGTTGACTTTTGATACATGTTAGCTATAATCCTGTAAATAACGATCAGACTTGCTGTGTAGAGTATTAGAGACACTGTGGTAACTGCAAGCACGAAGAACAGCTCACACGATACTGTCCATTTAAGTGTGAAAAATATATCAGTGGCCAACGGACACACTACAGTAGCAACAAGCGGATCGATTAATATAATTATTTTTATGATCTGTCTATTGATCCTAACTTCTTGTGCGACACACTTTGACCACAGCTTCCATACAGCAATTTCATTGATGATTGTCACTATTATACTTACGCCTGCTAACGCACCAAATGTGAAGTCATCCATTGTTTTGAAGTATTGAAATTCAGTTTTTATTAGCTGCACTGAACAATTGTCTTTTCGTTTTAAAACCGCTGCTGAAATATAACTTTAGTTGGTATGTTTTGTTGGTTTTGTAAGCTGCTTATAGATGAAGTCTATAGATGTGGGCGACTGTGGCTTAGCGGTAGTGAACTCGATCACAACTCGAGAGTACTTGGTTCAAACACCTCAGTGGACAGTTTGGAAGCAAATTTGTTCAAGTGGAGTTTTACGAACGGTAAAAAATAGATCTCGCCGTTCACAAAACAATGGCAAACTACTGAGCGTATAAGTTGTGTCTAGAAAATCAACAACTCGTTTACTGTGATTGATGGCGAGGTCCTGTAAAGGATATTTCACGATTTTCATTTTTATAGAGGAAGTTCCTTTAAAACTTTCTCCTTGCTTCTTACGCTTCACTCAAGAGCATTATAAGCCTTTCCACGTAAAGTCAATATATGAAAAGTATCGTAATTGCACTCTAGAATACACTGTAGTAAAGTCAATGCATGAGTAAGTATCGCAACCGTAATCAAGAATTCCTTGTAGTGAAGTTACTATATGAATTAGTATCGTAACTGTATTCTATTAAAAAAAATTATAGCAAAGTCAATTTATGAATAAGTATCTACACTACGTTTAGAAATACACTGTATGGACGAGATATTATAAATAAATAAACAACTCATTATTACTGAGACGAAAACAAAGTTGTAATAAGTAACACATTGTTCTATCAATCGTTCAAGTATCTAGAAGAATCATGCTTTGCTACGAAAAATAAAACTACGGTATATTCAGAAATAAGAACAATGATCATCACATAATTATGACTTCACTTAATGCAATTTAAAAACATTTTAGAACGCATCAAGAATAGAGATTATTGTTAGCTCTTCGTGAGACAATTGTTGCTGTTTTTAAAAAAAAAAAGATATCCGAAATCAAACACTTTTCACTTCCTTTTTAAAACGTCTTTGCAGCTTAATTAATGTTAATACCTCTCACTGGCTGACAGTTAATGTTAATATATTTCACTGGCTGATAGTTAATGTTAATACATTTCACTGGCTGATAGTTAATGTTAATACTTCATTTAATAGCTCATATTAATACATAACTGATATACAGCTTATGATAATGAATCATTGTTCGATAGTTACTGTCTCGTTGCTCAACCGCTGTTCCATAGTTCACGATAGTGACTGATGACTTTGACTTATCAAAATGAGGTGACGTATGTCATTCTCAAACACGGATGATACTGCTGGCACTACGGACTTCAACCATTTCAATGGCCTCACATCTGAAAAATCACAAGAGGAAAATAACCTTTCAGAATAGTTTGATTGAAATAATTATTATAATGTAGGTTTCTACATTTTTCTAGTAAATCGCATTAATGTATAGGTTTATATGTATGACGAAACACATCAAAACAAAGTATTGTTCAAGAAATCAGAGAAATATAGCTCCGGACACCACATATGTGTCGTTTACATGAGAATGCATAGAATCCAATGTACTGCAAAAATGACTAATGTTGATGAGTTTTAAAAGTTGAAAATTTATTATCGATATAAGAAAGAGTCAGTCATCATATTATGGAATGTAAAGTGAAAAGGAAGTTTAGAACACATTGTAACAGCTGGTACAATCAATGGGAGACGAGACAGGAGGCGACAATGAGAACATGCTGGACAGTATGGCTTCATGACGCGGAAGAGTGTCAACATCCGAAATGATGGTCAGCACAAAAGCAGACGTTTATGGAGTTCCATGTTCGTCTACGCCAGCCATAACTGCACATAACGATGATGAGGTCATGAGCACTATGAGTCATATTTTAATTCCCCCTTGCATTCAACAGAAAACGAATATGGTTCCCTAGGCGACGCGGCTTATTTTGTTCAGGCTTACGAGTATTGTTGAATGAAATGGTGTACTGAATGAGTTTATTCTGGTGGTATCTCGTGACGAACTGAATAGCAATGTACCATTAAAACACAATATTAGATAGACAGAAATGCCAAATATGACTAGCATTACCATCTAGCGTGAGGGGATGGTAGGAACACACATACCTAATCAGCATGCAATATGGCGTCGATTATAGCGTAGTTAATACCACGCTGCGTTAGTGATAACGTGAGGGTGGAAATTCCAGGGTTAGAGACCAGCTTTGTAAAATGTTCAGTGTGCACAGAGTACACTGTTGGACTACATGAAACCCTGATCTTTTACTTAGGGATCTAAATTACGTGTACCTATGAAGTCGGAGTATAGCTCGCCTGAATGAGGGAACTACACTGGTGATAAGGGAAGCAGACCGTCACGCAAAAATTTGTCAGAGACGCCATATTACGCGATATGACGACACCTGAATTCATAGCAGGCGAATGTAACAAAAAGAAAGCATGCAATGTTTTTCATTCAGTATTCAAGATAAAAATCAAGAAATATTATTTTATCCATTAAAAAATCGCTGACATCTGTACATATTATTTTGTAGAATTAATGAAATTGTTTGTTTATATTTAACCGCGATTCATCATCATCAGTCAACGACGTGCACATGGGTATATAAGACAGAAACAACAGATTTCCCCTAAATTTTCATTAGCAGTCTAGGGGTTTTTCTGTCTTTCTTTCTGAAGTTTTTTTGGTGTAGTGTTGGGTCATTCTCCCTACGTCTTTAATTCATCTTTTACCAGATGCGTGAAGAGACAGTGGTTCTATACTTCACTACCGCAAAGGGATTCACCACGATTGCACATCATTTAATCCTCTTTTCAACACGAGTGGTTGTTTTAACCAGGCATGATAGTAGAGCTTCGATTAGTATGTTTATGAACGTTGATGTAGACAAGCTTAGCAGCGGTATAAGGGAAGATTGCAGTAAAACCATGTAGCAATGGCGAAACACGTAAAAATAAAGTACTGTAGTTTTACAAGTACAAAATCAATATACAAAAACAAAACAATCTTAGCAGTGTATTGGTAAACATCATTTAGCAGTCTTATCTCAAGATAGATTCAAGTAGACTCAAGATAGATCTCAAGATAGATCTCAAGATAGATCTCAAGATAGATCTCAAGATAGATCTCAAGATAGTGTCTTGTTTCTACACACATGGTCATGAAATGGGGAAGGGAAATAAGTTTAATTTATGAAAACAATTAAAATAAATTCCTATACAATTTTCACCACCAGGAAAATTACATTGGAAACTCTCGCCGGTGCTACGAAGCTTGTGCACTGCTGCTGAATTCTTCATAAGAAAGAAAGAGATCTGAGCACTCATGGTTATTCACTGAAGTGCATTGATGATGAACCTATCAATCAATTAGTCAATCAATCAGTTATATTTAACCATCCGTCTTAACCACAGAATCAATATTGTCACCTGTTAACATGATCATCAGTCATTCTTGTTCACAGTGGATCATATAGATTGCTACTGTTTCTTTATACCGAATATAATTATAGACCGTATTTCTCACCTGGATTATTCCTTTTTTTTTCTTTCGCTTTAATATAACCACCTATGAACCATTCTTTGTGGTTTTGTAATTTTAGCGTCATTATTTAATTACCGGTGAAACTAAACTACAACAACACTTTGTTACCAGTGCCAAACTTGATCTCTGACAGCAACACACCACAGAAAACTCACCACGTGTGAAATGAAATGCTTGAGAAAGGCATGAAGGATATATAGACTATGAAATGAGGACATCAGAAGCGGAGTGGGCATAACTGCATGCACCGAATACATTGAAAGACAACAAATGCAGTGGTTTGGACATTAATGAGAATGAAATACAATCAACCACCAATAACAGCATACAATAAAATGAGATCGGGTACTAGAGCTAAGGGAAGACTAAGAAAAAGATGGATAGACAATACCAATACCACACTAAATAAACACGGATACAACACAACAAGGGCGACTCATCTGGCCCTAGAAAACAAATTAAAGCTCCCTACGCTTAACGGCAAGAGTGGACAGCCAACTACATCTTCCACCTGGAAATATATATAAATATTCATCCTGCCAAATTGTCAATGTCTGTGCGAAGATAAGATTATGAATATCAGACTTCAAGAATTAATTGGTCTGGAAGACATAAATAAAGAGATACAAAATAGACTAGAGACAGCGGATAAGAGAGACCTACGACCCATTGATGAGAACTTTTGAAGTAGAAATCAAAGACATGCATAGAACTAGGTTTGAGATTTTTTTAAAGCAATTTATTTTTTTTTTTTTTCCAGAAGCACTTGAGCTTTTCAGCTCTTCGGCTTGGTGCCATGGACATCGTAACCCTTCGGTTCGGTGCCACGAACACCGTAAATCTGGGGAATCTGTGACTTTTTCTGCCATCCCGCGAAATTGAACCCGCACACTCAGAGGGATAGTCACCCGTAGTCCAACGCGCTACGAACACGCTAGGCAGACGGGTTAACGCAATTTATAGAATCGAGTGGAAATTTCTTTGTTCTGCCTTTTGTGTCATTGGGGACTCGACGAGTAATGATAATGAGAATCTACTTAATTGTTATAAATTGTCTGCTTTTGAAACAATCATTTGCTCATGGAATGCACATAATAAATGTATCAAACACATAATAAAACTCAATAAAGCTGTTATTTTTTTAAAATAAAATTAGATTTCAAAGCTGAAATATCAAAAATATGATGTAAGATAATGTAACAAATTACTCGTACAGCGACAGAATGCTGTTATACTTTGTAAAACTACCTAATTTCGTATTCTGATATTAAAGTTATGACATTTCAAATGAAAGTAATACAGTAGCTTGTTTTGAGAACCAGTTTATTTGAAATTTTAAACAAATATATATATATATATATATTATCTGTCAAACATATTTCATCTTGCGAAAAACTCAATAAAAGATGATTACGCAAATTTCACAGTTTTTTTTATAATACGTGAGTTCACCTTTTACTTGACGATACTTTGTATGTGGTAACGTTGGTAACGTACCTGTTGGTATCGTGGACCATTACGCAAACATTAAAGAAGAAAATCGAACATTCTGAAGCAAAGTGCAACAGAAAAGCTATTAGAACTCCCGGACAAAGTATACGGAAAATATAGACATACTTCATGACCTGAACACTCAGTAACATTTGTTCATACACAATAGCATGTTTATTCGCAATAGCATGATTCAAAAATTGAAATATCTTCAAGAGGTAGAATCATAAACATAGGGAACCCTTTCATACCTCGTGGTATATAGGTCAATACAGTGTTAGGCCTGTATTTTTTATTGACCGTCGGCACACAATGGGTGATGTGGTCAGCATCACGCCGGCCGCCTTTACTTCCCAGAGCATGTCTGGTACCCATTTGAGGCTGGGTCGACCTGAGAGCCGTCGTGGTCGGGAAAAATTCCACGCACATTGCGGAGCTGAACCCAGACCACCAGCCTTGCCAAGCGAGTTCACTAACAACTGCGCTACAGCGGCTCTCAGAATCATATACATACTTGGGTATTAATGTAGACAAAGAGGGTGGAACAGATATAATGTCAAAATAAGAATACAGAATGCAAGAGGAGCTTTCATTGCACTTGGAAATCTATGGAAGTCTAATGAAATCAAATCTGGAACAAAACTTCGGATATTTAACTCAAATGTTAAAGCAATTCTGCTGTATGGTTCAGAAACATGGAGAACGACTAAAATAATAACATATAAACTGCAAACATTAATCAACTGGTGTATGTGCAGAATAGAGGGAATAAGATGGTATGATAGGGTTACAAATGAGGAACTTATGGAGAGAACAAGACAGATTCCAGTGATCCAAAAGGTTTAAAAAAAACGCTGGCGCTAAGTAGGACACACTTTGCGAAAACCGGAAGGGAATATAACAAGAAGGGTCCTTTTCTGGAACCCGCAGACAGTGAAAGAAAAGGAGGCTGATAAATACATGGAGGCGGAATTTGAAGGTAGAGATCAACAATATAAAGAAGAGCTGGAGTGAGCTGCAGGAGATAGCTAGATATAGGAAGACGGCATGAGTTAGTTGAGGGCCTATGCCCCAATTCGGGTTAAAGGCAGAGAAAGAGAACTATGGCCCTTTTTGTCTTTACATGTGGCAACGGCCAGCTGACTCAGGTAAAAATTCTAGGAAATAATACTAAAACCCGTCGCGTGACTCGCATTCCAGTATTGTTGTATATAGACAAATTCATTTGAAAAACAACACAACAAGCTAAATCAAGATTATATTATGTAACAAGTTCAGTTTAACAATAAGAAATATCAGTATTATGTAACAAGTTCAGTTTAACAATAAGAAATGTCAGTATTATGTAACAAGTTCAGTTTAACAATAAGAAATGTCAGTATTATGTAACAAGTTCAGTTTAACAATAAGAAATGTCAGTATTATTAACATGCTAATTCAAAGATGATATTATGTAACAAGTTCAGTTTAACAATAAGAAATATCAGTATTATTAACATGCTAATTCAAAGGTTATATTATGTTACAGGTTAAGTTTAACAATAAGAAATATCAGTATTATTAACATGCTAAATCAAGGTGATATTATGTAACAAGTTAAGTTTAACAATAAGGAATATCAGTATTATTAATATTTTTCATCAATAAATAATCATAGACTCATAGAATTGAGTAAAACTGCAAAAAAAGGTTGCACTGTACTATCAAACATATATAAAATTCAGCCCCAACTCAAATCTAGGTCAGGGTTCCCCGTTCAGTTATGTGGATCTATTTATAGTTGGCTATGGCAAAAGTTGTCTACGGCCATACCACGTTGAAAATACCGGTTCTCGTCCGATCACCGAAGTCAAGCAAACGTCGGGTGTGGTTAGTACTTAGATGGGTGACCGCTTGGGAACACCACGTGTTGTTGACATTTTTGGAGAGCCGCGGTAGCGTAGTTGTTAGTGAACTCGCTTCTCAAGGTTCCTGGTCTGGGTTCAACTCCAGTGCGCGTGGAATTTTTCCCGACCACGACGGCTCTCAGGTTGACCCAGCCTCAACTGGGTACCAGACATGTTCTGGGAAAGTAAATGCGGCCGGCGTGATGCTGACCACATCACCCATCGTGTGCCGACGGTCAACAAAAAATACAGGCCTAACACTGTATTGCCCTATATAATCAAGCCTAACATCCAGAGTCACTTTGGCACCATCCAATGTGGCTGTCGGCGCTGTAATACATGTGCATATGTAATACAGACCCGTACTGTCTCTTTTCCAAAAGCTACCTATACCATTCAAGACAGTTTCACGTGTGAGTCCCGCAATATCATCTATGCTATCACCTGCAAACGATGCCATAAGGCCTATATTGGTGAAACCGGTAAGAGGCTCAGTGACCGATTCGCCCAACACTTACGCGATATTCGCCATGCTCTGGACTCCTGTGGCCACTCATTTCAATGATACTGGCCATTCAGGAGTTGACGATGTCCAGGTCACAGCCATCCGATCATGTTCCTCCGATGATCGCAGTCGATTCGCCCTGGAGAACCGTTTTATTTCATTCTATGGCACTTTGCGACCTCTTGGACTCAACGCATTACATTCCTATGCTTCTTAGTACTGTCTTATCTCGTGCCTTGTTATCTATATGTGTGTTTGCTCCATATATGTGTCATTTATCCACTATATTGTTTATTGTTCCTCTCCTTTTCCACTTTCGGTTTTTGTGTTGCACTCATTTCGTTGTTCGTTTTTATTCCCAGATTTCATCAGATAGGTTTATGTTTCCGCATGTAATCGTCCATTTGTAGTGTTCCTCGAAATTCGTCATTCTTGTTGTATTGTTTGCTTGATAAAGGCCTTTTGGTCGAAACGTTGCTGTTTATCGTCACTGTTTATGTATTTTGTAAAACTGTAGTACTTTGTTTTTACGTGTTTACCTATATAATAACGAGGTATGGAAACCTTTTTTTTACTTTTAATGGCAAAAGTTAACATGTACAGTTTTCATAATAAAGCTGTAAAGCTAATGAATTCTAGGAAAATGGACATTGTGTAAATACTATGTTCAAATATCTTTCACAAGTAGACATTTCCTGTCATCATTTAAAAAAATTTAATTTTAGGTATTAAATATATTTATAGATGTCTCACAATGGGAAAAACTTAATTTAAAAAAAATTGAATTGAATTCATTTGTTCTATATCTTTCTTTCAAACATTAGAACGAATTTGTAAATGACAGGCAAACATTTTTTGAATGATTTGCAACTTTCCTAAGTTTATTAATCTGCATCGGCAAAAATCTTTCACTTGATATGTTCCTTTATGTTTGCTTGCAATCCCAGGGGGAGTATGAGTTTGTGCTCATTTTGATGGTCCAGACTTTCTGCAAAGAGCGTGTCTACGTAAAAGTGTTTCTACAAAGAGCGTTTCCCATGAAAGTTTTCACAAAGAGCGTTTCCCATGAAAGTTTTCTGCAAAGAGCGTTTCCCATGAAAGGTTTCTGCAAAGAGCGTTTCCCATGAAAGGTTTCTACAAAGAGCGTTTCCCCATGAAAGGTTTCTGCAAAGAGCGTTTCCCATGAAAGGTTTCTACTAAGAGCGTTTCCCCATGAAAGGTTTCTGCAAAGAGCGTTTCCCCATGAAAGGTTTCTGCAAAGAGTGTTCTCTTATGCAGACTTTCCCCAAAGAACGCTTACAGGTACCAGACTTTCTACAAAGAGTGTTTTCGTAAAATAAATGTTCTGCAAAGAGAATTTCCTGTACCAGACTTCCTGCAACAAATGTCTTTCTGTGCCATGTTTCCAGCAACGAGCGTTTATTGTACTGAATTCCAGAAAACATTATGACAGGGGGTTGTGAACGATGCATTTTCCCTAACTTGCCATCCATTCACTCCAGACTCTCTTACAATCTCGAGCGCATGACGAATGTGAAAGGGTTAATTCCCTACCTGCAGACAGACATAGGTCCCTATCAGGCTTCATCACTGCGAAGATGATGTTGATTCTTCTTAGCCAGTTGAATATGTTACCGTCCGAGTGGTTACCGGGCCCACATGGGGTGAAAAGAATAGAACAACTGTTACCTGTCACACATGTCGTAAGAGGCGACTGAGAAGGTAGAGCGTGGGGCTAGCAACACTTCTATAAAGAAGTAAATGATGGAAGAAAAAGAAGAAATCAAAAATTACAATTTAGTTATTCATTTTGTCACCTCCCCCCTTCCCAGGCAATTTCTTTTGGACGCCTATAGACACAGCTGTTTCTAAAAAAAAATTGCATATTTACAGGACTTTGCGAATCAACCCCAGCTTTTAAACGCTGTTTGTGATTTTTCTAGGTGTTTTTTACGTTCAGTAGTTTGTCATTGCTTTCTGAACGGGTGGTGTCATCGTCCTGTTGTAAAAATCCACACGAAACAATTTGCAACCAAACTGTCCGCAGCGTTATTCGAACTCAGAACGTCGGGGTTAATAGACCGAGTCACTATCCCCTAAGTCAAAGACGCCACCAGCTGTTTCTACCTTCGACAAATCTCTGAGATCAAAAGGATTGTAGAAGCCAGTCCCCCTTCAACTCCTCCAGGTGGTAGCTGATGGTCCAGACAGTTAGCCTTAGTGTGTAGCTTGTATATATTTAGATATTCTTATTAGCTGACCGTAGTGCTTGCGCGCTAAATCTGCATCTGTCCACTATAAGCAGTGTGGCAACACTAAACGAGACCTGACGTAGTAAAACCAATTGACGTAGTTGTGTAGTGACGACGTAGCAACATTAGTAAACATAGAGAGACAAACAAAACACATGAAGACGAACAGACGTGTTTGTATATATATTTGTGAAACATCAATAAATACATGAACCTGCAACTGAGTCATAGTTGTCCACTATGTTGTTCGTATTGTCCCGGAAGGGAAATACTGTTTTTAAATACTATGGAATAATAAATCTAACAGGAAGACCATCTATATGAATATAAAAATGAAACATAAAGTGGAATACGGCCGCCAGGAATGGGAAGAATGAAAGATACACAAGAAGGAACGTATGACAGGATGAATATACATAAGAGGGAATATGTGACAAGATAAAATGTAACACAAGAGGAATGCATAGCCATAAACTGGAATGTGAATACCGGATCATAAAGGTTGGAATCCAGACTCTCTATAAAATATAATATAATATGGAACGACCTGATACTTCGGCTCGCCAATTACATCAATTCAATATGTGTGGTTAGTGAAAGAAAACAGACGTCAGCAAATGTCAAAATAGAGGATATAATGACTCTAATGTGTGTGTGTATATATTAAAAGGGTAAAAAAAGGAACCACCATACTACTAACCAACTCCACCTACTACATCTGCTGCCACACCACCCCCTTCCGATACTACAACAGGATGAAGTAGATGCATATTATCTTGGGAACTATTCATTTCAAGATAACTCCGGCTCTTTACTATACATTACAGAAACGAGAGGATATCACAGCATCTATACACTCCATTATATATTACTCAACTCACATTCTATTTAATTTACTTACACTTGTCAGAAAATGTGTATTCCTGTCATATTCACGTGAAGTGTCTCGAGAAGTAACAGTGTCTGTGCACTTTAAAACATCTACATGCATAATAAACAGATCTTCGGTCCTTTTTTTTGTAGACTTGAGAATCCGGAACAAATTTAGTACTTTAGCTTGTTTCGTAGGACGTGCTGTTTATTGTTATCTATATTTTAGTAAAACCCATTGACGTTTATGTTATAATTATTCTTCCATGGATGTTGTCCTTTCTTTTCTAGTCCATGTTTACTTACTATTTATCCAAAATATAACAGTGCGCTAACATCAGTGAAGGAAACAACTTTAGAAAACGCTGAAATGAATTTATTTTTTCCAACGATCAGGCAATCATATCAACAATTGAGGAACAGCTAGAGAAATCCATTAACAGACTCCAGTTAGAATGCAATAAATACAATATGAGAATTTTAAAAAGACAAAACAGAAGTAATAACATTTCCTAGAGAGGAAAACGATACTTTAAAAATAATATCTTCACTGACAAATATCAATCAAAGCAAGTCAAAGACTTTACATACCTAATGAGCATTTTTTTAAGCAAATGGAAGAATAACCAACAAGATTCAACATAGATGCAATAACGCAAATGGAACAAGTGGCACCAATTTTGAATTGCAAACATGTCACCATAAACACTTTTTTTTTTTTTTCTTTTTCGTCCGTTTCAACTCAGACGAAGTTCCATCTCTGAAACTGATTTTGCGTGAAAATCTGTTTTTCCAATTTCTTACAATGGCAGCAGTGTGCACATTGTAAATTACTTACACTGGAGCCGTTGCCAATGTACTCGTAATTAGTATTCCTCGCCATACAGGCAGATTTTCTCCGACTTCAGAGGTACTCACGTTATCGTCCTGAGTAAGACCAGGGGACTCGAACAAATGCCGGACAGTAGGTTCGAACCCGAGCTATGAGGCGTCTCACAGCTAGCAGGCCGAGCTACTATCAACTACTCTAGGCAGTCCCCACCATAAACACTAAAAGAGCATTGTACAACACAATCCTTATCTCAACATTATGCTATCAGTTGGAAACCTGGACGTTGACAGCAAACGATAGAAGAAAACTAGTGAAACACGTACAAACAAAGTACTATAGTTTTACAAAATACAGAAACAGTGACGATAAACAGCAACGTTTCGACCAACAAGGCCTTTATCAAGCAAACGAACAAACATGAGTGACAAATTAAAATGAAACACAAATGGACGACCAAATACAAACGTATCTAAAGAAAATCTGGAATAAAAACGAATAACGAAATAAATGTAACACAAAAACACACATAAAAACTAGAAATAGAACGGAAAAGAAACAATGAAACATCTAGTAAATATATAACTTGAATACATGCAACATATACCCATAGAGATTACAAAGCATGGGAAGAGAAAGTACTAAGAAGCATAAGAATGTAATACGTTGAGCCGCGTGGTCGCAAGGTACCATACAAAGAAATCAACCGATTCTCCAGAGCAAATCGACTACGATCATCAGAAGAAAACTAGTCACGACAGAGATCACGTGTCTACGCAGAATGCTGGGAGTATCAAGAGTACGGTTTAGAAATGAAGACATCAAGATAAAAGGGAGTACATCATCAGTACTGAACTTAACCAAGAAACAACAAATTAAATGGTTAGGCGAGAGGAGGCCCACGAAAAAGATGGTTTGATGGCATAGCAGAATTATGTCAAAAAAGCAAAAATAATTATCACAAAAGCAGCCAGGGCAGAGCAGACACACACCAAAAAAAAAAGAAGAAAACTATGACAACAGGAAAAAACCCGGTAACAGTGTGACGACAAAAGAAAGAAAGAATAAAACAAAACTACTTTTGTGGTCACTAAGCTACGATATTAGTGAAAATGGAAGGACATGTAAATAACATTTTACAGTAGAATTATACATTGCGTGTTTAGTAGGTTAGTGCGCGGCCATCGTAAATACTGGTCTTCGCGCAATATTTTTCAAGATGGAGGGTGAGGCGGATTATTCAAGCGTGTTTAGTAAACATATGGACATTTTAGTAAATCTCCGGACCCAAACGGACTTCTTTAGTAAACATAACAACAAAATAACGATGCCTAGTAAGTGCCGTGTACCAAAATGTAGATCAAATTACGATTGTAATTATATATGTATAATTTAAGTTAATTTAACAAGGACCTTCTTCAGTAAATGTAACTGTTGTCAGTGTTGTAAATATAACAACAAAATAACGATGCCTAGCTAGTAAGTGATGTGTACCAAAATGTAAATCAAATTACGATTATAATTATATATGTATCATTTAAGTTAATTTAACAAGTGTCTTCTTCAGTAAATGTAACTGTTGTCAGTGTTGTAAACATAACAACAAAATAACGATGCCTAGCTAATAAGTGATGTGTACCAAAATGTAAATCAAATTACGATTATAATTATATATGTAGCATTTAAGTTAATTTAACAAGTAAATCATGCAAAGATTTAGAAGAGCACCAACTGTTGACTATTACATGACAATGGCACATGATAATCTGGTTGAAGCAATTAGTTTATCATCCACCACAATATGCACTAATTTTTTGTGCCAGAGAAAAAAACTCCAATTCCTCCCTGAACAGTTGCATCTGGTCAAAACTCCAGATAAAAGAAATTGGTATAGCAATAACACTTAGTGTTTTGCATTTATGACATATTAAATTGAACTTGATCTGTCCTCATATCATCTGGATATGAAGATAAGTTCTTAGCCACGACAAACCATAAGAAGATTGTCATACAAATTGTAACTACCAGTTACATGAAATTTTCATTAGACAGTACTGTATATGTCTGCGGAGCTCAAAAAAAGAAATATTTTATTGTCTGCGGTTCCAACATTTTCCTCAACAATGATATAAAAATCAGGAATGTTCAATGCAATGTTCAGCAAGCTGCTTCTTCACAAAAAAGGAAAGGAGCAAAATTCAGTAGTAGATAAATATATTTGTGTAATACTGTTTAGTTTATGTGCTAATCAAGTTGTAGTGGGGTGAAAATTGATTGCACTGCATTTTGTTTTCCTTGTTATCCGTATCACTAGTGATCTCTTCGGACATAATGTATCAAAAGTTGTCACATAGACTTGATCTCCTTCGACATAATGTATCAAAAGTTGCCACATAGACTTGATCTCCTTTGACATAATGTAACAAAAGTTGGTATGTAGACTATTGATCTCATTCGACATAATGTAACAAAAGTTGTCATGTAGATTATTGACCTCCTTCGATATAATGTATCAAAAGTTGTCATGTAGATTATTGATCACCTTCGACATAATATATCAAAAGTTGTCATGTAGACTATTGACCTCCTTCGATATAATGTATCAAAAGTTGTCATGTAGACTATTGATCTCCTTCGACGTAATGTATCAAAAGTTGTCATGTAGACTATTGATCTCATTCGACATAATGTAATAAAAGTTGGTATGTAGACTATTGATCTCATTCGACATAATGTATCAAAAGTTGTCACATCGACTATTAATCTCCTTCGACATAATGTATCAAAAGTTGTCATGTAGACTATTGATCTCATTCAACATAATGTAATAAAAGTTGGTATGTAGACTATTGATCTCATTCTACATAATGTAATAAAAGTTGGTATGTAGACTATTGATCTCATTCTACATAATGTAACAAAAGTTGTCATGTAGACTATTGATCTCATTCGACATAATGTAATAAAAGTTGGTATGTAGACTATTGATCTCATTCGACATAATGTAACAAAAGTTGTCATGTAGACTATTGATCTCATTCAACATAATGTAACAAAAGTTGTCATGTAGACTATTGATCTCATTTGACATAATGTAATAAAAGTTGGTATGTAGACTATTGATCTCCTTCGAACATAATGTAATAAAAGTTGGTATGTAGACTATTGATCTCCTTCGACATAACGTACAAAATGTTCTTGGCCACGACAAACCAGAAGCTGTGCTGTTGTACAAACATGTGGCTTACTTATTCATGGATAACTGATGAGAGACTACCATAAGCTGATGTAAGTACACTAATAATCATATATAAATTACTCCTCATTCTGTATAAAATTACTCCTCACTCTGAAGTATTCTGTATAAAATTAAACTAAAATAGTATGTGAGAACAACAACTATAGCTACTCATCATAAAACTTCTTCTGTAATACACACATGCATCCAACAATAAGTTTCTAACATCTGCAAGATGTATTTAGATCGACGTTTCCCAATAGTAACAGACAATAGTTAGTCTGTGGGAATACACCGCCTCAGCCTGTGACGTCACATAGCAATATTGCCGTCTGCGCTGCGGCCATTATAGAGAAGGCCGTGGTTAGTGAGTGTTACAACACAGTAACATACGCAACATCACGATGGTACTAGTTTACCTCCAAAAGGATAATCATCTCCCATTATGTGCCAAAATTATGTTTCCACAGCTTTCATCGTTATTATGTGCGCCGAAGTAATTTGTCCACTGTTTGAAACGCTATTACGTCTCGGAATAATATATTTAGTAAGACTGCTATATACACAGTCTGCATATTGAGAACCCTAGTATTTATAGTGTTTATCAACGGAGAGAAAGTAGAAAATGTGAACAGTTTTGAATATCTTGGTTCACTACTAACAACAGATGGAAATGGGGTGAAGGAAATTAAAAGAAGAACAAGCATGGCTTTGCAATATATTAAACAACTAATAACAGTATGGAACGGAACTGATAGAAAAACAAAGATCAGAATACTAGAGCATGCACATTCCCAGTGGCAACGTATGGGTGTGAAGCATGAACATTTAATAAAGCAGTGGAAAAACATATATGCGCTTTTGAATATAAGTGTTACAGAAGAGTCTTCCATATATCTTGGACAGAGAAGAGAACAAATAGATCTATCCAGAAAGAACTCAAAATCAAAGAAAACTCGCTGATGCTACAAATAAGAAAGAGAAAATTGAGATATTTTGGACATATAAAAAGACATGAAGGGCTGAGAAGACCATCATGGAAGGAGGCATACCGCAAAGAGAAGAAGAGGAAGACCACGGAGAAGATGGATTCAGGATGTAACTGATGGTTTGAACATGACGGGTGCTGAGGCATCTGGCCTATGAGAGAGAGAGAAATTCCGGAGGACTGTTGGTATTCTGCTAAGGACAAGCTATTTGATGATGATAAGTATATGTATGTAAAACTGAACAAACCAATGATAAATGTGGCAAAAAGATACTGGCGTGTTATGGCCAAGAACTGTCTCTAACCAAGAACTGCATGCACAATATTAGTAGGAAAATATTAATACCACTAGAGACGCTGGAGATGGATTCAACATGAAGACTAACTGTCACGAAAATAGTACTGATGGTAAACGATAACTTAAAAGGTCCAAAAAACCATATGGAGAAGAAAAAGTCAAACAAGAATCGAGGACATGAATTAAGCCTTACCTGAAACATAAAACATGATGGTCAAGGACAGAAAATAATAGCATGCTTTCGTTGTTGCCCTAAGCGCCAATGGCGTTAGAAACTAAGAGCGAGAGAGAGCGCGCGAAAGAAAAAGAGATTGCAGTTTTACATAAGCAGGGGAAAATAGAACAACAAATTTGTTGGTAAATAAAAGAACAACCTACTTATCGACCTATAGTCCTCAAACATATTAACAGTCCCACTAAAAGCATGTATGAAAGATTCATGTATATGTATGTGTGAACTTCAAAAGTGAACCGGGCTACATAGAGACAACACTGCAGATATAGACATCGTCTACGTAGGTGCTCACCTCTCGTTACAAAGGTACTTGATTCACTCCCTCGTTGAGCCATCGATATATTTTTCCACAGATCCCTGATCACAGTAGATGGGATTGAGTTCCTAGTCCTATCGGAGACGTACGATTAAACGTAGGCCCCGTGTTCATGTTGAGCACGTGAAAGAACCCTGGGCAGAACCCTTACAGTAAAATTCCACATTGGATCTAATCTGATAGCTTCAACAATTGAAAACGTTTCTATTATAAAATAATAGTTGTGTATTACTGTTTACAACTTTTTATAATTTACAACGTTTTACAAAAATGTGTCTAATTCCTTTATTCGTATAGATACTGTCAAGCTTTCTTCCATTTTCACGCACAGCTCGATCAATCTGGGATATGACGACGTTGTGCGTGTTTGTATTCAAGAAATGTTATAGAAATGCTTGACCTAGTTCTTCCATTCAAGAAAACGGTGTAATTATGAAGTTATGATGGTACGTTCAATTTTGCTGAGAACTCGCGTATATGTTATTGTTCTGTAATCTGACATTGGGAAGGGCAGAGGTTTATTTATCTTCTCCCTTCTCTTTTCTTCTCTTCAAATGTGTTTTGTTATTTTGAAGCACGCTTTATTTTCTTCTTTTAAGGTTGTAAATGTATTGTGCCTAGCAAAGTCTCAAGTCAAATATAAAGATATCAATCAATCAATCAAGTGCCATGCCTGCCGGCGTAGGCGATCATGTCTCTCCACAACTCTCTTTGCTTGGTGCATGTAATCAGTTCTGACGTCGATATTTTGTCGAACCATGATGTCAGGCCATCCAACATCTTCTCCATCTGTCTTCCACGATCTCTCCTTCCCTGAATTTTACCTGTAGTCACCAAATGTTCTAAACCTTCTCTTCGCATTATATGCCCGAAGAACCTTGATTGTCGGATTCTTATTCTTTTGATAAGGTTTCTTTGTGTGCAGGTCTGATTTTAAACCTCCACGTTTGTTTTCTTTGCTGTCCATGGAATTTTCAACATTCTTCTGTAAAACCACATCTCTGTGGCTTCCAATGATCGTATTGATTGTTTGTTCATTGTCCATGATTGCTGCCATACATAAGTATTGGTTCAATATAGCATTGGAGTACTCGTTTTCGCAGTGTCATTGGTAGTGAGTTCACGCATAGTGTGTTCTTCATTTTCATAAAAGCTGCTTTCGTTTGAGCTATTCTACTCCTAATCTCTGTTGTACATCTTCCATCTGATGTTAGGAATGTTCCCAGATACTTGAATCGATGGACTTGTTTCAGTGTTGTGTTATTTATTTTGATATTACATGTTGGTGTTTCTTGTTTCTTGGAGACAACCATAACCTCTGTTTTCTTTATATTCATGCTTAATCCTTTCTTTTCACTTTCTCTTACTAGTATGTCTATCAAGTCTTGCAGATCTTGTTCATTTGTAGCCATTAGAATTGTATCATCAGCGTATCTTAGGTTAATCAGAAAGGGCAAATACTGTTGGGATATGAATAAAACGATCTTACGAAAATTGTGTTGTCTCACTCACAACCAACCATCAATAATAGCATACAATAAAATGAAACCAGGAACTAGAGCCAAGAGAAGACCAAGAAAAGATGGATAGACAATATCATGACCACAACAAAATAAACACGGATATAACACAACAACGGCCCTGGAATACAAATTAAAGCTCTCACCCTTACGCTTAACGGCAAGAGTGGAACACCAATTCCATCATCGACCTGGGAAAAGACAATAGACAATAGTTGTCTCACTTAACAATGCGCACTTTTTTCGAATCAGTTTTGTACTATTTCAAATTGTATAACCATTGGTAAATGGAAACATACAAATCTCAGTTTACTGTATACAACATTATACTTTCCTCCTATAGCAGACGGGAGATAAAACGTAGGTCATGTATTAAAGTTTAGCACATAAATGAACACAAGGCAGTTAAAAATCTGGAAAGTCATCACCCGGTCATAATTATTTTTAGATTATTATAAAAATAAATTCTGCAAAAACTGTCATCATCTTCACAATTAAGTCGGGTGACCTCGCAGGTACTTTGTAGTTCGTCCACTAACACTGTGATATATTTTTTATAAGAAAGATATCGGGGCACACATGGTTATTCACCGAATTGCAATGATGATGGCACATTCTGGAACGCACCAAAGATACACAAGGAGTGACAATGAGTTTCGATCTTGACTTCCCCACTATTGCTCACAGAATTGAAACTTGGAAGATTCGATCTTATCTAAAAATCAACTCAAACAAGGAACATCCCCTCCATGAAGAACTCAGTAAGGAGAAAGGATGTAGACTCAGGAGAGATAGATCATGGTTGAGTCAGGCGGAAGTTACCGTTTTCAATCAACCAGAACAGAACGGAAATTGTTACTAAACACACTGAAATATATGCTTGGGAGCAGATCGGAGCAATTATGGACATGTCTGATGTGCTTTGAAGATGATCCTCAAATGAACAGTGATAATTCAATGTGCAATAAGAGATCAAAATCGTTAAAATACCGTAATTCCTCTTCTGTAGAACCAGATAAAAGTTAAACTTCGAACGAAAATAACGGGTAAAATATTGCGGTGAAAATCTGAAAAAACCCACACAAAAACTATTATTGTAAGGCGCCGTCGATTCCAAAACATAAATCGGTTTCAGAGACACTTATTTGCGCTTTACAAGTGCATCTTCTTCTTCTGCATTCTCACTAGATTGGGATTTCGGATTCTCTAATAAAGGCAGCCGTCTGCCTCAGATTATCAGCCACGTTATACAGTTTGTCTTGGTCGCTGATGTAAGTGGGCCACCTCTTTCTTCTCAGGTCTGCATTCTGGGGACAGTCCTGTAGGATATGTTATGTTGTCATACTCGCTAAGCCACAGGGGTACAGGTCGTTGGTGCCTATTTTGAATTTAGTGTACATGTGGTGTCTCATTATGTTGTGACCCGTCCGGAGGCGAAGTATGGTTGTCTGGTCCCTTCTGGACAGTTGGTAGTATCCATCGTTCTTGTTGTGTTTTTTGGCGTTCTTTATCCCATTTGTAGTGCCCTTTGGTGATGATTTTTGCTTCTTCATAGCTAATCAGGTTGTCTTCTATTGGCTAAAGAGGGAGCAGGAATACCCCAAGATGACAAGTGAATCTTAGAATCGACGTAATGATGTATATCTCGGCGTAAACAGATTATAAATATTAATCCTGTCAAATTGTCAATGTCTGTCCTGATTTTCAACATCAAGATATTTTTTTAGAGATCCCTGGTCTCAGTGTTGGCGAGATCGAATTTATATAGGAGAAGCACGATAAAACGTAGGTCCTGTTTGTAAGTTAGGAAAATAAAAGAACCATTGGCAGTTCAAAAAGAAGTAGCCGCTGCCCGGTCAAAATTTCATTAGAAAGATTAAAAAATAAAATTCCTACAAAATATTTTTACCATCTTCTAAATTACATCGGGACCCTCACTGGTGCTACGGAGTTCGTGCACTGTCTCTGAGATCTTCCTGTATAAGAAAGAGATCGGAAAACACATGGTCACTCACCAAAGTGCGATAATGATGTTTATATTACTCAATCAATCACTTAACGTAACAATAGTAAGAACACAGTGAAAAGCTACAAATATAAACGAGAAGAGACCGATTAAAGCAATGAACAATGATAATTTGCCAAACAATCTTTACTATGTCAGGGTTTAAAACTGAAAGTGACGACAAAAAAAAAACAAGAGCACGACATAAAAAGGCATTGACTTCATTAGAATCTTCCGCCCGTGGGGTGCCGGTGCCCGCAAGGAAGCAAAGAATAGTACCACTGCGACCTACAATGCATGTCGTAAGAGGCGACTAACTTAGGCACTAGGGATGCTACCCTAGTAAATAAAAAGCAGCGCAGAAATTGGATGTGCTGCCCTACTAGTAGGTGCATAACTGGCACAG
This sequence comes from Arion vulgaris, assembly GCA_020796225.1. NCBI lineage: Eukaryota > Metazoa > Mollusca > Gastropoda > Stylommatophora > Arionidae > Arion > Arion vulgaris. The sequence goes on from CM036753.1 coordinate 75,385,260, forward strand.
CGTACAATCGCTCTTAGGTTCAGATGACATACAAATCACACAGAGCGTTAACAATTGGTCTATATGGACAGTTCGAAGAAGAAGATTAGAATCCTCATGAGAAGATAAGAGTGAAGTAACCGAGAAGATAAGAGTGAAGTAACCGAGAAGATAAGTGTGAAGTAACCGAGAAGATAAGAGTGAAGTAACCGAGAAGATAAGTGTGAAGTAACCGAGAAGATAAGAGTGAAGTAACCGAGAAGATAAGAGTGAAGTAACCGAGAAGATAAGAGTGAAGTAACCGAGAAGATAAGAGTGAAGTAACCGAGAAGATAAGAGTGAAGTAACCGAGAAGATAAGAGTGAAGTAACCGAGAAGATAAGAGTGAAGTAACCGAGAAGATAAGAGTGAAGTAACCGAGAAGATAAGAGTGAAGTAACCGAGAAGATAAGAGTGAAGTAACCGAGAAGATAAGAGTGAAGTAACCGAGAAGATAAGAGTGAAGTAACCGAGAAGATAAGAGTGAAGATACCGAGAAGATAAGAGTGAAGTGACCTAAAGAAAAATTGGAAGAACAGTAGAAGAGAAAGTCAGAACCTCTGTACAGAGTTGACATTGTCGATATAGAATATAATTATGTAGAGAGTTACAGTAGACGCCCTATGCTCCACTAGAAACAAGAAGCGTCAGCAAAAGTAGTATACATCAATCAATCAAGTGCAGTGTCTTCCGGCGTAAGCGATCATGTCACTTCACAACTATCTCTTTCCCTGGTGCAATTTATCAGTTCTGACGCCAATCTCTTATCGAAGAACGATGTCAGACCACCCATCATATTTTTCCCCTGTCATCCACGATTTCCTTCCTGTATTTACCAGTTGTCACCAAATATTTCAAACTTCCTGCCCGAAAATTATTGATAGACTAATTCTTATTCTTTTGATCTGGCTTCTTTGCGTTCACGCATCTTTTAAAACCTCATTTATTTTTCTTCGCTGTGTATTGAAAAACCATATCTTTATCGCTTTCAGAGATCTTATTGATTGTTAGCGCATTGTTCATGATTCGCTGCAATACAGAAGTACTGGTTCAATACAGTACTGGTGTGCTCTTTATCTCAGTGTTTGTAGCATGACATAAACATTGGTAGAAAACTAATTACCGCACGGACAAAACACGACATAATAATTTTCCAGTCAAGTATTCTTTGGACCAAATAAATGAACAAAGAGATTTAAACAATATGACTACGAATACAGTGCTACGATTATACGCAGGCATAAAAGCATGGCAAATTGTAAGGTCCTATGACAATAAAACAAACTATATATATATATATATATATATATATATATATATATATATATATATGCCGTGCGCATCAAATAGATGTCCTGGGTAGAACTTTACCTGGGTAGAAAAATAACAAACAGCGTTAAAAAGCTGGGGTTGATTCGCAAAGTCCCGTAAAGGATATGCAATTAATTTTTATAACTTTGCCACGATAACAGTCCTTTAGAATTTATCTCATAGGCCAGATATCCCACCTCTGCAGTCGTCATGCTCAAATCATCAGTTAATCCTGAATCCATCATCTCCGTGGTCTTTCTCTTCTCTTTTCCGGGATGCTTCCTTCAATAATGGTCTTCTCCAACCCTTTGTGTCTTTTAAATGTTCATCATACTTCAACTTTATATATATATATATATCGAGAGAGAGAGAGAGAGAGAGAAAGAAGAATATAGAGGGTGCGATTTTGTGGGCTTTATGGCGGTGAGGTACGATGTTTTGTTTTACGCTCCACAGCTCCAAAAGTACTCAGTTGTTGTACGATGAGGAGCTATCCAAATCCTAATTCTAACGTAAATGGACGATAACCTGTTTGTCTTGTGCTCAAGTTAAGTACATAACTTTTCACAGATTCTTTTTCGAACTTTTCATATCTACCACTTGTTAACCACTCTGTGGGATTTATGTGTGATCTGAGCCTAAGAGCGATTGTACGTTATGCCAGTTATGCGCTTACAAGTAGGCCAGCACAGCCTATTTCTACGACGCTTTTATTCACTAGGGTAACTTCCCTAGGCCCCTACATCGGTCGCCTCTTACGACATGCCTTGTAGGTCGCAGTAGTGCTATTCTTTGCTTCCTAGAGGGCTCCGGCACCACATGGGCGACTTTTCACGGATGAACACGGTCCAAACTTTTTCAGCCCACCGCCCACTTTGCATGACATAAACTTTGTAACGCCCTCCCCATTTTAACAGTTTGCCAACGCCCTTCCCCTCATATATATATATATACATGCTCTATTTTCACTTTGACATAATAAATTGATATATATTTCTGTTATACATGGTCAATTTTCAAATGATTTATATACATGAAATAGAAAATGGATCGAAAAAATGAATCGTGTAAGATGGGCATAAGATGAATTTAAATGCAGAATTCAAATTTTTCATGATTGAATAATCGCAAAATCACGAAATAAAACTATCATACCATCTCAGTCCCTCTATCTGCACACACACACAGTTGATGAATGTTTGCAATTTATGCGTTATTATTTTAGTCACTCTCCATAATTCTGACACATACAGCAGAGCTGCTTTAACATTGGAGTTAAGTATTCTAATTTGTGTTCTAGATTTGATTTCTTTAGACTTCCATAGATTCTCTTGTGCAATAAAAACCTCTCTTACCTTCTGTATTCTTATTTTGACATCTCTATCAATTCTACCCTCTTTGTCTACATTGCTGCCCAAGTTCGTGTATGAATAGAGAAGTGTTGACATACGTTTTTCGGGTTTTTAAGAGTAATTAACTTATTTTGACGAAATTACTGCCCATGCCCGTAACAGTTTACAAATATGTTTATCGTGGATTTCTTCTTCTTCTTCTTTGCGTTCGTTCTTTACGACCAATTTTAATCACTCTTTCTGATATGTTTGATCATTGTTAAGAACGTGTGTACGTTGCACATTGGTTTAGTAGGCCTCTAAACGCGTAGACTTCTACACGTTTAGGACATGTGCATCCGATTTAAGCCAAACCTCCTTAGTCGTCTCTTACGACATTCGGGACAGGTAACAGTTGTTCTATTCTTTACACCCTAAATTTGGGCTCCTGTAGCCACTCAGGCTATCGTGGATTTAAAATGTGTTGATTACTCTTTGTATTTTATTATATGCGCATACATTCTCAACATATAATCTGATAAAAACATTCTCATTTTACATAGATAAAATATGCAAGCCCTGTTTTATTTATTGCTTTGAAAATTATACGCGTAAACGTATATGAACGTACTAGAAATTAGACGTGTTGCTGATGTATAAATTACCAATGACCGTTTGGAAAGAAAACGTGACATTCTACGCAGTTTCACAATTCATATACCAAAATTAAGCTGAAACGGAATAGAACACGGTTATATTGTTTATCAAAACTTTATGTGATACTAATTTGACTGACTGATTAATATGACAATCATAATTGCACTTCGGTGAATAACCATTTGTGCTTCGATCGCTTTCTTACACAGAAAAATCTCAGCTGCAATGCACGAGCTCCGTAGTACCGACGAGGGTCCCTGATGTAATTTGGAAGATGGTGAAATTTCTGTCGAAGTTTTATTTTTGTTCAAATGTAAAACCTGTTTGCAGCCTGCAGGCTTCTTACTTTTTTATGTTCGTCCGTTATGAATGCAATTGTAGTCATGGTGTCTCTGGCTGATTTTTACGTGAAGGCTTGTTTTACTCAACACCAGTGTCCCTCGTCAGTCAGGTGAGCCTTACTACAACTGCAGAAGTTTCTGTAATTTAGACTTGCTTGACTTATTACTCTCCGTTTCTCGTCGGGCATAGGGTCACAAAAGTTGTTCGCCACTAGGGTCACAAAAGTTGTTCGCCACTATTCAGAGTCTCTGACTGTTTTCTGTGTGGCTTCCCAGGATAGTCGAGCACATCCTCAAGAAGTCTCTGTCTCCAAGTCTGTTTAGGACATGCAGTTTTCCGGTTTTTTTCCTTGTACTTCCACTCAAGTGTTTGTCTAGTGACAATCAACTGTGGTATATAAAGTATCTATATATCAGGCGTTATAACAAGCAGTGGCGGCTCTTGGTCATTTTTCTTGGTGGGGCCATACGCAATTTTTCGAAAAAAATCACTGTTTTATAGTATATTCTATTCCGGGAAGTTATTCCCCCTTTCCATTATTGGTGGGGCCGGACCCCACTGGCCCTTAACTGATTCACTACAGGATTTTTTTCGCCTCTGGACGGAATTATTATTTTAGTTTCCAAAATAGTGCACACATACTTTAGCTAAACTAAAATATTGTTTCTAAATATGATTTAAAGTTAAACTTATTATATATCAAATTAAAGATAAATGAATGAACTTTCATAAAGTATTTATTGTGTCTAAAAATATAATGTTGTGTTGACTATGCTTGAAAAATATTAGCATGTATTAAAAAAACTAATTGAAATTGTGAGAACGAAAATCCAACTTTTCAAGGGCCTTGATGAACATTATGTGGAATAAATCAGTCTACTGCTCTCTTTATATATGTAATCCATTTATGAATACACAAACGTTACAAAAATAGTGAAGGAGTGTATGGTTTATTAACTGTTCACAATGTAACATCATGAACATTCATAAAAATCTTTAGTTTTTTACGGTCACAGGGTATCCTAAAATAATTTATAAACTTCGTTTCAATTCGAATTCTAGCATAAGCCATGCTTCTATGTATTCGTTATCGTTTACACATCACTTCTAAGTAGTTTCCGGTTAATATAAATCTTCAATCGGAACAAAAATAATAAAAACTCAAAATAGTAATCGTCTTTTGAGCGACGCGTGGTCCAGGCAGATAGGAAATAGTTACACTTGAGTGTTCCACGGTACGGAATCAGTTAATGATGAGCCGCCCCTGATAACAAGGGTAATACAGTGTAAGGCCGGTATTTTTTATTGAGCGCTGGCACACGATGGATGATGTGGTCAACATCACGCCAGTTGCCTTTACTTTCCAATTTCTTTTCCTGGTACCCAATTGAGACTTAAAATGGAGTGATTTCGTTTCTAACAACACAGTGAGAGATAGAACACACCAACAACCCGTATCAAATATTATAAGGAAACGAAGGTGGAAATATTTAGGTCATGTTCTTAGATCAGACGAAAAGAGACTAAATCGACAAGTCCTTATGTGGTCACCAGTTGGGAAAATAAAACGTGGAAGACCAAAGACCACTCTTCGAAGAACCATCCAACAAGAAAGTAAACTATTGGGATGTAAAACCATACAAGATCTCCAACTGCTAGCAAAGAACCGCATCACATGGAGATCTAAAACCTCTGCCCTATGTGCCGCCTTTGGCACGAAAGGAATAAACTAACTAACTAACTAATTGAGGCTGGGTCGACCTGACAGCCGTTCACGTGACAGTCGGAAAAAAATCCTCGCCTACTATGGAATTGAACCCGGACCACTAGCCCAAGAAACGAGTTCACTAACAACTACTCTACTGCGGCTCTAGATAATGGTATGAGTTGTTTTAATTGTTATAATAGAGAGTTTCGAATATACTAGTCATGTCCAATCTTCGTATTAGTGTGAGATGTATTTGATACATTTTAAAATTATAATGACATAATGTTTACCATTAATGTATACTAATCATCATCATCATCAGGTGCTGTGTCCGCATTGAATGTTGGCTACAATGAATCTCCAGCATCCTCTGTCTTTCACCTTGGTGTTGCACACTGTCAGACTGTAACCTGTCCATTTCTTAAAGTTTCCTCCCACTTATCTCTCGGTCTTCCTCTTGCTCTTCCCCCTCAACTTTCCCTCTAGTAAAGATTTTATCATGGTGTCATGTCTTTTATGTGCCCAAAATACTTTACTTGTCGAAATTTTATTTCTCTTAATAGCTGTTTCTTCATGTCTAGTTTTCCTAAAACTTGTTTATTTGTCTGTTTTTCTGTCCATGAAACCCTGCCTATTCTTCTATATATCCTCATCTCAAATGCCTCAATTCTGTCTTCTAACTGCTTGTTAATTGTCCACGTTTCCGAGCCATACATTAATATAGGATATATATAGCATTTGATCATTCTCAATTTGTAACCTGTTTGTATACTAATAATAATTTTTTAAACTGCATAAAATAAACATAGTATATGGTATATGCTGTATGGTAATCCTTCTAGAAACATTCACTTCGTAGCGTATTATATTTTCAGATGGTCGCACACATTGTAACGAGAACCAGGATACGCCACTGAATACAATTGTGTTTGAACGTTGTATGACAGCTCGATTAATGGGTGCTTTTATTACTGTATGGTCAGCTTGAATGAGCGTGTGTATAACACCAAAATGATTGACGCTAATGTGCAAGTTAAGTGTGTGATTCTAGTTCGTTTTCCCCAGTTTGTCAATAGAACAAATTAATGGTTTTCCCTATTATATTCTACAGAAAAAAGAGGTAATCTGCCGTGTCTAATCATTTCCGGTTACCTTGTACTATTTACATAAGTGGACATTTTCCACTTTTAATGATGCTCGTGCACAAATTTTAGGCATTTTATTTTATAAATGTATCAACAGTAAGTATTAATTGTAAATATTTGTCAATTCTGTTTTATTGACTCAACTGGTCAAAATTTTCTCCCCTTCCTACTTCTATTTTTTTGGTCTCACTTCTACTATTGCAGCAGTTGATGCAGGCCGTTTTCATTTGCATCCATTCATACTTTGTTGGTTGAGCGTCTCATTAATTACTTTGCAGCATAGGAATCCCATTTATATGTTGTCCAATATTGACATATAAATGTGCCACTGCAGAATAACAATAGCCCAACTGGCTTTTTGTCCAGTGGTTGTATGTTACACGCTGCCAACTCCATCTTGTCATATTCTACTTGCCATGTGTTCAATATTTACCTAAAGTTTCATTATCTAAAAACGAAGCTATATTAATACTTATATTATGTGTTGAAAAATGCATACTTATTTCCCCTACTTTATGAGAGTTATTACTTTTTATTATAATATATTGTTGATAATTATTGAATCCCAGCCATCAATGTGCATATTTTTTTCAATCGTTTATGTACAACGGACAATATGGACGAGGTTGTGTTTTTGGCAGTATTGCCCTCCTGCCCAGCGTGTTCGTAGCGCGTTGGGCGACGGGTGACAAGCCCCCTGTGAGTGCGGTTCAATTCCGCGGGCTTGCAGAAAAGCGACAGGTTCTCCAGATTTACGGTATTTGTGGCACCGAACCGAAGGGTTACGATTTCCATGACACCGAGCCGAAAGCTGAAAGCTTCTGGATCGAAAAAAATATAATATATTTGGCAGTATTACAAAAGCAAGAAAGATGAATAATTGAATATGTAAAATGACAAAAACATGAACAATAAATTTGAAGTTACTAAGATTGGTGTGTACACGTATGCTATATGTGTGTAGTTATCTTTATGTGTATTGTTGTTTCGTCTAATGAGAAGGTGTGGCAATAAAAGATAAATTTAGAAATGAAGAAATAAGAAGAAGACCAGTCATGCAATTCATAAAAGAACAACAGATTAAATGGTTAGGACACCTGACAAGAATGCCCTGGTATGGACTATCACAGAGAGCCACACAGAAAAAGTATAACGAGTACAAAGCAAGAGGAACACCACGCAAAAGATGGAGAAACGGCATCAAGAACAGCCTTACGAAAATGAATATCAGCTTACAAAATGCCTTAAAACAAACACACACAAGATCACTACGCCCCTTCGCCCGAGTGGTTACCGGGGCCCAAATTTGGGGTGTAATGTATAGAACCACTGTTACCTGCCATGCATGTCGTAAGAGGCGACTAAGGAGGTTTGGCTGAAATCGGATGCACATGTCCTAAACTTGTAGAAATCTATGCTTTCAGGGGCCTACTAAACCAATGTGCAACGTATACACGTTCTTGGCAAAGATCAAACATATCACAAAGAGTGATTAAAATTGGTCGTAAAGAACGAACGCAAAGAAGAAGAAGACTACGCCCTTTACCCCCTCAACCAACGCTTCTATAAAGAAGTAAATGGTGGAAGAGAAGGAGAGTTGTTTCGTCATATATATACAAAAACAACAAAATAGCTTATGGCATGTTTGTTGGCAAGCACTTCTCTGTCAAACCTGACCAGATTGTCTGTGTTCTGTGGACGACGCTGTTTTAAAAAAAACGACTAAGTAACACTCCTTTTTTTCAGAGCTAGCTGGTTGTGCTCTGAAAAACGCTCGTCTGCAGAACTAAGCAATGGATACCTCAAGAAATAAATATTTGTGGTTCGAATCCTGTGTTCGGTAAATTGTTTCATTCCAGAGGCCTTCAATACTTGTTTAATGTTTGCTTATTTACCAGAGAAATATATTGAAACTCGTATAATTACGAAATAGTTATAAGCTCTTTATTAGAAATTATTATTCTATTCAGTTCTTAACTTGTTCTAATTCACATATGCAATTGAGAGAAATAATTAAAACGGTGCAATTACAAGATATAATTAACACATGTTTCTAATTCAAAGGTCAAAATAAAATGAGCACTTGTATGCAGAAGCAATGGCACAACAATTCTCGATTTTCTTCCTTATTTGGCAAATATGTGCTCATAAATTATGTGCAACTACAGGGTGTTCAAGCGTAGTTGTTAGTGAACTCGCTTCGCGTACGCGTGGAATTTTTCCCGACCGTGACGGCTCTCAGGTCGACCTAGCCTCAACTGGGTACCAGACATGCTCTGTGAAAGTAAAGGCGGCCGGCGTGATACTGACCACATCACCCATCATGTGCCGACGGTCAATGAAAATACAGGCATAACACTGTATTGACCTATATACCACGAGGTATGAAAGGGTTCCTTTACTTTGCACTTTTTTACAGGGTGTTCAACTTAAAAGCAGCCCGTGAATGGAGCTAATCTGGCATATATGTATGGAAATGGGAAGGTTCAGTTATGACGTAGTATAGGTCAAGGTTGTGTGACGGTGTGTAATTGTAGTGCGGGAAGGGGCGATGAACAAATGGGACGTAGGACGAGCTAGTCAGAACCGGTTTAAATAGTAAATAAACACAACTCAATGTGTACCTGGCAACTTTCGAATTGTCAATGGGGCTGCAATCATCTTGAACACCCTGTAGAAACAGTTTCCTTAACTCTTGACGAATGTCTGGTTTTATCTGTTTTTATAGCTCACGTTGCTTCAAGACAATGGTAGTTAGTACATCGCCCGTGCGTTGACATGGTCTGCAACGGAGCAAAGAATAGTACAACTACAACCTACAAGGCATGTCGTAAGAGACGATTGATAAAGGACCTAGGGAAGCTACCCCAATAAATAAAAAGCATCGCAAAAATCGGATGTGCTGACCTACTTTTAGGCGCATAACTGGCAAAACGTACAATCGCTCTAAGGCTCAGATCACATACAAATCAACAGAGTGATTAACAAGTGGTAGATATGGAACGTTCGACATAGAAGAAGAAGCTAGTACATTATATAGAGCTACTTACTGTAGATAATAAATCACAACTTGATCTCATCATAGAATTATAACTTATGAGCAAGTTTATGTTAGTCCAGTTATTGTACCGTTGAACACATAAACAAACTGCCCTACCCGGTTTGCGACAGTCGAAACCGTTGTGGCAGCGGTTGTGTCATGCTGACTACGCGCGAGACATGCAACGTGGTGATCGATCATAGCGTTGAGCTCAGTATCTCAGTTGTTTTTTTTTTAACATTCGACTTTGAACATATTTATTTCTACTACCTTGAATTTTCTGTTATCGAAGTCAGATTTGTTTTGAAAACTACTTTCTCTTCTTCTTGGACCACTTGCTAAACCCCACTTTGTGATTTGTATGTGATCTGAGCCTAAAACGATTGTGCGTTGTACAAGTTATGCGCCTACAAGTAGGCCAGCACGTCCAATTTCAGCGACGCATTTTATTAACTAGAGTAACTTCCCTATGCCCCTACCTCAGTCGCCTCTTACGACATTCATTGTAGGTAACAGTGTTACTATTCTTTGCTCCCCTTGCGAGCCCCGCCAACATACGAACGGAAAACTATTTTAACTACATAGATAACTATTGCAAAAATTATATATATATATATATATATATATGTATATGTATTCCCACGAGATCACTACCTTGTAATGGTGGAAGCTTGCGTACCACCATGATCCCGAAGCTATGCGGACAAGACCTTTGTTCCTGATAGGGACACCCATGTCAAACAGGTTGAAGAATAGATGACAGACACAATGTGATCTCCTGGTCCTCCAAGTTGGCGGTTGGGGAAGAGGCTAATAACATATTTCTGTAAAACAAAATATTGTATTTAGGAAACAGAATCAAGATATACCTTTATTGCATCGGGTGAAGGGGGTGAAGTCAATCAGATAAATGGTTTCACGAAGGTGGAAGATCAAATCCCAAAAGAAAGCCTCCATCCAGACGACTAACTTTCTTTTTTTCCAAAATGCACATCTGTTATCGGATGTTGGAATATTAGATGAATTATTATAAGAACGTGTTATTAAAAGAATTTAAACTGATGTGTTGTTACAGGAAAGAAAGAAAACGAAGGTGTTTAAGGAAAAAAAGAAAGGAGTGGTTGTTAGAGTAAATAAAGAATGTAAGAAAGAAAGGAGTGGTTGTTAGAGTAAATAAAGAATGTCAGAAAAAAAGAAAGGAGTGGTTGTTAGAGTAAATAAAGAATGTAAAAAAGAAAGGAGTGGTTGTTAGAGTAAATAAAGAATGTAAGAAAGAAAGGAGTGGTTGTCAGAGTACATACAGAATGTAAGAAAGAAAGGAGTGGTTGTTAGAGTAAATAAAGAATGTCAGAAAAAAAGAAAGGAGTGGTTGTTAGAGTAAATAAAGAATGTAAGAAAGAAAGGAGTGGTTGTTAGAGTAAATAAGGAATGTAAGAAAGAAAGGAGTGGTTGTTAGAGTAAATAAAGAATGAAAGAAAGAAAGCAGTGGTTGTTAGAGTAAATAAAGAAAGTAAGAAAGAAAGGAGTGGTTGTTAGAGTAAATAAAGAATGTAAGAAAAAAAGAAAGGAGTGGTTGTTAGAGTAAATAAAGAATGTAAGAAAAAAGAAAGGAGTGGTTGTTAGAGTAAATAAAGAATGTAAGAAAGAAAGGAGTGGTTGTTAGAGTAAATAAAGAAAGTAAGAAAGAAAGAAGTGGTTGTTAGAGTAAATAATGAAAGTAAGAAAGAAAGAAGTGGTTGTTAGAGTAAATAAAGAATGTAAGAAAGAAAGAAGTGGTTGTTAGAGTAAATAAATAATGTAAGAAAGAAAGGAGTGGTTGTTAGAGTAAATAAAGAATGTAAGAAAGAAAAGAAAGGAGTGGTTGTTAAAGAAAAAAATTGAAAGGAGATGTTAGAGTAAAGAAATGAAGAAAGAAAACAGAGGTGTTGTTAAAGGAAAAAATAGAAAGGAGATATTGTTAGAGTAAATAAAGAAACTACATCGGCCACACACTTAGAATGGATGAGAGAAGACTCCTTACCAATCCCTCATATGGACACCAGAGGGAAAAAGAAAACGAGGAAGACCAAGAGAGACTCTGCGTAGAACCATCACCAGAGAAGGCTCAACGAGGGGCCTAGCAAACATTAAAGACCTAAAACAGATAGCAACGAACCGCGAGACATGGAGAGCTATGACCTCTGCCCTATGCGCCGCCACAGGCCCAAGAGGAAAGACTAACTAACTAAATAAATAAAGAAAGAAAACGAAGGTGGTGGTGTTAGGGTAAATACAGAAAGTGTTGTTATGGTAAAAAAGAAAGAAAACGGAGGTGATGTTTGAAGACAGAAAGAAAACGAAGGTGCTAGAAAAAAACAGAAAGAAAATAGTCAATGTAGAACGAATACAAAAGAGTTAAACGTGCAGCATTGACACAGAACAACTACATCAATTGACACGGTTGCAACGAATAACTAGATCTAATTATGTAAATTATTTATTCATAATCGTATTGCTGAGCTCGTGTATTTTTTTTTAAAAGGTTAACAGTCGCAATGCACTTGTCGCATTATAGTAATACAGTAAACTTTGCATAGAATACAGCTAAATATAGAGACACGAACAAGTCATTAAACATTATATATAGATGTAGTTATAGAGAGAAAGAGAAATGCGAAAAACCACTTAATATTACATATAGTTATTTTTTTTTATAATGTTAAGTTAGAACAATTGAAAAATTATTGGACGTTACAAATAGAGCATGGACTGTTGTTGACCAAAACGTGGATTTAGTATGTGGTACTTTGTAAAACTACCGTATTTCTTGTTTTGACATGCGAAAAACGTAATCACAAAGTACTGTAGTTTTACAAATTACAAAAACAATTACAATATACAGCAAAGTTTCGACCAAAGGCCTTTATCAAGCAAACGAACAACAGGAGAATATGATGATGATGATATACATATATTCTTTGTGTCCTGTTCGGAAGTGCATGATGGTAATTTGTCTAATCTGTTCATAGTTTTGGTAGTCATTTTGTGTTGATATTGATGGCTTTCTGATTGATTTGATCATCCGATTCTTCCTAATAATGAACAAACAAAAAATGTTAAATATTATTAATTCACAAAATTCACAGAATAACAAAGTGTTAAAATATGTCTCAATATTTCAAGCTTGGTTATTTTGGAAAGTTGAGTTTAAGATGGTACCGTTCATTATAGGCGGCAATATGATCAAAGACTACCAAAGTAGGCACTGAAGTGGGATGCAAAGGGTTCAAGAAAGAGAGGATGCCCTATGAACAGATTAAGACATGCTGTCCTTCTGCACCTCAAAACAGGAAACAATCATCCTCACAGCCACATGTGTACAGGCACATCAGACTGCAGAGTACATACTTCAAAACTGCGCCTAATATGATGTAATGAGTCAAACTCACTATATATATGTTGTGCATAGCAGCATCAACGATACTGCCCTGAGTCTTCCTCATTAAACAACGGAACCCTAACTGAATGATACTGAAACTAAACACATTTTAATGCAAATGTTTGGATTTATAAATGTAGTTGATTTGTAACTTGATACTAGAACGTGTTGAACACCTGTGCAAGATTGAAGGGATCACAATTACCATATACGAAAGTGGATACAGTATTTGTTTGTCCAATATGGTTTCAGCGACTTTTGTTTCGCTGTATTATTCACTAACTTTGTTGTTCTTATTTTCACACAGTGGCGGCTCGTCATTAAGGGCCAGTGAAGCGGGGCCCCACCAAAAATAATGTATAACGTGTATTTATTATTTTATAAATTAAAATATGAAATGAAAATCGTGGCATATCCCAAAGGACGTAGCCATCAACCACAGTTAAAATTAAAATATAGCAACCAAAACCATGATTTTTTCCGGAAAAATGTCTGGCCCCACCAACATAAATGATCACGAACCGCTACTGTTTTCACAGATCATAAACATTCTCAATACAACAAATGTACCGACTGACAATTCTAGTAATGTTTTTATGATATGTGCACATATAAGGGTATCAACTACCACCATCGTCAGCATCAGTCAGCATCGTACCCAATGGCACATAAGGCAGAAACAAACACATTTCTCCTCAATTTAATATAAACAACTTGGTTTTTTGGTGTGACTTTTCTGTAACTTTTATTACTGTGTTGGGTCGCCTGCCTCAAGACCATCCTTTCTTAGTTCCCATCTTACGACATGCCAGAGGAGGCAGTGGTTCTATTCTTTGCTAACCAAGAAACTACACGGGTGGTAATAGTATTGCTTTCCTATTCATAGGAACTTGTCAGATGTAAAAAAAAAAGTATTATTTATTGTTTAAAGTATTAAAAAATGCATGCACTGCAGCTGATATTTTCAGTTGTTAAAAGAGATAGGAGCCAGCAGCTTTTCAACGAAGTGAAATTATGGTAGTACAATTAATCAACCAAAACTAACGACCACATTTGTCATTTCCATCTCTCTTCACCTTGAGTTGTTTTTCTGAGGGTTTTTTTCCTGTAGGTTTTAGGACAGTGAAAAATAATACATTGAATTTGTCACAAAGTGTAAGAATTTCATTAAATACTATATCTTCAATCGATATTAAAACAAAGATAGCACTGCTGGTGACATGGAGAAGAATCACGGGTAGATAACTAGAAGAAATGTGCGGTCTTCATAAATAACTTTATTAGTTTAAATTATTAGTTCAAATTATCATTGTTAGTTTAATTAACTCTCATTTCCTGGGGGAACTGAGAAGCAGCAATGTGACCACAGCAAGTCGATTTGAAAACTACGTTTTGGGGAAACCGGACAAACCTAAAGCTGACTGCCTAGTTTGTGGTCTACATTGGATTAAGCGCATGACCAGAGATCGCTGAAAAAAGAAGAAGAAGACGAAGAAGAAATTATCAGATCTAAAGTACGAACTATCTTGATTATATGAAATCTTCATGTTTCAAGTTGTCTTGAAGAATAAATTATCAGATCTAATGTAATTTTGAACTATTTTGATTATATGAAATCTTCATGTTTCAAGTTGTCTTGAAGAATAAATATGAACAATAAGTTTTTCTTTGCTTTCGTTGTTGCTGGTTACTGAACAGATGTCCTAGCCGTCAAGACAGACCCATATGTGATCAGTCTCCCCCAAAAGATATCAAAGGGTATGTTTACTGATGGCTCATGTGGCTTGTTCTTAAAACACACTCCTAACTCTTCCCCTCAGGCATCTAGTTCTACTCGCACAACGGGTAACTCAAATCTTCTTAAATCGCTGGGTAGATTCAACATCAATTTTAGTGTCCTTATACAACTGTTGCTAAGAGACTTAATTTTTTTCCGATCTAGAAGCACTTGAGCTTTCAGCTCTTCGACTCGGTGTCATGGACATCGTAACACTTCGGTTCGGTGCCACGAACACCGTGAATCTGGAGAACCTGTAGCTTTTCTGCCAACCCGCGGAATTGAACCACACTCACATGGAGCTTGTCACCCGTCGTCCAACGGGCTACGAGCCCGCTGTGTAGGCAGAAAAAAGAGACTGAATAGCATCCCTCATGTCCATCATCTGTGGTCTCATTAGGGTCTCTGTGGCTGAGTGGTTAAGCCCTTTGCCTTGCGAGGAGAAGGTCGTGGGTTCAAATTCGGACCGCGGCCTTCTGTTCAAGAGTGCAGCTTTTTCCAGAGACCCCTAGGATTGTTGGCGGAGCTACGGAGTTCGTGCTTTGTGCAATACTTCGGCAGGTGGCGGCCATTTCTGCGGAGAGGGACCGAGCCATATGGGGTAAAACTCGGTGCAATGAAGTCAATCCTTCGGCTTTAAACCCTTTTATATCCATCATCGATGCCCCGATTATAAATAAGGCTGATGCAAGTCTGATCGCTCTCTCATTGCTACGAACATCCACATGTACAGGATAATAGATCCAAGTAAGTCTCCGGAAGTTTGAAATTTCTCTCAATTTGGATCTTCCGAAGCATCGACTAATAGTCAGATATATCGCCCGAGTGGTTACCGGGGCCCAAATTTGGGTGTAAAGAATAGAACCACTGTTACCTGCCATGCATGTCGTAAGAGGCGACTAAGGAGGTTTGGCTGAAATCGGATGCACATGTCCTAAACATGTAGAAGTCTATGCGTTTAGGGGCCTACCAAACCAATGTGCAACGTATACACGTTCTTGGCAAGATCAAACATATCACAAAGAGTGATTAAAATTGGTCGTAAAGAACGAACGCAAAGAAGAAGAAGAAGAGTCAGATATAAAAACGGCTCTAGTAAACGAAGTACCAGAGACCTACTTAGGACAACAGTAACGGCCTCAACCTTTTTAATAACCAAAACGTACTTACATTCGTTCTCAACATTCGCCGTTTTATTTGCTTCAGTTTCTTTCTTTCTTTCTCGAATCATGTATGCCTCACAGCGTTAGGTCAGGAAGAGATTTCTAAAACGGGCCCTAGTATGCGCTTCGTAGATAGTCTCTTTCGTCGCCTCTGTTATCTCTGAGGTCCATCTTTTGCGTGGCCGGCCTTTTGCTTTGTACCCATTGTATCGGAGCAGCATTGTTCTTTGGGGTGCACTGTCTGATGTAATCTGCTTACGTGACCGAACCATTTAATTTGTTGTTTCTTGATGAAGTCTAGTACTGATGTTGTACCCACTTTTTCCTGATGTCTTCATTTCTCAACCGGTCTCTTCTTGTTACACCCAGCATTCTGCGTAGACACTTCATCTCTGTTGTGACTAGTTTTCTTCTATCGTTTGTTGTTGCTTCAGTTAAATATATAAATCGTTTGGTTTTTTTGTTTTTTGGGGTAATTTTCTTATCTCTGACATCACATACAATATTGTCAACCGAGTGGCAGGGTCTTTGAGCTATATGGTTCTTCTTTTTTTCTTCTCTTTTGTAGATTAATATTTTAAAAAGAAACTTTTACCTTTACATCAGGCAATACGACCAACATAAGAGGCATTTATGTAACAAAGTGTATTTTAAACGCACTCGATTTATTTAATTCATCAATTTTATTTTTAGGCTATTGAAATCATAACAAAATAAAACGATCTTAAAAGCGAACTAATAAACAAGACGGAACAATACAATGTAGAAATTTGAAAGAAGATTAACAGGAGAGTCCTTTAAATTTGAAAATATGCTTTCACGCAACCATGGTCGAGAAGAATTCAACAAAGTTGAACAAAAATGGAATATAGGTAAACCTATTAAAAGGAATAAAAATCAAGTTATTTAACAATGTCACAACTCTTGTAAGTTTTATTAACCTGAGCGGGATGTAATATCAAGGGATATGTTGTGCAAGAAGTAGCATACAATCTTTACAAGTAGAATTTTTTTTTTAACTAACAGTTTCAGATCGTATCGACATTTAAATAAGTGTATAGAATAATATTGTATGAAATAGGTTGATTGATTGATAGGACCATCATGATTGCACTTCGATGAGTAACCATGTATGTTCCGATCTCTTTCTTACACATGAAGATTTCAGCGGCAGTGCACGAACTTCGTAGCACCGACGAGGATCCCCAATATAATTTTGAAGATGGTGAAAATATTTTGTAGAAATTTTATTTTGTTAATTTTGCTAATTAATTTTGCCCTGGCAGTGGCTTTCCAGCTTGCTCTTTTCGAACTACCAAATGGTTCTTTTACCTTCTCAAACTGAACACGGTACCTATGTTTTATTTCGTCTCCGTAGGACTAGGAACTCGATCTTACCTACAATGAGATCAGGGATCTCTGGAAAAATATCACGATGACTCAACGAGGGAGCGAACCGAGTACCTTTGACACGAGAGGCAAGCACCTAACCTCTACGCCACCAGAGACAGTCCCTTTCCCCCCAAAAAAAGACCACAATTATATGAAGCTCTAAGGAATCACCAATGATAATCAATGAATTCGATCCAAGTATAGCTAAGCTCTCATCAGAAAGAATGATTCGATTTAAGTGTTGCTTTTCATGGCAACCCCGCCTAGCAGCTGGATGAGTAGAAAATATTCTTGAATTATAAATATACTTCAGTTTCAGTTTCAGTTTCAAATATCTTCATTGCACTCCGGACATGTCCATAGGTGCTCCGACCTCCTTCGCAATATCTCCAACAGCGTCCAGCGACTGACCGTACCAGTTCTATTTTGATTGATGAGCCGACTCGTATACCTGTTGTACCGTTCTTTTCTTGCCACACCAATCTTCAAACCCAGTTCTCGCAATCTAGTAGTTGCCGTGGATTGGTTGAGATGAAGAACTTCTCTGCGGCCACGCTTTATGAGGGCGTTCACGATGTCAGCTCTGTCCATGGGCTGGCCCTCTGATATAGCGGCAGATCCAACCAGTCTGTCTGCTCTCATTGTAACAGATTCACCCATGTGCCCCGAACAAAGAAGTGTATTCTACAATTGTTGAGCCTGCAGTGATTCAGTCCATTAGCTTTGTTTTCAAGAACATTTCTCACTTCCAGCTGCTAGGCGGAGGTTAATGCAAAAAAATATACTTGTGTGTTTAAAGCCGAAGGATTGCCTTCATTGCACCGGGTTTATACCCCATATGACTCGGTCCCTCTCCGCAGAAATGGCACGCCACCTGCCGAGAGTACTGCACAAAGCACGAACCCCGTAGCTTCGGCAACAATCCTAGGGGTCTCTGTAAAAAACTGCACTCGTGAACAGAAGACCGCGGGTCGGATTCGAACCTACAACCTTCGACTCGCAAGGAAAGGGCTTAATCCCCTCAATCACAGTCTATTGTGTCATACTTGTGTGTGAAAGTGTCTAAGTGTGTGAGAGTGTATATGTGTGTGAGAGAGTGTGCTTGAGTGGGGGCAGGTGTGCAGTTTGGCGTGAATATGCGAGCGTGTGTATGTGTGTGTGAAGTTCGTGGTGTATGTGTGTGCATGCGGACGTGCGTGTGTGTTGTGTGTATGTGTTTTCACTACATGAAATAGAGGATGTGTCAAACTTGACACACGCATGTAAAATGATGTAGCTCCGTTCTAATTATAATGTGTGCAATTATCAATGTATGAAGAGCGTAATTGCGTCGCAAATAAAAGAAGAGAATTTTACGAAGGATTCATTCAACTCAAAACGGAAAGGGATGTAACAATGTTTTATTCACAAATGAGAGAGCCTAGAGTTATCTCCTGCTAATTTAAATGCAACATAATCTAGAGCCGTGAATGTTTTTATCGTGAGCCGTTTTTATTTTGGGTTGCATCTAATATATGACTATGGATGCGCGGGCGCCGTGTGGAGGCTGACAAACATAATACTAATAGCAACAATAGCAATAGTAATGGTAAAATAATATTAATAATAGTATTAATTTTTTTATTTAAAAACTAACAATAGAAGTTTAATTAAACTTAATAAGAAACAAATTTTAAAAGTCGAGATTCGAACCCACGACCATCATAACGCAAGCCAAGGGTTTAACTACTTAGCCATAGAGACTCCCTCGTTGTCCAGATCTCAGATGGATTAGTGAGATCGTTTGTCTGGTTACAATGATGTTCTGCTTTCAACTTTATCGTGCATCTTCTTGTGAGAAATCTCCTTCCTTTGCTAATATGTCCACATCAGTATGCCCATGTGCGTTGCAATAAGATCCACTGTATCGTATTTATTTTAACCCTCTCACTCCATTTTTTTATATTGACGCATTATATTGAATGTACACTGATTTAGCCAGTATACTAGCTTTGCGTCATATTAGAAAATACTGCGAGCCAGAATGTCGGCTTAGGAGGATGAAAGAGTTAAACTGATGACACGAACTGTATAGTTCTTTTTTTTAGATCGTTTAGCTCAGCATTTCTATGGCACCTTAGTTCTGAAACTGCAGAAAGTACACCAGTGACAAGAATTATTTGCTTAATTGCCCTTTCCACTCATACTAGCATTTCTGCTGCAGTTTTCAAGGCGCCAACTTCTTCTGTTCTAAGGTTGCTGGGGTCTAATGACATATGATTTACTTCATTGCACCAAATTTCTCCGTCCCTATCAGCAGAAATAGCACGCCCTACGCCGAGAGTATTGCACCAAGTTTCTCCGTCCCTATCAGCAGAAATAGCACGCCCTACGCCGAGAGTATTGCACCAAGTTCCTCCGTCCCTATCAGCAGAAATAGCACGCCCTACGCCGAGAGTATTGCACCAAGTTTCTCCGTCCCTATCAGCAGAAATAGCACCCCTAGCCGAGAGTATTGCACAAATCACGAACTCAGTAGCTCCAGAAACAATCCTAGGATCTCAAGAATAAATTGTACATGTGACTCGGTTCGAATTTGAACCCAAAACTTTCAGAATGACAAACAAAGGTATTAACCACTTTGCCATAGATACTCCTAAAGTTACTTCTAGAGAATATATATGTTACTTCTAACAATATTTTATGTGTGAAGTTATGTAGCTTTCGAAATACTCCGTTTTCTCTATTTTCTATTGCATTAGTTTCTGATTCACCTTTATATATACATGAGTTCAGATGTTGGTAAAATAGGGTTGCTCTATATATTTCAGTATTATGGATTTTATTTGTGGTTTGGTCTGACCTCTTTTTTCAATACCAGAACTGCTCTATCATGTTAGAGAGGTGCTGTGTTTTCTAGATTTAAAGTTTGCATGCTGTTTGTGTATGCACTGTTCAACCTATGAACTTACAACATGCAAACAGATTTTCAAATTAGCACAAGACTGTCCTCTCCTGGTTGAGCTGAGAAGCAACATGTGGCCACCCAGTTAACTTAAAAACTAAGCTTTGGGAAAATCTGACAGACCTGAAGCTGACTGCCCAGTTTATGGTCTGCAGTAAACTAAGTGCATGACTAGAGATCGCTGAGTTATTTCGTAATCTACATTTGTAAGGAGTTTATTTGGAAACCATGAAAACGATTATCATTAGTGCAAACGTGTTCATGGTTTCATATACTTTTTCGATACTAAAATGTTCAGTTTCATCTTAGTCAAACAATATCATTTTCATCAAGTAAGTGCTAAACGACTGGCTCATGGTTCATCAGCTGTAAGGTGAACCATTGTTGAATGGCAAGTGCAAACGTGTTCATGGTTTCCATATAGAGTTAGTTCTTTCGATATTCTAGAAAATGTCCAAATTTATTTCTTAAGTCAAGATTCAAATCATTTTCTGCAGAAGGCTAAGGTAAGACGTAGAAGTCGGGTACCCTCGGCTCAAAAACGAACTGAGTCCATGCAGCTGTAAGGGTGGAACCATTGGAAGTGAGGTGAATGGGTGCTGTGCAGATGTGAAGACAAAACTAGTAGGATCAGGAAAGTTCTGGCCTAGTGGTCGGTCGTCTCTTTGGGTCGTCTGATGACTGGTGCTAAGCTGACTAATATGCTGTGTCAGCTGCTTTTTATGCTTTGTTCTGAAGAAGAAAGAAATGCATATATTTATAGTAACAAATAGAAAACAAAGTCATATAGTGTTATAGTCATGCAGTTAATATAGTGTTATAGTCATGCAGTTAATATAGTGTTATTCTCTTATTCTTTATAATATTATACATATATGAGTATCTCTGGTGATAAGACGTTAATCCGTTGTCTTGAGTTTCGATTGTCAAGGGTTCGAATCCCGACCGCGCCGTTTGTTTCACACCTGTGGGTTTTTTTCCCTGGAGATCTCTAGAATTGTTGCTGGAACTAGGTAGTTTGTGCTTTGTTTGATACTCTCAGCTGCTGGCGTTCCATTTCTATAGAGATGTACCGGAGAAAAACCTCCGTGAAATGAAGTAAATCCTTCTATTTTCGAACCTTAAATATTAAATAGAAAACAGTTCATTTTCCAATAACGTATAAGTAGCTTGTCAGCCTCATAGTCAATTTCGTCTCCTTTCTTGTGTTCAAAATTATTCAATTGTGTGATATACAAACGTCATTTTTTGCATTGTCTTATTTCTTATTTGGTTCGGGGTGGAGTGTCTGTTCTTGGTATTAGGTTCAGTTTTATGGCAGTAAATTTTACGTTTGATCTAGTTAAAAGTATAACATGTTTTCCTCTCTCTCTCTCTTTCTCTCTTCTTCTCTCCTGTCTCTCTCTCTCTCTCTCTCTCTCTTCACAACTAATGTTTGATGTAATTTCAATGTGGCAGTGTTATCATTACGTAGCCAATAAATAGTTTATTTAGTTTACTCGCTACATCCTCATCACTGTACATTGAACTAATTAGTCAATAAGCTATCTGATCTCTTCGTCAGAATGTACTCATATTTCAGCGTGTGACGACTAAGCAGTAGAGCGCTCTTGTTTAGCTACACAACATATAACTTGGTCTTCGAGCATTCTTATTAGGTTCGCAGATTCACAACCATTCCTTGAATCGTTTACATGTTCTCTCTCCCTTAAGGAATTTAGACTATCAGCCCAACCTGCTGCCTCGCAGGTCGGCTGGGGAGAGCTGACGGAGAGCGAACCCAGTAAACTCTGACTAAAACCGGACACATCGCCGAAGGATAAGCACCAGAGCTTCAAATGGCGCTGAAGATGTGACGAAACCTACCCATGCTAAGGTTGCATGAATCAGATTCCCACACGAATGAGATTTTGGGGGAAATCTGGTACATAAGTCTAAGAGTGATAGCGAGAGAGAGAGAGAGAGAGAGAGAGAGAAAGAAAGAATATCAGCCCGATCCATAACTCGCCCGCTTTCTAAAGTAGCGACACATACAAGCGTATCGGTGACACTTGTATGCCCCTTTACACCAGCGTGCCAGGAATAAAATAATAATTATTTTTGCCAGCCTAGAACTCTTATATATATATATATATATATATATATACTGACTCACATTGATCAATAGAATACAATTTCTACAGATGAGGAACTAGTAAGATATTACCAAACAAAACATTTCATAGTATCACATCTACTGAGTTATACTGTAACATGATGCCAATTCTGAATTGTCGTAGGAGAGGCCTACAAAACGGACTCGTTTATAGTACTCTGCCGGTTTTGTGGTTCAAGTTGAAAGTTACTAGAATCTTGGTAATGTACGAAACCACAAATCTGAGGTGGTCAGAGCGGATCAGATCAGATCTGAAGAAAACCGGGGGGTGACTGCGGTGATACTTAATAAATTGACGTTTTAGGACAAAGACATGTATGTATGGTATCACATAAGCAAGCAGAGACATGTATGTATGGTATCACATAAGCAAGCAGAGACATGTATGTATGGTATCACATAAGCAAACAAAGACATGTATGTATTGTATCACATAAGCAAACAAAGACATGTATGTATGGTATCATATAAGCAAACAGAGACATGTATGTATGGTATCACATAAGCAAACAAAGACATGTATGTATGGTATCACATAAGCAAACAAAGACATGTATGTATTGTATCACATAAGCAAACAAAGAGATGTATGTATGGTGTCATATAAGCAAACAGAGACATGTATGTATGGTATCATATAAGCAAACAGAGACATGTATGTATGGTATCACATAAGCAAGCAGAGACATGTATGTATGGTATCACATAAGCAAACAAAGACATGTATGTATGGTATCACATAAGCAAACAAAGACATGTATGTATGGTATCACATAAGCAAGCAAAATGAATAATCAAATCGAACAATCTTGAGTGACTGTCGATCAGCACTTCAACAGTTAAAAAAAAATAGTACCATTAATACAGTGATAATGGTAATACAGTTTGCCTGCAAAATTCTTTAAGAGTCAATCATCAATCAAGGTACGATTGATCTGATTTACAAGTTTGACATGTTAGAAAAACATGGCAAGAGATGTATATTACTTGAGAATGGTAGCCACCAGTGGCGGCTCGTCATTAAGGGCCAGTGGGGCCGGGTACCACCAAAAATAATGTGTAACGTGTATTTATTATTTTATAGATTAAAATATAACCTAACCTAAACCATGATTTTTCCGAAAATTTGTGTCTGGCCCCACCAACAAAAATTAGCACTAGCCGCCACTGGTAGCTACCAATTGTCTCACACACAGCTATTCTTCAGCTAGGCAGGGTTGTCATGTGAAGCAAGACTTAAATCGAATTCGTTGGTTCTTCTTCTCTTCCACCATTTACTTCTTAGCAGAAGTATTGGAATGGGGAAGGAGGTAATGTGATCTTGTGTGTTCTGTTCTAATGCACTTTGTAAGCTGTTATTCATGTTCTTAAGGCTGTTCTTGATGCCATCGCTCCATCTTTTGCGTGGTCTAGTTGGTTGTTACTATCATTAAGGTAACAGAAACCTACCTTCTATTCTGAAACCAAGCCTTGACCTGGTTCTCACTCCCGACCTAACGTCTGTGACATAGACTCTCTCTTTTCTGAGCTCAGATAACGATTGTTCTGAAAATACAATAAAATAACATGTTAACTAACGGACATATGATAATTTAAAGCAGGACTTTATAGTATTATGCTCATTCGTTATCTCGTCTTTAGAATACATCAAGATTTCACAACATTTGCCTCCCTTGCAAGAAATGTGTGTCAACTTGTATTGTTTGCTCTTGTAGTCTTGGTTTTTTTTAAACAATTGGGGTTTTAACAAATAATTATGGTACATTGTTAAAATTGGAAACTTGGTACCTGCGTAATGTTTAAACACTCCATCTTACATAATACGGTGCGATTAGCTTGTTTGGTGACATGTTTCGTAATTTAGAACTGATTGTAAATAGTAAATAAGATAGCAAACAAACTAATTTTTTTAAATTGATGTTGGAGCATTTCCCGTTAGTGCCGGAGCAGGTGGACCCAGTTACGTTTGAAACGTGTAAAAACTCCGAGCGTCGCTATTCTTTCACATAAGAGCTGCTCGGAATGTTCTAAATACATTTAGTTACCTAGTGGCAATATGAAGGCTCCCACCTTTAACTGCGATAAAGTGGGCACTAAACCTTGATCTTAACCAAAAGGCCGAGAAGTGATATCAATGTCTAATATTTTGTTATCAATGTTGGGACCTTACCTTTTAGTACCGTAGAGTGTGGTACCCAGTTACTTTAAAACGTGTAAAACCCCGAGCGTCGTAATTCTTTCGAACGAGAACTGCTCTGAATTTTTAAATTTTGTTTAGTTGCCTATCGGTTCTATGAAAACTTCCACCCTTTGGCCGCGAAAAATGTAATAGAATAGTAATGAAATATGTATTACTGTTTGTAATTGTCTTTCATCATTGTGAAGTGTTTTTCACCTAGCAACCTTATATTTCTGCAAGGAAAATAAAGCTTAAAAACGACACGCCTGTATTGTAGTCATAGAGCTATAGAGATACCAATGTAATATAATTATAGACTAAATCATGTTAACACGCTCCTACATTCGACACCGTGTGATTTAGTTATTATATAATAATTAAAGAACAAGTCTCCTTTTGCACCATTGCTAAGGGAAGTAATCTGAATAGAAAGGGATATAACAATGAAAATCGTGAATAATCGAAAAAAAATCACCTTGTTGATAGCGTTGCCGCTGAGCGCACTTGAAACTGCAACATTAGCATGGGGTGGAAAATTGGAGTGGAATACGGAATTTATAAAGAAAGAAAAAACAAATGGGAGCTGGTGATTTCACACTTGGCTATTCTTCGATTCCTGAACAGGTCGACAAATAGCAACACGACCTATTTCGCTTCGCGTGTGCCTCGTATAATTAAATTCTCGTTAATTCATTTCCCCAGTCCAAATAAATCCATCTCCACTTGTATATTAGTGAAAGCCACGCTTCTGATCCAAAGACTTCTCAACATGTGACAGGGCACTCGTTGTCACATTGTATCAAACAGAACTCTGGAAATTGATAAAAATCCCCGGAAAAAATTACTCTGTTCAATTTTGTTGCCAGAGAAACGATCAGCAGTGAAACCAAATGTGCAAGTTACTTCCCCGACGCAGCGAACAAGAGCTGAAAAGTTGTTCTCTATTAGTGATCACAAACAGCAACAATTCAAGCAGTCAAAAAGGCGAAATATGCTTCGTTGTTTCTTTATTGTCTTCCTTTTGTGTATTTGTATTATAATAGTTATATGAGATTTTGATAGTAAATGTTTGTTTTTTTTAAAATATTATATTTTGCTTCATTAAATAGTTCATTATTTTATGCTGAAACAAGAAGTTTTTACTATCAGTAATGACAAAAACATTTAGCAAAATTATTCTCAACATAATCAAAGGAACAGTGGATACATCTCTGACAGAAAAACAAGCTGGTTTTAGACATTGAAGAAGCTGCTTAGACCAAATATTTATTATTAGAATTGTCTTGAACGAATATATTGAGAAGCAAAAACCTCTTATCCTAAATGTCATCATTTTCAAAATGACGTTTGATAGTCTACACAGAATCTTCTTGTGGAATATACTGGGTTACTTTAGAATACCAACTAAAATACCAACTCAGTGCGGGTGAGATCGAGTTCCTAGTCTAATCGGAGACGGACGATAAAACGTAGGTCCCGTGTTTAATTTGAGCACGTAAAAAACCCTTGGTAAATCAAGAAAGTCCTCTGTCCAGAAAAATTCATTAGAAAGATTAAAAATAAAAATGCCTACAAAATATTTTCACCATCTTGAAAATTACATCGGGGATTTTTGCCGGTGCTCAGTTCGTTCACTGCAGCTGAGATCTTCCTGTGTAAGAAAGAGAACGGAGCACACAATATTACTTACCGTAGTGCAATTATGATGGTCCTATCAATCAATCAATCAATCAAACTAACTAAAATAATAAACATCAAAAACTTGTATGATGGTTCACAGCGTGCACCTCACCGACAATGATCAAAATGACTGATTTATGGTTGAAACCGGAGTAAAACAAGGTTGTATTTTTATTCAAGCCTTTGATTTTATTTTGAATTGGGCCCTTACCCGGTTGTGTCGCAGCGAATGGACCCAGTTGCGGTTGAACGCGTAAAAGTTCTGAGCGTCGTTATTCTTTCGAATAAGATCTGCTCGAAGTTTGTTTAAGTGTGATCGGTTGTGTCATTTGGTGTTTTATGAAGGCTATCACCCTATGGCCGCGATCAAGTGGCCACTACACCTTGATCTTAGCTAAAAGGCCGATCACACACCCCTCGCTCCAATATTACTATCTCGATGCACAGAGTCCTTAGCTTGACTAAACAAGTATTCTGAATATGAACTCATATATGTGTATGTTATGTGTATATTTTGTTTTGTTATGTGCATGCTATGTGTGTGTGTTATATGTATGCTGTGTATGTTATGTGTATGTTGTGTATGTTATGTGTATGTTTTATTTTGTTATATGCATGCTATGTGTATGTTATGTGTATGTTGTTTATGATATATGTATGTTATGTATGCTATGTGTATGTTGTGTATGTTATGTGTATGTTGTGTATGCTATGTCTATGCTGTTATGTGTATGTTATGCGTATGTTATGTACGTATTGTGTATATGTTACGTGTATCTTATTTGTATGTGTATGTTTGCAAATCTCTACGATACATCTGCTGTATAAGCTTGTAGACATGTAGAATTAGCTTCGATTACTAGATTGTTTTTTATTTACACTTATGTTACTATTACACTCATGATACTATTACACTCATGTTATATAGTATTAAAACTAAATTACGAATTTTCAATTCAAATGTTGTATCAATCCTAACATATGCCAGCGAGAGTTGGAAAATGACTAAAGATATAGAAAGCAAGTTGAATGCATTTGAAAATAGATGTCTGCGAAAAATAATGAATATAAAATAGAACGAATTCAGGAGAAGTGATGAAATCAGAGACATGTCTGGTCAACCACTAGTGACAACTGTTATAAGAAAGAGAAGATGGAGAATATGTTGGGCACACCTTGAGGAGAAATGATCAACGAATATCAAAGCAGGCATTGAAGTGGAGTGTAAATGGTTCAAGAAAGAGAGGACGACCTAAGGAGACCCTGAAACGAACTTTGCTGAAAGCGGCAAGAAATATCGGTCTCAGTTCCATGGAGGAGATTGAGCGAGTTGCCAGGATAAAGCGGTATGGAAATATTGCTTGCAGTCCCTGTGCAATGTATAACGGTACGAGAGGAGCTACTATTATTACTATTACAGCTTATCTACTTATATACATTTTATGTTATGTTATGTTTATGTTATGTTATGTTTATGCTTAGGTTATGTTATGTTATGCTTATGTTATGTTATGTTATGGTTATGTTTATGTTATGTTATGTTTATGTTATGTTATGTTTATGTTTATGCTTATGTTATGTTATGTTATGTTTATGTTATGTTATGTTATGTTATGTTATGATATTTCATCGATGCCATTTGGGCATTCTATGTTATGCTTATGTTATATTATGTTTATGTTATGTTATGTTATGTTATGTTATGTTATGTTATGTTATATTTATGTTATGTTATGTTTTTATGTTATGTTATGTTATGTTATGTTATGTTATGTTTATGTTATGTTATGTTATGCGATCGACATCAAGGCCCATTGGGCATTCCCATTCGTGCTCTATCCTCCTCTGCAGCAGCCATCCCAAAATACATTTGCTCGCCGTACGCATGAGAAGTTGCTCACTATATCTTTTCTCTCTACCACGAAGAGGACACTGTCTGACATGTCCAAACTTAACGCCTAATTCTCGAACTCGTTTAAGTGTCTGAGACTTGCCGATATCACATAATTGAGAGCGTACCGCATTGATGATATCGACTCTGTCCATACTTCTGTCCACTTGAGTCGGGGCATTGTTTGCAAGAGAGTCAGCAGTCGCTACCCAGCACACCAGCATGTCCGTCAGGCGTGTACAGCCAAATAATTTTCTTGAGATGTGATGTCCACCCATTCCACACTCAAACTTCCAGATTCAACCATTTTGAGCATATCCATCGAGTCTGATAAGATAATAGTTGTTTTTTTAAGCCGAAGGATTGACTTCATTGCACCAGGTTTTACCCCATATGACTCGGTCCCTCTCAGCATAAATGGCACGCCACCTTCCGAGAGTATTGCACAAAGCACGAACTCCGTAACTCCAGCAACAATTCTAGGGGTCTCTGGAAAAACTGTACTCGGAACAGAACGGCGTGGCCTGACTCGAACCCACGACCCACGACTCACAAAGCAAAGGGCTTAACCACTTAGCCACAGAAACCCCCAAGATAATCGTATGGGTTACCTGTTGCTCAGCCACCCATGACAGGGCCCTTGAGGCAGCGGTGATCACCATAGTCAGGCTCAATTTCGTTGTCTCGAAAGCGTCGCGGTCCTCGTGAAGTGTTCCGACCGTTTCGTTGTGCTGAATAACCCCACGATGATCTGGTTCTGCGTCTGACAGAGCCATCGTATATACATTTTATACTTTATATACATTTTAAGGTTTGTTAGGAAAGTTTGTATTTGAACTGTTACTGTTGCTTTGTGAAAGTTGTCATGTTTTTCAGTCATCATTGCATGTGTAATAAGTACTGGTAATGTTAGTAGTTCTTGGATCCTTTGATATGGGTATTTTTGACAATGTTTACTATGCAGGTGGTCTCTGTGGCGAATAGGCTCGTCTATCTCCCTCATGGAGCCATCTGGATATTTTAAAGAGATCCTGATCTCAGTGTAGGTGAGATCGAGTTCCTAATCCTATCGGAGACGGACGATAAAACATAGGTCCCATGTTCAATTTGAGCACGTAAAAGAACCTAGGAAGTTCAAAATCGAGAAGAGCAGGTTGAAAGCCGTGCCCAGGAAAAATTAATTAGAAAAGATTTAAAATAAAATTCCTACAAAAATATTTTCACCATCTTCAAAATTTACCGGTGATCCTCGCCAGTGCTACGGAGTCCGTGCACTGCAGCAGAGATCTTTATGTGTAAGAAAAAGATCGGAGCACACATCGCTACTCACCGAAGTGCAATCATGATGGTCCTATCAATCAATGAATCAATCAAATAAAAAAACTTACCTTAAACTCTTCCTCCAGTGTGTTCAGCTGTGTGATGGTGTAAGCTTGTCGTTGTCGTCTGCGTTTTGGTCTGGTTGGAGTCGGGTGGGACAATGCAGA
Source organism: Arion vulgaris (assembly GCA_020796225.1). Lineage (NCBI taxonomy): Eukaryota > Metazoa > Mollusca > Gastropoda > Stylommatophora > Arionidae > Arion > Arion vulgaris. The sequence continues at coordinate 75,414,898 of CM036753.1, forward strand.
ATTCGTCTGCGTTGTAGCTGCAAAAGCGAAATGGTTCAGAAATAATGGTGAATATTTTGTATGCAGTGTCTGAGATAGTATGACAGCCAGTAAGTGTTTATAACAACTCTATGTCAGTCAGTATGAGTTTGTAACAATTGTCTTACAAGAAATAACAAACATGAAAAATTAAATACAACAGACATGTTAATAAAAACCACCCCATTAGTGATCGGTTCCTTTTCTGCGAGCTGAACATATCGGTTGCTGAACAACTGTACAGTATCTCCAACAATGCTTCAAAATGTAGGGACATCTAAAAAAAATTACACGTTCCATATACAGATAGTACGATTGGAAAATTGACTATATAATAAAGGAATACCGTTCGCTAGTGCGTAACTCTAGCTGTTTGCCACCGATCTACACTGCTTCTTCTTCTTGCGTTCGCCTGCTGTGAATTCAAGTGTAGTCAGAGCTCCTAGTATGGTGCTTTTGACTGAAATTTGCTTGAAGACGTGCTTTCCTTATTATCAGTTTTCCTCGCCATACTGCTAGGACTTCTCCAACTTTAGAGATATTCAGATCTACATTGGCAACCGATATACAATAAAATTGATTTAAATTACTTTTATAATGCTTGAGCTGGCGTAAACAATTATTAATATGGTAGTTACAAGTAGTATTTGCGCGTACACAAAACAATTTTTTTTTTCATTTGTACTTGTGTAAACTTCTGTTATTTATGATACCACCATCATTCTGTGTATGCATTCTAAGTGTTTTGATTTGTACTGGCGTCAATTGTTATTTTATATAATAGTTTAAACAACAATAAATTATGCATACACCTTACAGTATTTAAACTTGTACAGTTTAGGATTAAAAAGGGTGTTTTTATCAAAGGAGAGAGCCCGTCTGCCCAGCGTGTTCGTAGCGCGTTGGACTACGGTGACTATCCTCTGTGTGTGCGGGTTCAATTCCGCGGGATGGCAGAAAAAGCCACAGATTCCCCAGAGTTACGATGGCTCAAGCTCGATCGGAAAAAAAAAAATCAAAGGAGAGAAAATAGAAACTGTGAAACGGTTTGGAATATCTCGCTTCACTCCTAACAAGAAATGGAAATATGATGAAGGAAATTAAAAAAGATCAAACTTGACTTTACAAAAAAAATTAAATAACTAAAACAGAATGGAATGAAACTGATAGGAAAACAGAAATCAGAATACGAGAAGTATACATATTCACAGTGGCAAAGTATGGGTGTGAAGCATGGTCATTTAACAAGGCAACAAGGCATTGGAAAACATATAATGTGCTTTAGAATATAAGTGTTACAGACGAGCCATCCGTATTATCATGGACAGAGAAGAGAGCAAATAGATTGTTTCCGGAAAGAACTCAAAATCAAAGAAAACTGACTGATGCTACAAATAATAATGAGAAAATTGAACTATTTTAAACATATAAAACGACACGAAGCGTTGGAAAAGTCCATTATGGAAGAAGACATCCCTGCAAAAGGAAGATGAAGATCAACGAGAAGATAGATTCATGATGTAACTGATGATTTAAGCATGATGACTGCAAAGGCAGGGTATCTAGACTATGAGAGAGAGAAATTCCAAAGAACTATTAGGATGACAAAGTTCTGCTCAGGATAAGCTGTTTGATGATGATGATGATGATGATCGTGGTAAAATAATCAAGCTGGCAACGATGATATAAGTTTTATGAGGAAAAATTCTTCCAACTTTAGAATATCAGAGAAACATTTTCTTACTTCTTCTTTTTCTTTGCGTTCGTTCTTTACGACCAATTTTAATCACTCTTTGTGAAATGTTTGATCTTTGCCAAGAACACGTTGCACATTGGTTTGGTAGGCTCCTAAACACATAGACTTCACACGTTTAGGACAGATGCATCCGATTTCAGCCAAACCCCATAGTCGCCTCTTACGACATGCGTGGCAGGTAACAGTGGTTCTATTCTTTACACCCCAAATTTGGGTCACTCGGGCGGTTTTGTTACCTAATTCCAGACATTCTATAACAAAAAGTAAACAGATTAAATACAGTTTTATTTTGTCTGAGGCTTATGTAAGTTATATATTATTTTGAACAAAACACTGACTTCTATTGTTTCAAGAATGTGTGGACATTATTATTCCGAGCTTTATGAGCTATACTATATTTAAGTGATGTTAAACGGTGACAGAATGTTGTATTTTGTTCTGTGTCCTGTTTTTTTTTTTTATTCCTGCCCATTTTATTTTTAAAGGATTTTTTAAGCCGAAAGATTGACTTTATTGCACCGGGTTTTACCCCATCTGGCTCGGTCCCTCTCCACAGAAGTGACATGCCACCTGCCGAGAGTATTGCACAAAGCACAAACTCCATAGCTCCAGCAACAATCCTAGAGGTCTCTGGAAAAACTGCACTTGTGAACAGAACGGTGCGGTCCGGATTCAAACCCACGACCTTTGACTCACAAGGCAAAGGGCTTAACCATTAGCCACAAGACTCCTTTTATATTTTTGTTAGATATTTAGTGGCGATTTATTTTGCTCATTTATCTTTATAAAGTTGCTGTCACGACAAGCTTTTTGTAACTGGAAAGAAAAATACAATACATGCTAATCGTTTTGTTTCTAATTATTTTTGTTATGTATATTTCAACAAATGCAATGAAAAGACATAGTCAATCGATTTACTAAACCGAACGTTTCGATTTCTGTAACATGTTTACATGAGTCTAAAAGTTACACATTACTTAGATTTATTATACGTTCCCAATTAACTCACGTGATCCTCATTTAATGGCACGTTCAGATTTAACCACAAGTGACCCGCATTAATGGCCCGTTCAGATTTAACCACAAGTGACCCGCATTTAATGGCACGTTCAGATTTAACCACAAGTGACCCGCATCTATTGAGCCCGTTCAGATTTACCACAGTGACCTGCTTTAATGGCACGTTCAGATTTACCACAAGGATCCGCATTTAATGGCACGTTCAGATTTAACCACAAGTACCCGCATTTAATGCAGTTCAGATTAACACAATGACGCATTAAATGGCACGTCAATTAGCCACAAGTGACCGCATCTAATGGCACGTTCAGATTTAACCACAAGTGACCCGCATTTAATGGCACGTTCAGATTTAACCACAAGTGACCCGCATCTAATGGCACGTTCAGATTTAACCACAAGTGACCCTCATTTATTGAGATGCCCACATTTAGCCACCAGTAGTCTGCTTTTAATTACACCTTCACATTTTTCTACAAAATCCCACATTTAATGACAAGCCCACATTTAACCACAAGTCACCCACTGTCATGTTTATCATAATTCATGTACATTCAATGACATGCCCACGATCAATCACAGAATGTGTACTCATTGACAAGTACATAATTATTCACACTTTGTGTGTACTTAACAACATATCCACTGTTATTCATACAGTTTGTACGGTTAATGACACCGTTACATTTATATAAGTGATCTCCTTTTAATTAAATAATTGTCATCATCATCCAGTAGCTTATCTTGTGGAAGAACTTTGCCAAGGTAGCAGTCCTTCGAAATTTGTTTCTATCATACGCCAGATGTCCTGCCAATCTGTTCCTCTATTTCAGCACCTTCAGATATCCTGTATTCCTTTTCGCTTCGGTCTTTCTCTTCTCCGCTTGCCTGAAATATATTCCTCCAAACTCTGAAGTCAGTGTAAGGCTCACAGGAATGGCGAAGGACACTGGTGATATGGAAAGCATGTCCACGCAACAACCAGTCAAAAACGCTAATGAGGCGCAATGACTACACGGAAACTCATAGCAAGCAACAACAACAAAACCCGTACATTATTATCAACTCCAAATCTCATATCTCTTTATATGTCGAAAATAATTCACTTTCCTAAATCTCATTTTTTTCGTTAATCAGTTTTATTCATTCTGAGTTCTTGTTGGATATATCTTTTTGTTCTTATCTATATCCATACAATTTTGAACTCTTATGTAACATTTATATTCAAATGCACATATATGTTCTTTGGATGATACAATTTCAACTAATTTAACACTTCATAACATTACTAATTGTAATTAAAATATTTATATTACCTTTAGTTATTGACATATTTTCCTGATCACTTGTTGATTCTGGATTATGTGTGTTTTGGCCTCTAATCTGTTCAATAGATTGTGTGACTTTAGAATCATCTCCTTGTTCAACGTTAAAGACAATATTCACTGCTGATCTTTCTGATGACGGTTCTACAGGAGCTGTGTGAAAGCTCATTCTTGAGCCCAGAACATGCTGTGACATCATTAAGTACGACGGCAGAAGAAGTTTTGTTAAGCTGGGTTGCGATTCTTGAAAAGTGTTTGATTCGTAAATCTGCTTCCATAAAGGATGAGTCCACCAATCTGTAGACGGTTCCCCAGTTACAGAACTACTATGAGCGCCTGTTTCATGTGTGTTTCCACAGGTTTTCATATCTGACGTGTTTTTTGTGTCTTCATTTAACAAGTCAATCCGAGACGTGTAAGCTGATTGACTTTGAGTAGATATGCTCGATTGCATCACGGGCATTTCCTGACTGTATGAAGCATCATCAACATCTGATAAAGGAACACTTAATCTTGGCTCAAAACTTGATCTTTTTTCAGATTCAATTTCCTCTGAAGCACCATCTTCTTGGCGTGTACTCTCTAGTACAGGTGTGCGATCTTTGATCCTATTGACATTCATATTTGTTCTATAATCAAATGTGTTTCTAACAAGTATATCATCTATCGAAAGAAATTTTGAGTTTTTATTCTCTCTTTTATTATCAGAAATAGCTGTAGTCACAACAGTATCAATAGCCACGTTTGGCGAACCTCTTAAACTTCTATTATTTGTATCCATAATTCCGAAAATTCCGGTAGTGTTAATTTAGTTCGATGTTAACATTAAAAATGTTACACATAAAAAAGTTAAATTAACTTCTTTTATTTCTTCACTTTTGTCTTTACTAGAAACTTTACACTCGCATGTCGAATATGTGTACCCTAGTTTATCAGACAATTTAAAGGCTTTCAAAGCTATGGTGTTAGCTTCGAACGAAAAGTGCAAGAGTTGCATGACTGTTAACAGTCTTTTATACAGAGCTGACCAAGTCATGGATGATTTCTACTGGGTAGTTGGTGTACGCACGCGGGAATCTTAACACGTAATTAATCAATCAAATCTTTGATAACTGGTTCCTGCTTGTGATTTTCCCGTCCACCTTTTAATGATATTTGAGCACGGTTTGATAACCCTAGACAGGGGCGGCGCTACTAGAGAGTGCTGTCTGCACCGTAAAATCTCGATATGTTTGTAGTTAATGTCTACAATTTCATTAGTTACATATATCTGAATATTCAATTCACGGCTATTATCCTACCATGAATATACGGATATTAAAAAGTTAAAGATTGGTTTCATTGCACCGGATTTTACACTCTGCGACTCGGTCCTTCTCTGCAGAGACAGCGCGTCACCTGAGAGCATTGCACAAAGCACGAACTATGTAGCTGTGGCAACAACCCTAAGTATCTTTAGAAAAAATGCCCTCGGGAACAGAATGGCGTGGTCCAGATTCGAACCCACATCCGAAACGCAAGACAACGGTTTAACAACTTAGCCACAGATACTCCCAATACAGATTATTAAACATCCCCATCCCAAAAGAAAAAGATATGTACTGATGATCTACAACCTTCTCCCATCCCCGCACAATTGAAAAGTGACTTTAAAATTACATGTAACTTATGGACGACCTCTCAATGAAATCTCTTAGCAGAATCTTGTGAATATTTTGGTCAGGAGGACAAATTAAAAAGAGGAGTTGATGAAGAAAATGAATTGCATATCACTGGCAACAACGATCAGAGAAAGAAGAAAGAGGGATAAAGCTTAAATATGTGATGTGTCTAATGCAACGCAGACATTTTGGCAAAAATCTATATTGTGCAAGACAAGAAGTTGGAGATCAGGGCAGACCAAAAGAGGAACCTAAAGAAAAACGGGGAAAGGAGAAAATGAAAGGTGTGGAGACTGACATGGAATACCATGAGTAGAAAGGAACAAACCGACAGCAATGAAGATCGCATGTGAATGCCTTAAATTTCAACTATAACATATAGAAAATATGAAAAATCTGGCCAGCAATGGCGGAATGCGGAGGGCCATTCAGAGTCAGAACTGTTTGATTCTGAACACGACTTTGCTAGCGCACTTTCCATGTTTGGTGGATCTTTCCGGTTTCGTTTGCCGAGCTACTGAGTTAGTGCTTGAGCAACGCTGTGAGCTATGACTGTTACATGGAATGATTTTTGCTGTGTTAACCTTGCGTTTGTTGTGTGTATTCAGAAAATGGCGGACAGCGGTTATGACGAACAAGCTCAATCTGCCGTATGCGGTTATATTGCGAGTGCAGAAAGCTGGATTTTGTCATGATTGATGTTCCTTCGACAAGAATTGCAATTCAAGTAATGAACAGTTTTGTGTTGCTACATTAGCGACGGCCATATGCATTTATGCGGTGCAGGTTGCTTTTGTGGCGGTACGCGACTGTTTCATTCTGGAATTAGTTCACACAGGAAACATTTCACAGTTGTTAGCATTTCGTGTGATTTTCATTGCACAGGAACGGAGCAATTATGGGGTGACCCGTTGCAGTGAAGTTGGAATCGTACTTATGAACTATGAACTATGAACTATATAGAAAATATACATAGTTACACAACGCACTTGTCTGCAATATAGTTAAATTTGAACTGAACAAGGAAATCCACATTTTATGTGGGTGGTTTCATTATGTCAAGCTATAACACAGTTTTTGTTAACTATTTATTAATGTATTTCTTCTTCATCGTTCTCTAACAAATATCAACTGAAACGTGTTCAAAGAAGAGAGAAAAAAAACTATTTACAACTGTAAGAAAAACTCTGAGTTTCACTAGTTTGCTTCCCGGACAAAAATATAGAATAGCAACATACAGTTACAGAACCATCATTAAATAGTTTGTCCTGAGCAGAACTTTACCACCTTAACAGTCCTTCCAAATGTCTCTCTCTCTCTATCTCTCTCTCTATCTCTCTCTCTCTCTCTCTCTCTCATAGGCCAAATGTCCCGCCTCTGCAGCCGTCATGATCAAATCCTCAGTCACATCATGAATTCCTCTTCTCCGTGGTCTTCCCCTTCTCCTCTTTGCCGGTTGTCTCCTTCAATGATGGTCGTCTCCAACAGTTACATGGACGATATATATATATATATAAAATTAAATATAAAACAACATTTACAACTTCTTTACATGTAATATTTATTATAAGAGGATTAAAGGTTTATTTTTTTTTATTTCTAGACCCAATCATCTTCACCATATACGATCTGTGCGACGCCTGCGATTCGCCAATCTTATTGCCATATACGATCTGTCGACGCCTGCGATTCTAGACCCAATCTTATTCGCCATATACGATCTGTGCGACGCCTGCGATTCTAGACCCAATCATCTTTGCCATCTACGAAATGTGCGCCGCCTGCGATTTCTAGACAACTTAATAATGAAAAGCTTGAATACTCATCGTACCAGTAAATGGATATTCAAGTCCATAAACAATTCAGATCTCATGAAGAAAAGTGCCCCCTGAAATCTCCGCGAGAGAGACGTCATCAATCTCTTCTATTTACGAACAATACAAATCTCTAGAACGCTTGTTGTGATGCAAGCGGAGGCAAATTGAAAATTTGCTCAATCCATGAATGCCCTGCACCTGAATTGCTCGTAAGTGGATGAACAAATTGCCTGAAAGAGGTGATAATCGCTTAAGCACGATGAATATTTAATAAGGCACGTCCTTTAAGGAATATCCGCCGTTGTAAAAAGTAATTGCACTATTAAAACAGTGAACGCTTTGAGAGCATGGGAAGCCCACAGGTGTGTTGAGCGATAGGAAACAATATAGTATTCTCTGTCCAGTATCACTGTATTTTATCATACGTTTAATTAAAGAATAAACACATTCAGATTCCTTTGGGTTTGTATTCCTTCAAACATGCGTGATCTGTTAATTAGTTTTTGACAATGTTTATATTGTCAAAGACACTGATTTGAACAGGATGTTTTCATTTGGCCGTCCACTTACAGCAAAGAGGCCGTCTGGAATAGTGAGAAAATATTCCGTTTATTTCCGCTTAGTTTCACAAGAAATTAGACGTTCAACAAACTTTTATACCGTTTATTTTTATACTGTTGGAAACACTAATTACATTTGCACTTGGGCAACTAATAACAATAAGATAGTGTAATTTTATGATAAATAAATCAAACTCCGAGTGCGTGTTTGCGCTTCGCTGGTGTCATCATACAATGAAACGAAAACGTGATTGGATATGAATTAGCTGCCTCTGTACATATGACATAACTTTGTAAACTTTCTTTTGGTGTATTACTTGGATGGGAGTCGTTAATTGTAGCTTTTATTTATATTTACATTTCTTTAATTATTTACAAATAGTGCTAATTAAATCGGCATTCTCTGAGATATGTTAAAATGGAACAAAACAAACTTTCTCTCAAATATGTCAATCAATCTTGACCTCTTTGTTATAGTCTCTAAGACTGAAAGAAAACGGTAGCAAGTGGACATAATTGAAATATGCATCACGCGCACATACGTAAATATGAACACGCACATCGCGTTAAGTTCATATGAACGTGATAATTGTCTTCCTTCTTTTCTTTAGCCACAGCAAGGGCCGCAGAAAAATATATCCCCTCTCCTCGATCTTCTGCTCGATCTGCAGCCATCCATAGCAGGATAACACGTCTGATACATAACATGTATCTCGCCTTCACTATTCTCCTTCATGCTGTCTTTCTTCCACCTATCTCCCTAACTCGATCTGCAACCATCCATCGCAGGATAACCCGTCTGATATATAACATGTATCTCCGCCTTCACTGTTCTCCTTCATGCTGTCTTTCTTCCACTATCTCCCCAACTCGATCTGCAACCATCCATCAGGTACCCATCTGAACTATTTCTCCCTTCACTGTTCTCCTTCATGCTGTCTTTCTTCCACCTATCTCCCCCAACTCGATCTGCAACCATCCATCGCAGGATAACCCATCTGATACATAACATGTATCTCCGCCTTCACTGTTCTCCTTCATGCTGTCTTTCTTCCACCTATCTCCCCCAACTCGATCTGCAACCATCCATCGCAGGATAACCCATCTGATACATAACATGTATCTCCGCCTTCACTGTTCTCCTTCATGCTGTCTTTCTTCCACCTATCTCCCCCTACTCGATCTGCAGCCATCCATGCAGGGCGACCCAGGTCTGATATTACAGTGTATCTTTCTCTTCCCTGTTCTCCGTCATGCTGTCTTTCTTCCACCTATCTTTCACCTTTCCTTTGGTGTCAACTGCATGACAGTTTGTGTGATAATGTCTTTCAACAGAATGATATATAAAGAAAGTTACATCCCTTCGGTCACAACATTATTTCTTGTGATTCTGCTTTCTGTTCTCTCATCCTGTTTTCCTACAGCGTCAAGATAAGAAGAGATTTCTAGAACGGGCTTTTGTGTGCGCTTCATAAATAGTGTTTTCACTGCCTCTGTTATTTCTGAGGTCCCCCTTTTTATCTGGACGGTTTTGCTTTGGATCTACTGTATCGGAGTAGCATCGCGCTTTGATGTGCACTGTCTGTTGGTAGTCTGCTTATGTGGTTGAACCATTAAATCTGTGGGTTTTTTATAAGTTCAGTACTGATGTTATCCCACTTTTTCCTCTCTTCATTTCTAAACTAACCTCTTCTTGATATACTCCCGGTCTGTCGTTACTATTTTTCTTATATAGTTTGATGTCAGTGTCCATGTTTGGCACTGATAGCATAATGTTGGGAGAAATATTGTGATTGTACCAATGCCCTTTTAGTGTTCATAGTGACATGTTTGCATTTCAAATTTGGTGACATTTGTCAGAAGATTTTCTTCTTTGCGTTCGTTCTTTACGACCAATTTTAATCACTCTTTGTGATATGTTTGATCTTTGTCAAGAACTTGTATACGTTGCACATTGGTTTGTAGGCCCCTAAACGCATAGACTTGTACACATTTAGGACACGTGCATCCCATTTCAGACAAACCTCCTTAGTCGCCTCTTAACGACATGCGTGGCAGGTAACAGTAGTTCTATTCTTTACACCCCAAATTTGGACCCCGGTAACCACTCGGGCGAGGAAGATTTGATTTGCTTTATTGCAAATAAATGTCTCCTGTAGTTCTTGTTTATATATTTGCTCATTTCAGACTAACCTCTTCCTGCCCAGCAAGTAGTCATTAAATGAATGAATGAATGAAGATTTATTAATTTATTTATTGAGTGATTGATTAATTAATTGATTGATTGATTGATTGACTGATTTTGATTGATTTTGATTGATTGACTGATTGATTTATTGATGGGTTAGATGCCATCGAAACGTCGAAGGACCACTGCAAATGATTCTCAACAATTTATGTTCTTTGATACCATGTTGTATTCTATAGAACAGATTTTCTTCAATCTCTTAATATGTCACTCCAAATCATATCTTTTTCTTCAATCTCTTAATATGTCCCTCCAACTCATATCTTTTTCTTCAATCTCTTAATATGTCCCTCCAAATCATATCTTTTTCTTCAATCTCTTAATATGTCCCTCCAAATCATATCTTTTTCTTCAATCTCTTAATATGTCCCTCCAACTCATATCTTTTTCTTCAATCTCTTAATATGTCCCTCCAAATCATATCTTTTTCTTCAATCTCTTAATATGTCCCTCCAAATCATATCTTTTTCTTCAATCTCTTAATATGTCCCTCCAAATCATATCTTTTTCTTCAATCTCTTAATATGTCCCTCCAAATCATATCTTTTTCTTCAATCTCTTAATATGTCCCTCCAAATCATATCTTTTTCTTCAATCTCTTAATATGTCCCTCCAAATCATATCTTTTTCTTCAATCTCTTAATATGTCCCTCCAAATCATATATTTTTCTTCAATTTGCAAGCATCTATATTTATATCTTCTTCGTATTCCGTTTGACATATAAAGCTTTCACCAGAGTTTTGACATATAAAGCTTTCACCAGTGCTTTAACATATAAAGCTTTCACCAGGGTTTTGACATATAAAGCTTTCACCAGTGCTTTAACATATAAAGTTTTCGGTTTTGACATATAAGTTTCACTCAGGGCTTTGACATATAAAGCTTTCACCAGGGCTTTTACATATAAGCTTTCACAGGGCTTTGACATATAAAGCTTTCACCAGGGCTTTGACATATAAAGCTTTCACCAGGGCTTTGACATATAAAGCTTTCACCAGGGCTTTGACATATAAAGCTTTCACCAGGGCTTTGACATATAAAGCTATCACCAGGGCTTTGACATATAAAGCTTTCACCAGGGCTTTGACATATAAAGCTTTCACCAGGGCTTTGACATATAAAGCTTTCACCAGGGCTTTGACATATAAAGCTTTCACCAGGGCTTTGACATATAAAGCTTTCACCAGGGCTTTGATATATAAAGCTATCACCAGGGCTTTGACATATAAAGCTTTCACCAGGGCTTTGACATATAAAGCTTTCACCAGGGCTTTGACATATAAAGATTTCACCAGGGCTTTGACATATAAAGCTATCACCAGGGCTTTGACATATAAAGCTATCACCAGGGCTTTGACATATAAAGCTTTCACCAGGGCTTTGACATATAAAGCTTTCATACAATTGTTGTTGTTCTGCCGCTATTCTACCAATTGTTTCCCACGTCGGGCCACAATCTTTCAGCTCTATTTTCACAGTTCTTCTCCGTGTTTACTTTATACTCCCAGGTTTATTATTTCCCGTATAGTATTCAGTTTGTAGCGTTATACGTTACATAAGGTATTCAAGTAATTTCTCCATGCCGCTGGAAACTTTGTTTAATCTCTTCTATGGAATTGAATACAATATTTGTTGCCTTTCTCATCAAAGTTCGTTTCATGGTTTCCATAGTACGTCGTTTCATGGTTTCCATAGTACGTCGTTTCATGGTTTCCATAGTACGTCGTTTCATGGTTTCCATAGTACGTCGTTTCATTCTTGAACCATTTACCTCCAACTTAAATGTCTTCATTGTGATTATTTGATCATTTGTCCTCAGAGTAAGCAAAACATATCTCCATCTTCTATTTCTTGTAACATAAGTTACTATTTTATGTTCATTTGTTTTTGCAGTCATCTTTAATCAAACGCATTCAACTTACTTATTTTTTCTTATGTAATTTTCCAACTCTCGCTGAAATTTGTTAGGACTGAGACAAGATTGGAATTGACAGTTTATTTGCAAGTATAAGAAATTACGAACACAGGATTCGAACCATTTACCCTTATTTCTTACGGCACCAATTGTCTAGCCTAGCAATAAGAGCGTTCTTACGAACACAACCAACGAGACAGTTTGGTAATTGGTTTTTTTTTGCAGATACTACTATTACTTATACACTGTCTATTTATTGGTCATATTCACTGTTTCATTGCTTTCCTGGGATTCTTACCAAAAAACTCCTTACTCTCAAATAATAAATTTATCGTAACCAGGAGGTAGGAGGGCCAAACTGTTTCCTCACAAGTGAAACGTCGATGTGGGATTGAACCCTTTTTGTCCGATTCGTTAGGCGAACGCTTATGCATCAGTAAGTATACAGTCCAATAAAAACAAATATTTACTGATGAGTGTTTGTTTATACAACATATTGATATCACATTCTGACAGTGAGTTTCACATACTGTTTTCTTCGTATCAGATATCCAGGAAGAATAACAAATACAGACTTGTTTATGTATACAAGACAGAAACCAATACAGCTGGTGATTAAAAAGATAAACGGACGATAGGTTAGACGCACTTTCTTCAAACAATCTCATTACATAACTAGATATTCACTTGATTGGAACAACACGGGGATGATGATAGGAAGCCCGTACACGGTGATCATGAGGGAAAATCTGTTGAAGTGGTTAAGTAGTTTGCTTTGTGTTCTGAAGGTCGTCAATTCAAATCTTGGCAGCGTTACTCTGTTTATAATAATAATTCCTCTAGTTCCGTTAAACGTTACATAGGGACTGCAAGCAATTTCTCCTTACCGCTCTCCGGGGCAACTCGCTCAATCTCCTCCATAGAACTGAGACCGATATTTCCTGCCTCTCAGCAAAGTTCGTTTCAGGGTCTCCTTAGGTCGACCTCTCCCTCTTGAACCCTTTGCATCCCACTTCAATGCCTGCTTTGATATTCGTTGATCATTTCTCCTCAAGGTGCCCAACATATCTCCATCTTCTCTTTCTTATAACAGTTGTCACTAGTGGTTGACCAGACATTTCTCTGATTTCATCACTTCTCCTGAATTCGTTCCATTTTATATTCATTATTTTTCAGACATCTATTTTCAAATGCATTCAACTTGCTTTCTATATCTTTAGTCATTTTCCAACTCTCGCTGGCATATGTTAGGATTGATACAACATTTGAATTGAAAATTCTTAATTTAGTTTTAATACTATATAACTTGCAGTTCCATATTTTATTTAGACTTTTAAAAGCTGATGTTGCTTTGCCAATTCGTATCATAATTTCTGTTTTAACATTTCTGAGCAATCAAAATTGTTACCTAAATAGGTGAACTGCTCTGTTATTTTTATCTTTTTAGAACCTAGGATTGTTGCGGGAAATGCAAAATTCGTGCTTGTGCCATACTGTTCGACATATAACATTTCCTCATAAGTGAACGAATCGTATGGGAAACTAGGTAGAATGAAGCCATTCCTTCGTCTCTTAACCTTTTATGAACGCAGTGTTGATTGGAGAGGAATAATAATAACTTTCTGAGATGGTAGAAGAAAAGACCAGATATATTGTGGGCCACTGGTAGAAATAAAAAAAAAACACTTAGAACAGAGAAAGAGGAAAAACGAGATTCAAAACTCTATTTCTGATTAAGGCGGAGGACCCATCCAGAACAAGGGTTGTATTTTTAAAATTCAGAAAAAAACTAACAAAGATATTGTCATACAAATTGGCCAACTGTTGCAGAATGCACTGTTTTCGATGATAAACAACGTTTAGTGTATGCACTGTAGTTAGTTATTTAAAAAAATAATTAATTTTCTTGAAAATATATTGTAAAAAACCCCACCATCGTGTAGTGGATTTCAAAAATATAAGAAGTGCAAAGATCCAAACTTGCATATGATGTAAATATCACCCATAGTTATAGCATGAACCTCCACTTTTTGTCTAAACTGTATATAAGCAGAGATATTGCTGTTCGAATTTGAAATTTTTTTTTTATTTGGAAGGGTTACATTGCAAAACCATATCTACAAAACCAATTGAGTTAGACATTTTTTGGAGGTTCACGCAATAATTATGGGTGATATGTACATCATATGCAAGTTTGGCATTATTTGCACTTCTTATGTTTTTGAAATCCACTGCACGATGAAGTGGGGTTTTTTACAATATTTGTTCCGAAAATTAATTATTTTTAAATAACTAACTACAGGACATACACTAATGGTTGTTTATCATCGAAACAGTGCCTATTACACCATGTGGTCAATTTGTATGAGAATATGTTTGGTAGTTTTTTTCTGTGAATTTTAAAAAAAGACTACCCTAGTTCTGGTGGGTCTCCCTTAAGATCAAGCTGATCTGGGTGAAAGTAACTAATGCACAAGATCTATTACCAAAACAATCAGTTCTTTATTTTATCCAGTTGAAAGTATGTTTAAATACTTTCTAGATTTAAAAAAATATGGATCGGTGACGGAACTACTGTGCAAATTCTCTGCCGGTGATACTATTTTCTAATGTTATGCTAGTTCGTCTAACCTCCATATATATTTCAACATGTCAAAGACTAGACTTCTTTGCGTATTCTTGCTGCTAATTCTTGTACCGAATCTCCCTCTGTTGAAACTTTACTTCCAATGTTTCAAATTCATGAACATTTTCGATTACTTTATTGATTGAAGTTACAGAATTTTCTTTGCTGTTCTCACCGGTTTTTTTTACTAGTGTTAATCTTTAGTCCTATCAATCAGGTTGTTTTTTTATAGTCTCTCTGGCTTTAAATGTTAATCCACATTAATAATAATTCCTCTCGTGCCGTTATACGTTACATAGGGACTGCAAGTAATTTCTCCATACTGCTCTATCCTGGACAACTCGCTCAATCTCCTCCATGGAACTGATACCGATATTTCATGCACCTCTTAGCAAAGTTCGTTTCAGTGTCTCCCTAGGTCGTCCTCTCTTTCTTGAACCCTTTGCATCTCACATCAATGTCTGCTGTGATAGTTGGTGTATTCATCTACATTGCGACTGGCTAAAACAGTGATGTCATATACGCTGTCTATAACATTGGTAAATGTCTATCTAACGTCTCAGATTCTTTCGATTGTGATTTCAGTTAACAGCAAGACTATGGACAGATTGAATTAAAAGGGTGATAGTAAACATTCTTGTCTGACAGTCGTATTGAACAGACATTGTCTGTCCTGTGATTGTCTCAAATAACATTACATCGAAATTCTGCGAATAATGGGTTGATCACATGTATCATTTTATGTGATGCACAACAATAATGTAAGATCATTCACATAGATTTCCTGTGTAGACTGTCAAAAACATACTCACAATCAACAAAGACCATAAAAGCTGTACTATTATGTGTTCCATAAGGAATATTGAATTGAGAACCCTATATGGTTTATACTATATGTTCCCTGACCACAAATCCGTACTTGAGGATTTAGACTACAAGTCACTTGAATGTCTACCAGGGCCCAAATTTGGGGTGTAAAGACTAGAATCACTGTTACCTGCCATGCATGTCGTAAGAGGAGACTAAGGAGGTTTGGCTGAAATCGAATGCATCTGTCCTAAGCGTGTGGAAGTCTATGCGTTTAGGGGCCTACTAAACCAATATGCAACGTATACACGTTCTTGGCAAAGATCAAACATATCACAAAGAGTGATTAAAATTGGTCGTAAAGAGAAGAAGAAGACGAACGTACGAAGAAGAAGAGCCTGGAATGAATGTTAGTGATAGGCTGTAGCGTTATATCTTATAGTCTTGGACAGTGGCGGCTCGTGATCATTTTTGTTGGTGGGGCAAGACATTTTTTTCCGGATAAATCATGGTTTTTTTGGTTGCTATATTTTAATTTATAAAATAATAAATACACGTTATACGTTATTTTTGGTGGAATCGACCCCAATGGCCCTTAATGACGAACCGCCACTGGTCTTGGAGGGTTCGATCATATCTAAAAATCAACGTAAACAATGAATATTCTCTCCATGAAGAGCTCATTAAAGAGAAAAGGATGGAGACTCAAGAGAGGCATATTACGGCTGAGTCGGGAGGTAAATACTCTTAGAAAAATATGTGATCCTTCAGGAATTGAACCAGGAGAGGAATAAATTGCTGTGCCACCTCAATTTCAGACTGCTTTCAGTTATTACATCTATTAAGAAAACACTGCGAACAAAATAATCCATCACTGAATAATTTGGAGGTTGAGGCCCTCTTGAATGACAACATCCGCCCGAGTGGTTACCAGGGCCCAAATTTGGGGTGTAAAGAATGGAACCACAGTTACCTGCCACGCATGTCGTAAGAGGTGATTAAGGAGGTTTGGCTGAAATCGGATGCACGTGTCCGCTAGGGAATGCTAACCAAAAACAAATGCTTGCAGAAAACAGATGCACCAGGCCGTAAGGCGCATAATATGGTGCAACGACCCCTCACAATGAGGAATGGGATAACGGATTCTACGGTCGCCAATATGCCTCGGAGATTTAACCACGCAGTAAGTATGTCAGACCTACCATCACGAGGGTGGCCAAAACTTATTGCAGGAAGAGGTCGGCACAAACGGTGTAGCAGAAATCATAGGAATTATATCCTACAGAACTATCCCCAGTATGCAGACTTGAGAAGAAAGAGGTGGCCCACTTACACAGCGTCCAAGGCAAACTGTATGGCGTGGCTGATAATCTGAGGCAGGCGGCTGCCTTTATTAAGAGATCCGAAATCCAAATCTAATGAGAAGCAGAAGAAGGAAGAAGAGAATGACAACATCAATGATACAGATGTGGTTATTTACACCGATGGTTCCATCATTCGCCTACAACGCTGTGCGTGGGCTTTTCAAATACGATCAGGAGGAAAAATAATAAGAGAGGCCAGTGGTGCCTAAGCAACAACCACAAATAGTTTGACAATGGAGGTTCGGGAGGTTACGGAGGCGGTGAACTGGTTGGCATCTCACAATTACTCTCGTGTTTTCATACTCAGTGACTCCATGAGCATGATTCGTAAAGTCGAATCAGGTATGGTGAGACGCAACTGGGTGGAGGTACTGGACGGACAGTGATCAGATAAATAACCTTCATTTTTGTCCCTGGGCACGTAGGAGTTAGGGGTAATGAACGAGCTGATAGATTGGCTGGCTACAATATCAGAGGGAGCTGCCATGGATCGAATTGACATTCTTCACGCATTGAGAGTCTTTCCGAACAGAGGAGTTTCAGGGCTGTGAATCCCACTCGCTGAACAGATTGAGAGAGATGGGTGTCAATATTGGTGCAGACCGAAAAGAACGACATACTAAATATACAAGAAGATTGATTAATCAACATCGAACTGGCGTGTTGGACCGCTGGACGCTGCTGGATTTGCTGAGGCGGAGATCGGAGCACCTATGGACATGTCCGGAGTGCTATGATGATAGTCCTCTTATAACTGATAACTGATCTTACTTGAAGCGGAAAGAAATAAGAAGAAAACATCACTGCGGGGGTTACCTGTATATAAACATATTCGCATGTATTCACACAAAACATAGTGCAATTAGAACACTGAGGACGACGACGATGTTAGATGACAACTTCTTTATATTCTCATCTGTTCACACATAAAACATGGTAGTGTTAGAACACTAAGAACGTTAATGTCATCTCATTATACCATACAAGTCAACACAAACATTGATTTTACACACAAAACGTCTTTGCCGACATATAAGTGAGCTATAGCCGCAAGCCATACGTAAATCTTTAAATGAATAAAAAAACACACAAAAAGCGTAACCAACAATCGACTGACTACACGTGGGACATCTGTTTCCTATCGATAAAAGCCCCGACATCTTCACAAATACGTCTTGACAACTTATAAATGAGTACGTTACAGTGCAGCAACTTAACATCGTTCGCTTCTTAATATTTAACAAAAATCAATCAAAATTTTGTTTGTACTCCACATCGCAATAGTTTCTGTTGATCGAAAGCAAACAGGATATAATTACTTGTACCTACAATCGGCCATTTTACCTATACATAGAGTTATCATTTGCCAGTATTATTGTTTATAATGTCAGTGTCGAATGTGGATATGTTCCTTTAACAATTGATACTAATTATCATCGTCTCCTAATAGTTTCGCTGTGAACAATTAAGGTTTTCTTCAGTAGTGCTGTTACTTTCTAAAGTTTCGCTGTGAACAATTAAGGTTTTCTTCAGTAGTGCTGTTACTTTCTAAAGTTTCGGTTGCAAATTTTTCTTTAATTTATTTTAAAAAACAGTAAAAACCACAAGGATAGTTCAGATCTCCTAATAGCAATGGATCTCTGGATGTTCTGTCAAGTGTTGCTGGTTGCAATTGTAAGTTGCCAGACAGAAAACTCAACTGGTCAGTTTGGCACACAAGGTGCAGATTATCAATATGTATTAGATAGCCAGAACACAACTGGTGAGTTTGTAAACGTTGTCAACGAAACAATAGTTCCTCTTACTGAAACAGTTACAGATGATGGCGCTGGTAGGGATGACGCGATAGTGGTAAGGCGATGATCGGTTATTTCTCAGACGTTTGGAAATATTTAACTAGCGCAACAAAAACGATGATGTGGAGACAGACTTTTACCTATCGCAACAGCAACAAACGATGATATTGGGGAGACAGACACATTCCTATTGACACAGAACCAACAACGATGATATTGGAGAGACATCTACTTTTCCTATCGACACAGCAACCAACAACGATGATAATGGGGAGACACACACATTTCCTATCAACACAGCAACCAACAACGATGATAATGGGGAGACAGACACATTTCCTATTGACACAGCAACCAACAACGATGATATTGGGAGACATCACTTTCCTATTGACACAGCAACCAACAACGATGATATTGGGGAGACATCTACTTTTCCTATCGACACAGCAACCAACAACGATGATATTGGGAGACACACACATTTCCTATTGACACAGAAACCAACAACGATGATATTGGGGAGACATCTACTTTTCCTATCGACACAGCAACCAACAACGATGATAATGGGGAGACACACACATTTCCTATTGACACAGAAACCAACAACGATGATATTGGGGAGACACACACATTTCCTATTGACACAGCAACCAACAACGATGATATTGGGAGACATCTACATTTCCTATGACACAGAAACCAACAACGATGATATTGGGGAGACATCTACTTTTCCTATCGACACAGCAACCAACAACGATGATAATGGGGAGACACACACATTTCCTATTGACACAGAAACCAACAACGATGATATTGGAGAGACATCTACTTTTCCTATTGAAACAGACACTGGAGATAATTTTACAGATGGAGTCTTCGACGATGAGAATGAGAACACAGCTATTCCTATTGATACGTATGCCCAGAATTGCAGTATTCCAGCTGCTCTTGATATGTATTGTGAAGGTATTCCAAACGATGTGTATACCTACTTCCACTACGATATGTCTGTAAATGGTATTTTAGATTCAATATTTGACATAAAAGTTGTTGCAGCGCTTCAAATTAACTGTCTTCCTGGAAGTTGGTGCTTGCAGGATAACTTTCATCAGGTAAAAATAAATTATATTTTCATATTGAAATATGTGTGTACATTAACATATAAATAAGAAATTGCATGAAAAAATGGTGATTTCAGTGTTTTCACAAAATGACAGTACAAAAGTACGTTATGTTTAAATATGACAATATGTAAGAAATGTTGTCAAATTATGGTCAATCACTATTTTTTTTCCAGCAAAGAATTCGTTTTCAGGCCATGAGGTACATACATGGAGGAATACAGTGTTTTTTCCTTGACCAACGACACGTGATGGGCGATGACACATCCCACTGACTATTTTTATTCCGCATTGTTTCTAAGGTAGTGAACTGTGTTTGGACGATCAGAACGAATCCCTATTCGTCTGTAGAATTTGTTACTGAGATCACGCGATTACGACGTAAGTGCACTAACCACTACGCTATAGTGCCTTCTTTGTGATTTTTAATAATTTCTTCTCAGTGTATGTCTAACATATCTCCATCTTCTCTTTCTTATAACAGTTGTTACTAGTCGTTGACCAGACATTTCCCAGATTTCATCATTTCTCCTGAATTCGTCCCATTTGATGCTCATTATTTTTCACATACATCTATTTTCAAAAGCATTCAACTTATTTTCTTTGCTTTTAGACATTTCCAACTTTCGATGTCATATTTGTGATTAATACAACATTGCAATCGAAAATTAGTATTTTGGTTTTAAAACTATGTGTCTCTGAGTTCCATATTCTGTTTAGATCCCGAAAAGTTGATGTTGCGTTGGCAATGTGTAGCATAACTTCATTTAAGGTACTTTTCGTTTGGTCAAAATTGTTACCCAGATTGTTAACTGCTCTATTATTTATTATAATTGTTGATTTCGTAGTGATATCTGTATTACTTGTCAAATGTATCTTCATTATATTTGTCATAGCTTAGCTTATCTGCAGTTGAGCTGTTGGCGACATTGCCTGCTTTTTCCTATATAATGGGTTGTTTTTATATAACAAGGCAATATAAGTTACAAAATTGAAATATTTCAATCGTTTGTTTCCACCCAATCAATGTCAGTTTCGCCCCTGCAATATTTTCTCAGTACCCAGTCAATGACCACTCCGAAAAATAGCAGAGATGTTGCTGTTGTTGTTGTTTGCGTTCGTTCTTCCCGGTCAATTTTATCATTCTTTTTATGATATATAATTGATCTTTGACAAGAACGTTTGTTTACGTTGTGCGATTGTGCGTCTATGATGACTAGGCCGGCACACCTGGTTTCGCCACATTTTATTTACTAGGTAGCTTGCCTAGAACGATCCGTTGTGCCGATTATTTTGGCTTGGATTCACGATCATCTTTTTGCCGTATATTTGGACTTTATGATCTACACCAAAGAGATATGCAGCCTTTTTTTTACTATGTTCCGGATTAGGAACATTTCTCAGTCTTTTTTAGGGTAGGGGGCACATAAGCTTGTTCTTGGACGGTATCTTACTTGTGCACACACCGTGAATAGTGTCGGCCTTTGCCATTGTTCGCAGTTGGACAGCTTGTCAAATCTTTACAATGTTAGTGGAGATAAAATACAACCTTTGCTTTACTCAGGTTTAAACCATAAATCAGTCGCTTTGACCATCATGAGTGTGGACTGCACACTGGAACAGTCATTCAAGCTTTCCATAATATTTATTCTATTATATCATAACATTCTAGAATATTCCACATAGAGATTCTGTGTAGACTATCTAAAGCCTTTTTGAAATCGATGAAATTTTGGGACACGAGTTTGTTGTTTTACAATATGCCCCTCCAAGATAAGTCTTGGGGTTATTATTTGGTCTAAGCAGTTTCTCCCAGGTCTAAAATCATCTTGATCTTCTCTCATGGTTGCTTCTTCTGTTCCTTAGATTCTATTGAGATTGATTTTTCAAAGTCTTGGTTGCTACTGATAACAAGATGATAACTCCTAGTTGCTGCAAATTCTTAAAATTTGGCAACAGTCCTAAGGATCCACGAAAAACATGCACTCGTAAACATATCGTCGCGGCTCAGTTCAAACTCACGATGTTTGGAATGCGATGCAAGCGACTTAACCCCTTCGCTACAAATATCAATTGGTGATCATTATTTCTATACATTAAACGATATATATGCTGATCAATAGACAGTAAATAGACAAATTAGGAAACATAGCGCAGCTACACGGTGTCGGTTTATATATATATATACATGTGTTATATATATATATGAGTGTGTGGGCGTGTGTATGTGTGTATGTGCGCGTATGCCTACGTGCGGGTGTGTGTGTTTGTATTGTACGTGTGTACATGTGTGTTCGTGCTTGCGTGCGTGTTTGTGTGTGGTGTGTACGTGTGTGTGTGCGCATGAGTGTACGAGCATGTGCGAATGTATGTGTGTACGTTATGTGTGTGTTCGTGAACGTTACGTGTGTGTGTAATTGTGTGCGTGCGTGCACGTGTGTGCGTGTTATATTTCGAGATTAAATAACACGAAGAACCTATAGCAGAACACATGAATGCTTACCAAATTACAACCTTTGAGAACATGCATATTTCCTAAAGAATATGAATATGAATCGTAGATCATTACATAATTATCAAGGAAGACAATCTAGTTTTTTTAAACAAATCACTGTAGAAAACTTATTTCTTTGTTTGTTATATAATGGATTAAAGCCACTTTAAACCGAGTCACGTATCTTTCAACCTAAGGACGATCCTTTTTTAGCTACATCAGAACGCGCGTATGCCAACAGACATAAAAAATAAGGATTAATTCTGCAGATACCAGAGATCCGTGCGTCAGAAAGCTTTTTTTGTTTTGTTTGTTTGTTATGGACGGGATTAAAGCCTCATTAAGCCTAGGGACGGCCTTTCAACCTAAGGACGAGACTTTTTTGGTTATATTGAAAACTTCTTGTATGTGTGTGTGTTATGTAGGAGATTAAAGCTTCTTAAATTAAAGATTGAGAAAGATGGGTGTCAATATTGGTGTAACCCGAAAAGAACGACATATCAAGTATGCAAAGAGATTGATTGATCAACGTCGAAATGGCGTGTTCGGCCGCTGGATGCTGCTGGATTTGTTGAGACGGAGATCAGAGCACCTATAGACGTGTCCGAAGTGCTATGATGATAGTCCTCATATTACTCTATCTTTAGCCTGTTACGCCCTTGGCGTTTAGGGCAGCAACAAACGTATACCATTCTTCCCTGTTCATGGCCTTCCTCTGTATTGTGTTCCAGCTATGATTCCTTCCTTTCCTTTGCGTTCCCGTAGCTATGATTCATTTCCTTCAGTTCTTGCTCTATCGTTCTCCTCCAGGTCGTCTTGGGTCTTCCACGCTTTCGCCTACCCTCTGGAGTCCATCTCAGCGCAGTTTTCGTGTCGGAGCCAGTCTCCATGCGCATCACATCTCTAATCCATCTCCAGCGTCGTCTTCGGATGATAGTGCCCATATTCTCTTGTTGGCATCGTGCAAGCAATTCTTGGTTCGAGATAGTAGTCGGCCAGTACACGCGTAAGAATTTTCGCAGACAAGTTGTATGAAAGGCGGAGAGTCTGGACATATCCTGTTTTGTCATTCTCCAGCATTCCGATCCGTACAGCAATGTTGACAGCACACAGCTTCTCATATAACTGATAACTGATAAAGCCTCTTTAAATCCAGGTACTACGCTGGTTGAAATCGAACACACCACCGAAGGATAAGGATATGAGCTCCAATAGGTACTGAAGGCTGTGCACGTACATCTTGATGTTTGGCTGCTTATATATCACAATAGAATGATAAAAGCGGTCTAGGAACTATCGCAAGAGAGAGAGAGAGAAATCCAGGTACGCTACTTTCAACCTAAGAGTGAGCCTTTGTTGGTTATATCAGAACATGTAGGCCAACAACCTGAAAAAATAAAATTAATTCCTTATGGAAATTCAGGTATGA